>CAMTDV010000023.1:75088515-75571241 GCA_947069175.1 Scalesia atractyloides
TTGCACTTTTGAAAGCTGTAATTATGAAGTGAAACTTAGTAATGGCATGACATCGTTGTTATTTATAATGTTTACTATATTGGATGCAATGATTACCTAATAGTCACACACTTGCGCTTCCGCTACGACCAGGGTGTGACACGAGCCTTATCTTGACCAATTCGTGATAGTCTTCACTGACGACATCCTAATCTATTCCAAGACACGAGAAGAGCATGAGCGACACTTGGGTCTTATCCTTCAACTTTTGCATACTGAACGTCTTTACGCCAAGTTCTCCAAGTGTGAATTTTGGCTAAAGGAGGTTCAATTCCTTGGTCATGTTGTTAACGAACTTGGTATTCACGCTGACCGTGCGAAAATCGAGGTGGTGAAGAATTTGTTCGCTCCTAAGTCTCGGTCTGAAGTTCGTTCGTTTCTCGGCTTAGCTGGTTATTACCGTCAGTTTATCTCGAATTTCTCTAAAATTGTTGTGCCCCTCACTTCAAACGCTTAAGGATATGCTTTGCAATGCTCCTATCCTAGCCCTTCTTGATGGTACCGACGACTTTGTCATGTATTGCGATGCCTCAAAACAAGGTCTTGGTTGCGTTCTCATGAAACGAGACAAGGTTATCGCTTACGCGTCACGACAACTCAAGATTCATGAGAAAAACTATACTACGCACGACCTTGAACTTGGTGTAGTTGTTTTTGCATTAAAGATATGGCGGCACTACCTTTATAGTACAAAGTGTACGGTCTTCACCGACCATAAAAGCCTCCAACACATCTTCAATCAAAAGGAACTCAACATGCGTCAACGTCGTTGGATGGAATTGCTAAACGACTACGACTGCAATATTCGCTACCACCCTGGTTAGCCGAATGTTGTAGCCGACGCACTTAGTTCTAAACTCATGTTAAGAGTGTGCGTTGCTACCAAACTGTGGGAAAGCTTCAAGAGTTGATTCGTGAGGCATAATACTCGACCGTTAATGAGGTAACCACGATAATGAGTTGAAGTGTGGTGCTGAAAACCAACTCGTGACCAAATCCAGTGGCATCATGTGCTATATTGACCGTATTTGGATCCCTAACCATGAAAATCTTCGTGAACTCTTGATGAGTGAAACTCATAAATCTCGGTATTCTATTCATCCTGGCGCTAATAAGATGTACCAGGACCTTCGTGTGTCTTATTGATGGCCTGGTATGAAGAAAATATCGCCTGCTACATTTCAAAATGCCTTACTTGTTCCAAGGTAAAGGCCGAACATCAATGTCCCTCTGGCTTACTCGAACAATCGGAACTTCCTGTTTGGAAATGGGAGAGTATTGCCATGGATTTCATTACCAAACTCCCTCGTACATCGGCTGGTCACGAAAGTATTTGGGTACTCATCGATCGTCTAACAAAATCTGCTCATTTCCTTCCCATACGTGAAGACTACCGAGTCGAGAAATTGTCTGGTATCTACACGGATGAAGTCATCTGTCGTCACGGTGTCCCCGTTGACATTATCTCGGACCGTGATGGTTGTTTCATCTCGTCTTTGGCAAACGTTTCAAAAATCTCTTGGTACTCACCTCAATCTCATTACTACATTCCATCCTCAGTCAGATGGTCAAACCGAGCATACTATCCAAACTCTAGACGACATGCTTCGTTCTTGTGTAATCGATTTTGCAGGCAACTGGGACATGCATTTGCCTTTGGTCGAATTCTCGTACAATAACTGTTACCACGTGAGTATTCAAATGGCACCTTTCGAGACGTTGTATGGTCGCAAGTGTCGATCGCCTATTTATTGGCACGAGATCGAGGAAGCTCAAATCACCGGTCCCGAGCTTATGCAACAGACGACGGACAAGATTATGCAGATTTGGGACAACTTGCTCAAAGCCATAAGTCACCAAAAGAGTTACGCAGATAAAAGACGCAAGCCTTTGGAATTTAACGTTGGTGACTTTGTACTTCTCAAGGTATCCCCTTGGAAGGGTGTGGTTCGTTTCGAAAAGAAGGAAAAGCTCGATCCTTGCTATGTGGGTCCTTTCAAAATTCTCGAAAGGATTGGCATGGTAGTGTACCGACTGGACCTACCACAAGAGCTCAACAACATTCATCCTACCTTCCACGTCTCAAACTTGAAGAGATGTCTAGCCGAAGAAGGACTCCAAGTCCCACTTGAAGATCTTCAAATCAATGAGACCTTGCACTTAGTGGAGAAACCAGTCGAAATCATGGATCGAGGCACTAAGAAACTAAGGCGTAGTTGAATTCCTATCGTGAAGGTTTGGTGGGAAGGAAAACGTTGCATAGAGTTTACTTGGGAACTTGAAAGCAACATGAAAACTAAGTATCTACATCTGTTCGTTACATCTTCCTAAATTTCAGGACGAAATTTCCTAAAGGAGCGGAGACTGTAACACTTCGCTTTTGTAACTTTCCGTTTTTAGTAAGTTTGCTTCGTGTTTCTATATTTGGAAAGTCCAAAGCTTGTAATCGTATCTTATTTTTGAATCATTGTAAATCAAAAGCTTTGATTTTAATCGAATTGATCAATTATACAAAATTCGCAATCTTCATACACAATTATACTTATGTTCATGCATGTATTCGTTACACGATTTAAAGCTTCGAATTAATTCGTGGCTTCTTATCATGTATTCGTAAGATGTAAGCGCTTCAACTCAGGCAAACAATTAGCAAGTTAAACACGAAATGCATAGACTTTTTGCACCATGAAACTTGTCAAACTTATGTTAAACATTTTTAAGCTAAGTTTAGTGTTTATGTAACACTTTTATACATGTTTTAACCTTCCAAACACCTCATACTTAGGTTATAAATAAAGTGCATCAATTAAGCAAGAAACCATAACATTTATAACAAAAAAAAGAAAGAAAAATACCCTAGCAGCTTGCGGCCGCAAGCTGCCAAGGGATTACCTCTTCTTGTTTCAAGTTCAACACTCACCAAACTCCATTAAATGAAACCCTAATTCAAACCCTAATCTTCCCTCTATAAAACCCCACCATTCCCTACCTTTTCTCACTTTTACAAGCCTCCAACACTTCACAAAACCTCCCTAAACCTCCAGAACTTTATGATGTACCATTTCAGTTTGCAAGTGAGTTTCAACTCACTTCCTTTGATATTCAAACCTTGTTTCTTCTTCTAAAACACTTGGATAACCTCAAGGAAGGTTTTCACAAGTTTTCTTGGGCAGACTAAGGTACAACCTCACCATTTTGAGGTCCAAAAGTGTGCTAAACTTTCTGCTCATGTTTTTCTTTTCAAAACTTTAAAAACATCAATTTTTCTTCATGTGTTCTTCCTTAACAATTTTTTCTAAGCCTCATGGGTTGTTACCATAGGTTTTCCATGGAAAACCAAGGTGGAACAATACCATTTTTATGGTCAAACTTTCTATTTTGGAAGTTAAACTTATAAACTTTTCTTAAACTTGTTTTTTATCCTAACAACTCTATGCTACTTGTGCCTCTAATCAAGTTTATGGTTAGTGAGCTAGCTAGACTTGTTTCATATAAAATCAAGAGGTATAACATGCCTCTATACTTGTTGTTTTACTAAGGGTCTTAACCCACAAATGTTGAAACCATCAAAGCTTACAAGCTTGTGTTTTCGTGAAGGTGTGATTGCATGGAGGCCTTGGCTATCTAACTTTCAATCCACCCCTACATTGATGATTTCTATCCACTAAGCTATGTTTCACCTTCACTTGAGTAACAAGGCTACGACACGTCCCCAAACGTTGCCATGTTCGGGATGCACGCACCTAGCTTGCTTATTCAGTCGAAACGTAGTTTAGTGAAGTACTTTATTCATGACCATCCAGATTGTCCTTGTGGCAATATGTGTATTGGTGAATCTTACAAAAGAGGTTAAGGATTGTTATCTTCATACCTCCATGCATGACTTCTATGACTTCTATGACTTAATGAAATCTATTATTTATATGATAAACTTGTAATAATATATGTAAACTATATATGTAAATAATAAATATAACCGAATCTTTGACAATGACCGTAAGGTTATTTGTCCTAACATTAGGTTACTTTATCTAAGACTTAACCATCATTACGATTCTATTGGGCATGACCCATAAAACCACAAACACCCTACGGGGCTTATAGTGTCAAAAACGAGCGTTAAAGTCTAGATAAATACTTTCGACTATACATACTTTTTGCATACGTTAAATTCCTAAATTTACGAACTCCATCGTCATTCCAATACTCACACACCTACGTTTCCTTGTGTAGGATAACTCGTGTTCGTCCCCCTAATCAACCCAAACACTTTCACGGAATTAACTTTGCAAAATTGTGAGTACACTCGACACCTTTTTTATGCTTTACACTTTTTCGGTGCAATATGTTAATCTATGATAAAAACACTAAATCACAATTTTATTCTATGCAATCACAGAAACAATCTATCGTACATGCTATAGTTATGTGATACTCGATTTGTTTACTTGGAATACTCTAATGTGATACTAATTGTCATTAACTTTGTACGAGCCTCCCCTTAACATGTATAGCGCTATAGGAGTAACGCACCGCCCGTATTCTTGTGGTCATGTTAAGTTTTAATCTACTATGTGGTGACACTTGAGGATTGACTTGTAGTTCACATGCCTTGTTTACATTAATCTCGTATACTAGCTTATCATGTGGATTTGTTTAAACGTTTTTATTACTTATGCTATGATTCAAACTTGTGTACTCACGAATACTTTGTTATTGAACTATATTTTTTAACATGTTGCAGGTTGATGAGGTTGATATGACGAAACTTAGTAGGATTGGCATAGAAACACGGTTAGAATGATAAGTTATTTATTATGTTTCATTGAACTTGTCTCATTTGATTGTATTTGAATTATGTTGTACTTGACGATTTGATGAATGTAATGAAGTGAGTTGTTTAATTAAATATTGTGACAATTAATGTTATAATGTCTCGAGCAATCTCGTTCGTCTCACTCCAATGTTTCCGCCATTGGTTGGGTTGTGACAGTTAGATCAAGTGGTTGAGTTTCAAACAAATGGTACACCTAGGAGTAAATTCATAGACACTGTTTATTCAATTAATTTCATAGGCTTTAACTTAACATAGTCTTTTGCCACATGATTTTGCTTTCCACAAAAATCACACTGCAGGGCTGGAATCTTATATTTCTTCTTACCCTTATCTCTCTTTTGAGAAACAGATGTTTTAACATCTGTTTGAGAGTTGGTAAGAGAAAGGTTTTTTTATCTTGGGTAGGTCAAGACCATTTTGGTTTGGAAAATCAATGGGTTTGAAATTTTCTTAAACATCACATGCCACACCTGCTCATATGCGAAAGCGCAAGGTGTGATCGTGAGTAGTTCTCATTGCATACGATGTAAGTAAACAAACGATATGAATAAAATACGTACCATATTCATCTATTGATAGGTATAAAAAGAAGTTTACAAATCAAATGTCATTCTCAAAAGACATCACAAGTTATATTCTATTACAAAAAGACTTGTACATCCCATCTTTCGCTCAAGGGTGAGAGATGTGAACCAAAAGGATGACATCGTTTTCTTGATGTGCTCGTTCTTGTTTCACGATGTGCAAGGATCCATATAGTTGACTCAAATACATGTAAGTTTAAAAGTGAACATAATGTTGGTAAATTCATGTGTTTGAGTTTGTATCAAATGAATCATAAAAACATTTGAATGTCTTTGTATAGAAAACCGGTCTGTAAAGCGTCTAGGATATCGTTGATCATTAATGTTTTGCAAGGACATTAATATGTGTGCCGACATAGGAAGCAATCCACCCCTTGACAATTTAGTGCCGATTAACGTTAACTGGGACACAAAAGCACTTCATGCGGTCTCACGGACCCATGAGTGGGGCTCGCCAAAACCTAAAAGATCTACCATTTTGTTCCTCGGTCTGTATGTGATTAATGGTGCTTAAGTTTCACCTATTCGCACATGATCTGAGTTTTTTTTCATTCCTTAGCTTAATCATGCCATTGAAACATGTATCTCCCCCCGCTAGTTGTAAAACCGAAAGGTGTTTAAAACAAAAGGGGGACATAAACTCACAGTTTGCGTCCAACAAGTGTGTGCTTGCATAGCGGGTGTTAGTAAACGTAGTGCAACCTACAAGTGTTCTAATTTCATTAGACACTTAGGTCCTTACTAGACCGTGTATAAGTTGCTTATGTTGAATGTCCTTAATACTTGTACTTGTTGTTTGTTTTGGAGACCCTTATTTGTTTTTACTACGTTGGTATTTGGTTTGTATGTTGGTTGTTAATATATATACATATACTTTTGCATTCTCATCGTGTATGAATGGGACTCGCCCTTCATATGTCTTTGTGCCTAGCACGAGTGTAAATGGGCCTAGCCCATATTCGTCTCCTTGCCTCGCATGAGTAGAAATAGGCCTAGCCATATGCGTCTTGGTGTCTCGCACGGTGTGAGTTGGCTTAGCCCATATGCGTCTCCGTGTCTCGCATGGGTGTTTCGTCGTTATGAATTTGTACATATATTCTTATAATACATATATTTGGGAATGGTGAACCTGGTTCACTTGTATATGTATGTTTGTTTCGTTTATATATATTTGTCCTTCAAATATATATGTAAGGGAAGGATAAAACGAAAAAACCCACTTGAGTAAAAACCCTATGTAATATTTTTTTTCTAAAAAGATAAAAAATATAACATACAACATTTTTATAATAGAAACACAAAAATCGCCGAATAGTTTATTTTTTTAAAAATGTTAAAAATTTCATGTTACATAATATATATGTCAAAAAAATGTAACATACAAACTTTGAACATTTCAAAAAAACCAAGTAGGCGCTTTTAACATTTTTTAATAAAAATGTTCAAGTACATTAATGTTACATTCCCCTTTTTTTTAGAAAAAAATAAAAATGTTACATAGGGTTTTCTTCAGTTTTCTCAACTCAAGTGGGTTTGGTTTTATCTTTCACCTATATATATATATATCCTTAACAGCTATATTTGTTAGAAATAATCATTTTTAACGTTGAACTTATATGGTGCACGTGTATAGTGTTTTCTTGTATGTTTACACTTCATCAAGTGTATTTGTGTACATCACTTGTACTTGTGTATTTATACGTATACGTATACCATGTATATACTTCCCTTGTTACTTTTATTGTAGGTATTTGTGTCGTATTCATACATATATGTGTACATATACATTACTTGTAATCTTGCATTTTTACTAAGTGTTTAGCGTACGTGTTCTCATGCGTATAAGTATACTTATATACTTGTATAATGTCACTTAGTTGGTTATTTATATAATACTTTCTGGATTGTTAAGAGTGGTGAAATATTATATTTTCCAAGTGTCTAAAAATATATTATTTTTAAAACTTGTCATTGTAGTCGTTTAGATATATTTTCCGTTGGTGAAAATGCCTAAACGTCGTCGGCAGAATACACATGTTCCTCGTCGTGACGATATGTACGATTGTTGTCGGTGATTATATATATTACTCTCTTAACGAAGTGTGTGTGTGTGTGTGTATATATATAGGTTTGTCCATTGTCCGAATATATGTTTGGGATATAATATAAGTGTGGTTAATATATATCTTTCCATTGTCTTAGCATTCCATGTATCCAATTTGAGGATATGTGTGTGTATATATATATAGATAAGTATCCATATACTTTTATACTTGGTTATTTTCAAGTATTTGGTGGTTTCAAGTATATGCATTCATGTATATAGTTAAGTAAACATCTTAGCTTCTAAATACATACACATAATAGACACTTCATATATACCATAAGGAGGTTGTCTAATTATATATATTTTATCGGATATATATATATATATATATATATATTATATATACACACACACACTTCTATTTAGTTTAAGTAATATCCATAAATGTTTAACTTAAACTTTTTATCAAAGTTTGTCTAATCATGATTAAAGTTATTAATCCCGTTTAATCATGATAATCACTTGTTAAACTATACTATGGACATTTTGCCATAGTTTCCCCTATACTATGGACGTTTTCCACGTCTCCAAAACGTAATTTTAATCAATTTTTACCTACAATGTCATCATCAGCTCAACCAAGTTCCAACAACATCAATTTTCATGCATTATCACATAAACACGCTTTCAAGTATCATGAACTTACGTATATCTTTTTGTCAAGACTACTAAAAATAACAATATTTTTGTGTTCATCTTTAATTTTAACAAGATTATATAAACCACTTTAGTTTGTATTTTCTAGATCATCGCTTCAAGATTACATTTTTAACTTCTTGATAACTTTATATTTTTCAAAAACCACTTTCAAGACAACTTTTAAAGTTCATGAAACTTCAAAGGTGTAGTTCTTGCTAGATATAAACATCTTCATGTTTAGATCACCCTTTTAAGCATAATCTAGCAAGATAATCATTTCTACATAAACTACACTACACTAATTAGCAAGATCAACAAGTAAAACACATAATTATGTTAGAGTATCTTGTTAAATTTAGGTTTCAAGTGTTTGATTAATGAACTAAAAGATGAACAAAGTGTACTTCCAAAATCTACTAACATTAAGAAGCATGAAGATGAGTGTTAGAGATCTTTCAACTAGCTCTAAGGCTAGGCTCCTTGAATTAAAAAGGAAATGCACATGTGCTAATTCTTAAGTTTGGATATTTATGTAATTAGTGAAGTTCTTTAGTGTTAGGTCATTTTGGAGCATGATGTTATCAATTAAGGAACGATGTTATTGTTCTTATGATATAGTGTGTATAATTGTTATAGTCGATCGTTTTTAGCGAGTTAGGAGGTTTTCCAAGCAAGTGGTGGCTTGCTTGGAGGACAAGGCTCAAGGTCAATAAATATAATATTAGACACCACTTGTTAGGTGTGCATTTTTTAGCCACCACCCCAGGGAAGCTCACCCGGGGTGGACTATTATCTTGTATTTGTTCTTATCACAATCAATGAAGGTTTCTCTTGTCAAATCATATGTTCATCTATCTTTTTTTTTATCTTTGTTCATGGCTCAAATCACCCATCTCATATTTTATACCGAACCGAGGCTGAAATCAGATCGTACGGACCTAAAATATGGTATCAGAGCCTTGGTGGCTCGTTTCAGTTTCCGTTTGGTCGGTTCGTCACCGAAAACCCCAACGAAGACATAAATCGGTTGTAGATCTATGGGTTTTATCATGTTCTTGGAGTTGTTTGAGATCAGGATGTCTTTATGCCAGAAAGAAAAGTATGGGGTACGATGCTGTTCATCACGCTTGAAGATGATGTAGCTGGTGTGTGACTATTTGAAGTGGTTAGCGGAGTTATGTGTCACACCCCGGATTTCCAACCCGAAATCCATACACCGGTGGGCCCGGGTGGGGAGTATCGTGACGTCAGCTGATAACATCATTGTCAATTAAACAAAGCACATCGGAAGTCTTGCAACTAAATTACTATTACAAACCAAATGTTCAAAGTTCGATAATAATATACAGGCTTGTAATAGAAGATCTACAGGCGGATCACAAATTGTACAAAGAAAGAATGTAAAACATACCTTAGGCAGATCTAGGATTTGCAAGATCCTCTTGTCACTACCGAGCACTTCCAGCCTATTTCGTATTGTACTTGCAGCTTAGTTTTTTGAAAATACGTCAGCTTTCACTGGTAAAATACACTCAACTGAGTCATTTTGAAAACATTTCAAATATGTTTTAAGTGCATATCAGCATAAAATCTTTTTATAACTTGGGAAAGTTGACGTTGCAACCTTGTTAACAGATTCACTTGTTTGTCCATACATACAGGGCCCAGTACGAAAACCAAGACATGATCAACTACACACCACTTACGAACTCACGAAGGTGTTATCCCAAACGTCTTGGGTAATTGCATTTAAGCGTCTGTCGGGTGTATGCCTAGACCCCGCGCTAAGGTCGTGGCCATTATCTAATGTAATGAGCCGAGGATATTCAGGACACGGTAGTTAACCCCTGATGTTTAAGTTATCAACAAAACTGGTTAAAACAGAATATGCGGATTTACTAGCCACAATCTGGCATTCAATTGATCCCATTTCCGACCAAGCGGTAATAGTTTACCGTAACCCAAGCCCATATAGGGGAAATAAGTCGAGAGTATTTACCTGAGCTGGTCTTCTTTCAATTTTTAATAACTCAGCCATACACAAAACCACCAAGTGTAGATAGCATTTACCGGAATGTCTCTAGTCTGATTATGGCATAAGCTAACCAATTAAATACTATCGGTCTTTATTTAAGTCATAGACTTAGACCGAGTAGTGTACATGATCAAAACGTAATACGCTTGATTAAATCATGATTGGATAGAATGTAGTTTAATCCCACAAGTACTTTGACTTATGTAATATGGAAAACTATAAACAATACGGATTTTGAGACTTAAATGACAAGGTTAGATCCGTTTCGGTTAAATTCCGTAAACTAGTTACATACACTTAACCGTACGCATATCAGGGATATCCGGTAACCGGATAAGTCACGAACAAGTTCTATATGCCATTATATTTTAAATAAGTTGTAATATCAGTAGGATATCAATTTATATGCCCGTTAAAGTTTTAAAACAAAACTACGCCTCATAAGGGCATTTCGGTAATATTATACCGTATAAAAGGAATTTGAACATAATTTAAGTTTATAATCATAAGTATTCTAGAAAAATATTTAATTTATGATAATATCAGTAGGATATTAAATATATGTGTATTTTATCTTTTATGACCAAACTATGCACCAAAGGGGTAATTTGGTTATTTTACACATAGTTTATAAATTATTTGGGATTCTGAGTTCACATCAGAAACCTACTGTAAAAATATTTAAAATAAGTTTTAATATCAATAGGTAACAAGTCTTGGTCAATTAATATGGCTTACAACCATACTATGCGCCGAAATGGCGCTTATGTCGTAAAATGACCATTTGCGCGACGTTTAACGAAAAATGATGTTAAGGTCAGGTTAAAATGTCTTAGATATGTTATTTAATCTAACATATCGGTAGGTAAAAGATTTACCTTGAAAAGATATTATTAAAACCGTTTTACAAGCCATAGGGGCTTAATCGTCATTTATCAGCATAATACAATGCCTTGTATGAAAACTCAACATTTAAGCTGACTTAACATCCCAAATAATAATACTTATAATATTACATCAGTGGGAAACTTATTTTCAAGTTCATTATCTTTTAAACATTGTTTTATGTAAAAACGGCATTTTAGTCAAAATGGCATAATTACGGAACTTGCGCATAAACTCACATTCTGATTATGACCATGTAATATAACCTTAGAGGGTTATGCTACATTATATGACAATCATAATGCAACTTTAGATCAGTAGCTAACAAATCTAAATCGGGTCAGAATCGAAAGTCAAAGAAGAAGTCAAACTTCGCAACTTTCGGTGGCGAACCGACCCTAGAACTGAAATTGATGAGCCGAACATGTTCTTACATATTCTAATAATTATTACCAACTTGTTTAAGTGTCAAAACAGGTTTTATAACATATATAAGGTCAATTTATGATTTTTCCAAAAAATGGCATGTTTGACTTTTTAATATCATAACTTTGACCCGTCAATTGGTCTAGCAAACGTGATCTTCAGGAGGTGCCCTTTATAGGGATTAACACCTACCTCATTACGATCACTTAGCCATGTTCGTTATGAACAATAGCTGGACCATAATGGTCTTAACCAAAAGTCAAGGCGTTTTCCGTAAAACGCTTAACTTTTGGCTATAAAAGCCTATAAACAAAAATGCACAAAGAAGAAACACTTACCAGTGATTCCTAGTATGCAAAAGAACTATGTTGGATGCTCCTTTCAGTTAGGAACTTCTAGAGGAGGGAGAAGAGTGTATGAATGAGAAAGGTGCAAGTTCAAATGGTGAACTTGGTCACCTATTTATAGTTGGAGAACTCAAAGGAGGTGATGCAAGGTGTTAAGGGGTGTAAGAGGGAGCTTACAAGTGTCCCAAAATGTGGCATAGCATTTTGGGAAGCCCATGGTTTTGAGTAAATGGTATTTGGCATTTTTGTTTGGAGGCCAAGTTAATTTTCTGTAGACATAGGCCTCTCGTGCCCTGCGAGAGGCCAAGGCCATGCCTCTCGCACCCCATGTCAGTTTTCAAAATTTAACACTTTGGCCCCTTAACTTTATAAAACTCTCTATAACCTCCTAAAACACCTTTTTGGCATATTTAGCCCTCTGTAGCCAATACTTGGCATACCCGGGTTATGCCCGGACATTGTCGAGGTCTCGGTTTGTTAAAAGGTCACTCAGAGGTATAAATTAACATGTTAACACTTTTAATCCATCCATTGTCCAGCTTTCACAATTTCATGGATTAATCACTCTCGTTCAACAACGGGACATATGAGAGTTAGGACTTCATAAAGGATCACTCAGAGGCTCGTTATAAGCATGTTGACTCCGATGTCACTCAAAGACTGGGCATGTTAACATATCAGTCACACAGTGACCAAGTTTAAGCATGTTGACATATCAGTTACTCAGAGGCTAAGCATGTTCACATATCAGTCACACAGAGGCTCGGGTTACGCATGTTGACATCAGAACGTCACTCAGAGGCTCAATTTTGAGCATGTTGACACCTTTAGTCCGTATTAGTCTTTAATAGACTTAAAAATAAAATACGACATGTGTCACTCTACTATTGGACACGATTTTACAGGGTGTTACATTATGGCTTCTAGTTCGTGCGTCTACGAGACTCTGGCGACAACGCGTATGGCTCATGATGGTGACGGTGATGCCGTGAGGATGAAAGCAATTTGGATTGTGGTGGTCCTGGATCAAAGTGCTTGTATCTACTCAGTTTGAAGCGATACAGAAGTTGCTTGGTCAGATATCAGAGTGATCTTGCCGTGTTTCTTTGCCTGACCTGAGTTTATGAAAAATTGTTCGAGAAATTATCGTCACTACATGAGAATTAGGCCACTATTCTTGTTATTTCTCAAGTTATTCAGTTTAGTATGTTTTATATTGATTATTGTTGGATCGTCCGAAGTGGTTTTGGGTGGCAGCAAGTGAATGCTGGTAACGACAATGTGTTGTACAGTGGGAATTGGTAGAGTGGCAGCTGGATTTACTTTGCGGCTAGGGTTTGTCCTAGAAATGTTTGCAAGGGCTAGGTATGATGGCCCAATGATTAGATGCACAAACTTCATGGTATGAATATATCCCTAGGCCCATTTGAGGTGATGGATACAAATTTCAAATGTCTGTTGTTTTCATCTATTCACGATGCAAATATTTTCTTTTTTTGGGTTGGCGTATTTGATTGTTTAGGGATGTGTTGGGCCACTGCTTTACTTGGAGCCCACAATGATGTTGCGAATGATGGTTTATGGTGAAGGCACATGGTGTAGACTATGGTTCAATTTTTTAAGCATGGGCTGAGAATATTTTTGGGCCGCACACATTATGTTTATTCCCTGAAGATTGGACCACAAGTATACCGGGTATGAATTTTTTTAATTGAGCTGGGTGTTAACAGAACATCTATTTATGTTGGGAGCTTATTATACAATCTGACCAAGTTGAAAATCCTCATAGTGAAGCTAATTATCTATTTTTTTCCATTGGAGTTCGAACCCTATCATATTCCTATTACAACTGTATCATCTAAATGAGATAAGGAGCTTTGATTGACGAGATATAGGAGGGTCTTTATTTGCATGGGAAAACGACAATGAAATTTTTTGAGTATTCAGCGGATTTGTGAAGATTCGAAGATGATGCCAGATATATTTTTGAAGATCATATGAAGAATTGATAGCATCATTCTCGGGGGAATATTGTTGGGTTATTTTGGAGAATGATGTTATCAATTAAGGAACGATGTTATTGTTCGTATGATGTAGCGTGTATAATTGTTAGAGTCGAGTGTTTTTAGTGAGTTAGGAGGTTTTCCAAGCAAGTGGCGGCTTGCTTGGAGGACAAGGCTCAAGGCCTATAAATATAATATTAGACACCACTTGTTAGGTGTGCATTTGTGAGCCACCACCTCGGGGGAGCTCACTCCGGGGTGGACTATTATCTTGTATTGGTTCTTATCACAATCAATGAAGGTTTTCTCTTGTCAAATCATATGTTCATCTATCTTTTTTTTATCTTTGTTCATGGCTCGAATCACCCTTCTTATATTTTATACCGAACCGAGACTGAAATCAAATCGTGCGGACCTATATTTAGGCATTAGAGGGTTAATGATGATTTCGTATACTAAATAACCTTAACTAGTTCACTAGACTAGTTATTTAGTTTTTGGATGATAAATTTAGCACTAGTTTCGTTGTCGGTTCGCTACCGAGTGAAATATGTAAGGTGCATGGTAATATAGGTAAGAGTATCTTTCACATATATTTGATTTCCTTGGGATTTTTTAAGATAATAAGCATTATCTAAAGGCTTTGTCATTGCTATGGAATGCTAAATTTTGCTGCGAAATGCTGAATTTGTTAGTTTATTATTCGGATCAAACAATTTATGTGTTTAGGCATATTGCCGAAGAGTTTATAATTGTTACAAGTATTTCCCCTAACTAGGGATTTTGTATAAGTGTTTAACATGATATGCTTTCATATCATCCGATAGTTGTTTCATGGGGTACCAGACTCTCCTTACATGAATAGTGTGTTTGCATGAATAGTGTATTCGCATTGTTTACCAACGTATCACCACATACTTGTTCGGTTTCGTGACATAGCGAAAACAACATTATAAGTTGTAATTTTTTAATATGTCCTATCAATCATTAAAAAATAATTCAAAAATCAAGTCTAATGTCGCAATTAAATGTATATATAGTTTTTAAGTTGTACGGAATTACAACGAAATTTTGCAGGTTGTCACGTCACTATTATCTAACCAAGTAGGTTTGTACTCATATATTAGTTTTATAGCCGTAATGGAACTTAGTGGCTTTTAAGATTTATTTTCTTGCTAATAGGTTCAGTGATCTTTACTTCTTCCCCAACTGAAGTGGTTTGTATAATTGCAACCATCTCAACTTCACATTGCTCTTGATCTGTTTATCAAGAAGCATCTCATAATCTTGATAGAATTCAACATATCTTTCATAGGTTATCTGTGTGGATTCCAACTACTTTCACAGTTTTGATATATTTCTATCATTGACTAAAGTTGGCTCTTGGTTATAGATGCTTCATGTTTCAGACTACCTAACTCAAGGTCTTTTTTAGCTATTCTTGTTTTATAATCTTTTTTTTTCTTTTTTCAAGAATGAGTTCACTAATTTGTATTGTATCTTTTCTCTAGGGTTCTCATTCACCTCCTTTATGTTAGCAAAAGCTAAGATGCATTCATCTGAACATAACTCTTTTAGAGTTTGAAATGATACCTTAGAGGCAGCCATTTCAACTTGATCCACACTGATGCTTGACCTGAGCTTTAAGCAGATTCACCAACAATCTCTTCACCAACAACAGTTTGGAATGGATCTACTTCACCCGAAACATGCTCAATAACCATAAAAAAACTTTTCATGTTCATCCTAGTCATTTGGTATCAAAGCAAAATTTTCATCTGTTGAATTTTCTAGTAAACTACTCCAGTCAGCATAGCCTTGTGTAATCGCATTGTTTACCAACGTATCACGACATACTTGTTTGGTTTCGTGACATAGCGAAAACAACATTATAAGTTGAAATTTTTTAATATGTCCTATCAATCATTAAAAAACCATTCAGACATCAAGTCTAATGTCGCAATTAAATTTATATATAGTGATTAAGTTGTAAGGAATTACAACGAAATTTTGCGGGTTGTCACGTCACATTTATCTAACCAAGTAGGTTTGAACTCATATTTTAGTTTTATAGCCGTAATGGAACTTAGTGGCTTTTAAGAGTTATTTTCTTGCTAATAGGTTCAGTAATCTTTACTTCTTCCCCAACTAAAGTGGTTGGTATAATTGCAACCATCTCAAACTTTACATTGCTCTTGATCTATTTATCAAGAAGCATCTCATAATCTTGATAGAATTCAACATATCTTTCATAGGTTATCTGTGTGGATTCCAACTCCTTTCACAGTTTTGATATATTTCTATCATTGACTAGAGTTGATTCTTGGTTATAGATGCTTCATGTTTCAGACTACTTAACTCAAGGTCTTTTTTAGCTATTCTTGTTTTAAAATCTTTTTTTTTTCATTTTTCAAGAATAAGTTCACTGATTTGTATTTTATCTCTAGGGTTCTCATTCACCTCCTTTATGTTAGCAAAAGATAAGATGCATTCATCTGAACATAACTCTTTTAGAGTTTGAAATGATACCTTACAGGCAGCTATTTCAACTTGATCCACATTGATGCTTAACCTGAGCTTTAAGCAGATTCCCAACCAACAACAGTTTGGACTAGATCTACTTCACCCGAAACATGCTCAATAACCATAAAAAAAACTTTTCATGTTCATCATAGTCATTTGGTATCAAAGAAAAATTTTCATCTGTTGAATTTTCTGGTAAATACTGCAGTCAGCATAGCCTTGTGTAAAGAAGCTCTGTTGACTAGGCTCTCTAGGTGCAGGATTAGGAGTAGTAGGTTGTGCTTGAACATGAGCAATTGGCATTTTGACATACTGGACCTGAGGGACATGTGGTTCATGAACATAGTGTACAGGTACAAGATTCATGGTCTTTACAAAATGAGTTGTGTTTTGTACATTTCGTCCAAGGGTATTTTTAGAATAAAATTGTTGTTGTGTATTAGGGTGAGTTCTTTGTCTACGATATGTAATCATTGGTGTAGAGTTATTTTTTTGACTTTTGCATTCTCTAGCATAGTGTCTCAACCTATTAAACTGAAAATATTTTATCTCAGATTTATCCAACCCCACTTTTGACCTCCCACTTAATCCTGAGTTCTTTCGTAAAAATTGTTAGCTCTTAGACTGAGTACGGCTACCTGGTGCAATATGTCAATCTCCTCAAGATAAGTTGGGTCTATATGCGAAGATCATTGAGTACAAACGAGAGATTGTTAGTGACATGAGTATCATCATTTGCTACAAAAGCATAAATTGTGGAATGTTGAACAGAGTTGGTTCATGTTGATATGTCAATAAAATGATCAAAACTCTGATCATTTCCATTCTAGAAGATGATCCTTCCTGACTCAGAAGTGTTGTGTTACCAAAAACATAACTATCAGACACCTTTCCAGTTTCCTGGAGCTTTTTCTTTGACAAAGTCCCTCTTAAAGGTTAGATGCTTTCCATGTAGTTGGGTCAGGCTCCTGTCCTTGAAATCTAGGGATGTTCTTATCAATATAGCAATAGTGTCCCATTTTTTAGGAAGAGTTCTTAGGAATCAGTTACTTAAGGTTGATTTATTGAATTCTTTGTTAACCAACTTAAGTACACTAATTAAGCATGAAAACCATTCAAACTCCTGAGTCAACGTCTCCTTTTTAAATGAGTGAAGGTTCTTGCTGGTTAAGAATTTCACGAGTGTTCTCGATAACATCATGTGTCCCACCAAACTGTTCCTTTAGTGCAACCCACAACTCCATGGCACTATTACAATGTAATTGGCCTGCATAGATATCATTCGGCACTACCATAGCCATGATACTAAAGGCTATCGCATCTAGCTAGAATTTTTGATAATCCTGCTCAGAGTAGTTCTCATGCTTCTTTGGCTCCAATACATTTGGGTTCATCGCACTTGGTATCATTGGGACATGTGGTCTGAAAACCAAGATATCCAACACCTTGTATTTTGTTGAGATAGCATATCCCTCATCCTTCGTTGCCAGATATTAAATTCAGATTTGACAAGCATAGGTGGTTTTGTTGCTAAAGCCTGGGTTGTGGGGATCATTTTGTGGCATTTTCTCAAGTTCTTTTTCAGAAAAACAAAGTATGTGAAAAAACTCAATTAGTTCTACAGTATACAACTCTGAGCTACGAATGTATTGGATCTTTATAGAACTGTTCTTTTATGTTAAAACTGATTGTGAAATCGAGTATAATGTGACCAAGCTTTGATACCAATTGTTAGAACTAAGTTTGATATTTGCAAACAAATATTGATTATATCAATATGATTCACAAACAAAAAATCATCATCAATGATTGTTTTTCATTAATCTCAAAGGATTCAAATGTTTTACAAATCAGTGACTCTACAAACTCCCCCTTAGACGAACCAGGTAACAAACAGTTAGTACAAGAGAAAATGTGATGTGGGTAATAATAAATCACCAACAAGTAGTATGTATTTATACTAAGTACGAGAGCTCTATTCAGTGATTGGCTGACATCTCCCTGATAGTGACATCTAACATTCCTAACAGATTAGATTCTAGAAATGTTGCAAACACTTCTGCAAATCTTATCATCTATTCTAACTAGTTTAAACAATGAAAAGATAAATATTGTTACATTGGGAAACCACTGTCTAAGCTATCCTCTGTTGTAGTTATCCAAACATCTGTTTGGCCATATAGATGTTTGGTCTTCTTCATAAGTATTTTGGTGTTCAACAATCTTTAGCTTTCAACAAATGTTGTTTCTTCTTGAACAGTGGTTCCAAGTCTTGATCAGATGTTTGCTTTGTTCTTAAACAATTTTTTGAATAGATGTTCATGATTTACTATCTTTGGAGAGAGTCTGGTTTAGTCTTTTGCTAATTTCTTGATAAATGGATCATGTTTTGGCTTTTGAATACCATGTGTTCTTTAGTAGGTCCAACAACTACCTAAAGTATAAGGTCAAAAATATAATATTTCAACACACGAAAAAATTGCATTTTATTCGTATGCCATTAGCCGACAATTTCATTTCTATAATCGATCAATCTTTTAATAACAATGATCTGATGAAATTGAAACTGAAGAGTTGTAACTGAAGGAGCATGACTAGCTCTGTAAATGCACCATCTGTGATGATCGCTTAGAAGACAAATGTCTAGTAATTTTGTAAAACACTCGATGTATTTCGCACCTCATGTAAAAGCACTCGATGGCTATGTAAATGCACTTTCTACATCTCTTCTATTCTAGACGTCTTGATGTATCTCGCACATCAAGTTTAGGTGACTTTAGTTGTTTGGTTATATTGTGAAGACCGTAGGGAACCTTACACATGGAATCAGAGCATGCTCTTAAATGTGAATGCTCTTTGAGGTTTAGATTTGTTCGTTTTGTATGCCTACACGAATCCATTCGGTTTTGTGCTATTTTGGATTGATTTTCATCATTTCTTCTGTGAAAATGGATTGAAAAGTGAATACGTTTTAGTGTCGAGTGCCTGTTAGTTTTGAATTTGTAAAAATTTGGTAGAAATATGGACAAATTTGGATTGTTTGGGTGAAAACAGTGGGATTCCAGATATAGAAGTTGATAACCGTCGCATTCAGAGGTTGACAGCTGGATAACAGAATTTCCAAGAGTTTACACAATAGTTTGACCTTTTTCGGATATATCTTTGACTATTGTGTGTCTATCATACTTTAGTTGATAAATCGGTGCTAATTCTAATTCGGATTTGATCTCCAATGTTGAGTTGTTACTATTCTGGATTTAAAACCTTAAGTCCAGAATCTTTCAGAATTTGTTGATCAAGAGTTATTGACTTGGAGTTCTAAGTTTGTTCAGTGTTCTATGTTCTTTATGGACTTATGGTTTCGAGAGTTATATGGTTGATTTAAGGATTTGACTGTTTGATTATTTCCGAAGTTACACTATTCATCTCATAGTTTGAAGAGTTTTAGTTGAGTGGTCTGAAGTTATATTGTTAATATCAGAAGTTGTAATTTCAGAATTTGTGTTCCAGCTGTTACAATCAGAATATGTTATTCAGGACTTGTATTGTTTCATTATTTGTAATTCATAAAATGTACTGTTTGAAAACCTTGTAAATTTTTTTGAACATCTTGTAAAAATGTATGGTGGAATGGCAAGTATTCTACATAATATCAAGCATAATATTGAAGTTGGTGCAAGCAATAAGCGACCAAAGTTTCAAAGTGCTTATGACTACCCTAAGTGGTAAGAAAGATTCACCAGATACATAAAGTTCACTGACATTAAGATATCGATGGATCTGCTTTAAAGAGGGTTATTCCAACAGTGACAACACATGGCGTGGTTAATAAGGTGACTTACGTTGCTATGTCTGTGGAAGACAAGAAATTTTACGAAGCAGAAGAAAGAGCCTACTCTCTTATTGAGTTAAAGAAACATCATAGAATCTCTAGGAATCTATGGAGGATAGATTCAGAGTAGATGAAATGTTTAAGAAAAGTATAGTAGCCATGCTAAAGTTGCAATTTGCTGGATTTAAAGCAATTTACAAAGAATCATTTGAAGATGTTGTAAATTGGTACTATCACTTACTTAACGAAATAGCGAAGGTTGAGAACTTGTTGAATAACTTATCTAAGGAATGGAACATGTAAAGGCTCTTTTAAAATTTAATCCTAGATTTTTAACGATGAGTTTGAAGCAGGTCATAAAATAATTAAAGAGATATGAGTGGAACTTGCAAGATCAAACTAAAAGTCTGATCAAATTCAAGAACCTAGCTTGTACAAAGCTAAGGCTCTAGAAACAAAAAGGAGTTGGTGTTGCTTTATTTCAGGGATTGATGGACGTGCTAAGAGTTCAAATGAATTTATGGATCTTGGTTTGGTAGTTCATGTGCAATTATTCTTCAAGTTCATCCTATCAAGCGATTTCGAGTACACCGAATCTATATCAACACAATCTAAAACTCATTGAACAAAATATGGTTCTGCTAGCATATTTCATGACTGCGTATGAGAACTTGGTTTTGGGAATGTTAATGGAGAGTGCTACATTGGACGAAGATTTTGATCAAATTGATCACCTTGAGTTGGAAGAATTAGATCTTCATTTGAATATGGCTTTATTTGTTAGAAGAGAGATTTTCTTACAAGTAATAGCCAGAGGCACAGAGACAAGAATAGGTGTTGATAAGTCAAATGTCAAGTGTTTCAATTGTGACATGTACAGACATTTTGCAAGAGAATGCCTCAAACCAAACATGGAAATAACCAAAACACTCCTAATTAGAATCTCAACAATAATGAACCTCAAGGATCAAGCTACTGCTAATGCATACAACTAACACGGCAATTACTCCAACTTCTTGTTGTTTGACAAAATTAATTATTTTGAGTTACCCGAGGTTAATATGAATTTCATCCAAAATTATAAAAATAACAATCTGAGTATACTTTTAAATATTCACCTAATATGTTTACTTGATAAAGTTACTCCAAGTATTAATTAACTTAAATCACCGATTACGCTGATTACGATGCGACAGGTGTAATATTTTACATCAACCTGTCCATAGTCTGAGTCACTTTTAATTCATAGGTCGTAGCAATTTTATTGTAATATCTTTTAGGTCAATCTATTTACACATTCATGTTGCGTATTTGGACACCCTGGATTCTAGACGGGTCGTCTAGGTCTATACGCCCTGTACAGCACTGATTTTGAGGAGTCAGCAAGTACCTGACAGGGCGCATAAATTTTAGCGTTTAGACGGGACGTCTGGACCTAGACGACCCGTCTAGGAACTTGTGTTTATTTTGGTTGGAAAGGGGTGTTTTGGTGGGTAGATTGGTTGTTGTTGTAGTTTGAAAAAATAGTGTTTTGGTGGGGTAAATTGGTTATTGTTGAAGGTTGAATTTTTTTTAGTGTAATTTTAGGTTTTTATTGTATAAAAAGTGAGTTATCTTTTTCAATCGTTTATGTATTTATTTGTTTTTATATTATATTTAAAAAAAAATATAATGCTAAAATTTAATACTATTTTCAACATTTAAGATGAATACAACATGTGTATGTTGTTTCTGTATTACATTTCGATGTCGATTTAACACAAACAATCATCAAGTAAAACAAAGTTAAATATAACATGTATAACATAAATTTGTACAACTATAACAATATTTATCTGTACAGCTGAAAACTAAATACAAAATGTCTATGCATACGAGTCGGCATCGGAGTTGGGATATGGCTGCTGCGGCTGCTGCTGTTGATGTGGTGCTCGAGGTGGTGGGAGCGGTATGGGAGGTAACCCGTCTCTCTCACGTCTATCCTGCATCTCCCGAACCACCCAGCCCATGAGATCCATAAGCATGTCGACGTCGGCTCGTAAGGCGGGTATGCCGCACCCCCCGGGGCATGAGGTGGCGGTGCCGGTCCGTCAACATCAACCGGAGGGTCCTGGACTACCGCTGCCTCATCTGCCGGCGGATGGACTGGAGCGAAGTGATCGGGCAGCGGCTCCGGAATCCAAGGCTCACCTTTGCGGCTTTTAAACCGCTTGCCGAGCATGTCGAACCTCTTCACCAGCCTCATCCAGCGCAAGGTCTGAAAACCCATCCGCGGATGGTAGTCGGCTGCAAGTGCGGGTCCAACTCCGGCACAAGACCCAACGACCGGGCAATGACGGTGACATACGCCCCGCCGTACAAAAAGTTCGCTCGGTGGTGGGCGGAGGCAAAGTACTGGGCGAGACCGTGCGCAAGTGCGCACGGCCTCCTGTACAAAAGGCAATAGAAAAAAAACAAGTCGGTGCTCATACCACACTCACGGCTTTGTCCGCGAGCGGTAATAGACGTAGCAGCATCCGATGTAGATACCTGCACATTATATTAGTAAACACGGAAATTAATATATAGCAACAATAATCAAACAATTAATGTAATAAACGTATGTACCTGTACAACGGGTCGGCAACGTGAGTAAATCCTCCCCTTCACCCTGACATGCTCCCATGTGTCAGGGCGTGCGACCACCTCCCAAAAGTCCAAAAGAGTGGATCTATCCACCCCCACAAGCCCCTCCGTGTATACATCGGTAGCAATCTCCTCCTGCAGGTTTATGTCGCTATGAACGGCAAACTCTGCAAGCGACATCGAATGCTACACACCGGCTAGCCTAAATGAAACCCTCCGGCGGAGGGGAGGACCCTTGGCAGGGGAGGCGGCTGGTCGACCCGTGGAGGGTGGAACGTGAAGGTTGAGAGGAACTCGACGAGCAGCTCCTTGTAAGTCGGCGTGCCAGCCAGGTCAAACAGCCGGTGCCACGGGGAATCAACGGGAATGAAGAATCGAAGTCTGGGAGTCTCACGAATCGCCTCGATCGCGTGCCAATCGACCGCCGAGTGCGATCCGACCTACATCCGGCGTAGCTTGCCGCAAAATCGGGCGGCCTCGGTGTCGGGCGGGAACTCAAGGTAGGGGTGGCCGTGGAGCGGATCCACCGGCGCTGCCGGGGCCCGTGGCGGACCATGCGGATGTGGTCCCCGTGTATCGGATCTCCAATCTCGTCCATAACTAATCTGCGATTGTATAATACAATTTAAACACGAATAAGACAATAAATTATAAAAGAAAAAAAAAGTATTTTCAAGGTCGTCTACTAGGGTCGTCTAGGCCTAGACGCCCCGTCTTGTTCATCAGAAATACATAAAACTTCAACATGACAGCGCATAAACCCCAAAAACTTTCAAATTGACAAACAACCTACGTTCTAAATACATATTACATCAAAGTTTATTGAAGTATAGTTGAAAATACGCACCGGAGAAGCTTGATTTCGCAAAAATACGACACGGAATACGGTAGAATATCCGCAGGATACGTATGTGTGTGTGTGGTTGAGTGTGTTTTGTGTTGGTGTCGTCGTCACTGATCGTCTAGCCATCCGGACATATACGGGCCTAGACGAAACGATTAATTACCGTTTTGCCCCTGAACCGCCGCCCGTCTAGGCCTAATTCAGGGGCAAAATGGTAAAATTACCATTTTGCCCCTGAATTAGGCCTAGACGGGCGGCGGTTCAGGGGTAAAATGGTAATTACATTTTAAATTTATAATTCAAATTTTTTCAGGGATAAAGATCCCGCCTAGACTGTACGGTGCGTCTAGGTCTAGACGACCCGTCTAGCCCTTGACAATATGACCATTATGCCCCTAAGCTTAGCCTAGACGGCCAACAAACCGGGGGTGGTCTTCTAACCAGGCCAAGAAAGGGGCGTCTAGGTCTAGACGACCCGTATATATACAAATAATTTTTTTTTGGTATAACTAATAGGATTTTATTTACTTAATTTGAACTTTGATTTAAGCTAACATGCTACCAATACACTAAAGGTACAACAAATAAACCATACAAAGTCTATCTAAAAACCAACAAACTCCGGGTATTGACAAACAGACGACAATTATACTCTCCGAGCTCGCACGTCCCACCGTCACCACCGGCAGTATCGTCGTCATCTGCCGGTGCCGACGGTGGGACTTGAGAGCTCGGAGAGTATAATTGCTGTTGTTTGTCAATACCCAGAGTTTGTTGGTTTTTAGATGGGCTTTGTATGGTTTTTTTAAACTGTACAAAGCCTATCTAAAAACAAACAAACTCTGTGTATTGACCAGCAATTATACTCTTCGAGCTCTCCCGTCCCACCGTCGCCACCGGCAGTATCGACATTTCGTCGTCTGCCGGTGCCGACGGTTGGACGTGAGAGCTCGGAGAGTATAATTGCTGTTGTTTGTCAAGACCCATAGTTTGTTGGTTTTTAGTTGGGCTTTGTATCTAAAAACTAACAAACTCGGGTATTGACAAATAGACGATAATCATACTATCCGAGCTCTCACGTCCAACCGTCGCCACGGGCAGTATTGACATTTCGTCATCTGCCGGTGCCGACGGTTGGACTTTAGAGCTTGAAGAGTATCATTACCGTCTGTTTGTCAATACCCGGAGTTTGTTGGATTTTTAGATACAAAGGTTTGTATGGTTTAATTGTTATGACTTGGGTGTACTGGAGGAATGTCGGCTTATATCAAAGTTCAAATTAAGTAACTAAAATCCTATTAGTTATACCAAAAGTTTTTTTATTGTATTAAAAAAACCTTTGTATTATTTATAAAAAGAAATGAGTTAAACACAAAAAACCGAGCCATTGTTCTTGCTTTCTTGACCGTGGTTGACCAAGACTGATTATCAGACGATGACTGAGACTCGTTAGGTGCTGTAGAAACACCTGAAATAAGTTCAACAATATATCACTATGTTAAACCACAACACACTCTATTACGCAAACAAAAACCATATATATTTAAAAAATGACAGTATTTCTCATTTACGTGCATTTACTCCTCGAGTTTCCTTTGGGTTACAGTCCTCGATTCAGCACAAGACACTCTTTGACGTGTAGTCGATTGAGATACAAATTTGCACGCTGGAAACCGTCCCTCCAATACATTTTTCCAAAATATATAAGGCTGATCTCCATCGGGTAAATATGTATTATACTCACTGTGAAACCTCAGGCCTTTTCAAACCATCTCCGCGAGATACGGATTGCCTGCGTAGGGGGTGCCTCACTACCATATCCTCCACCATCACGAATAATGTCTTGTACACTAGACACAACCTCTTCTTGCTCGTTAGAATTGGGAACACCACTCTCACCCAAACAACGATATCACCATTAGTAAATAATTAAAACAACAACTAGTTTAACGTAATAACTGTTACCGTATTGGTTTCAGGCACCCATGACTCGCCAGAATACCCCCAAGAAATAGTTGTCGTCCCAGTTTAATGACATTTCACCACCTTTGAATGATAAGATGAAGTAATACAAGCCAAAGTTCATGACCAAGAGAATTCCGATATCGAATTGAAAGTTTTATGCAACATCAAATGCTCTGCATGGGTTTTTAACAAAGAAATAGACGCACCGTCTAACGCCTAGGCGGAGAGAATGATATCAGATTGAATGATATAAGCCAAAGAAGAAGACGGAGAGAATTCTGACGACGGAATGAAAATTTTTTGCGACATCAAATGATCTGCATGACTCTATTTAAGAAGGACATATACGCCCCGTCTAGGCCTAGACGGGGTGTCTCACTTTTCAACTTGACTAACATGCATGCAGAGCAAAAACCTAGACGCCCGTCTTGGCCTGGTCGTCTTTAACATCCGTCTATTGCTAGACGCCCCATCTGATGTGACTCATTTGACGTTGTACGGTGCAGGAATGTGGTCGGAGAAAAAAATAACCTAGACGCCCCGTCTAGATCTAGACGACCCGTCTAAAGGGTGTCTAAATAGGCAAGTAGGTGTGTGAATATGTAGACCCATTTTTTATATTGTTTTATGTAAAAGATAAACTTAAAACATAAGATAAGGATAAATAATGGTCATTACATACCAACGTATCATCTCATTTATGGTTATTGTCATCATATATTTCATATATTTCTTGGTTTACTATTTATCTTTTTATTGTTTTATCCTTATAATTTAATTTTATTCTTAGAGTAATTAAAAGCTATTAAAAATATATGTGCTCTTAGTGTTTTTCTAGCTGGATTCTATGTCAAAATAATTCTTCTATTATTTTCTTTTAAGACTTGTTTACTTCTTTAATTTCCTTAGTTATTATTTAAGTTTATTTTCAATATTTACAAATCACACACTTTGACCAATAAATAACAATAAGAATTTTTTATCGTAACTAACACTTCTAAGGATTGATACTTCGTCTATATCTTCCACGACAGACACACTTAAGAGTCTAGTCCCCAAAGAACAATCATTCGTAAATTGAAATCATAATGCGTTAAAACTTAATTTATTAAAACATATATACTCATGGATTCATTATTAACAATCTAATTACAGATATCATATCATATTATTTGTCAACGTATCTTGTTTGTTTTTTTTACTATTTGTATTCAAGTATTTCAATTCAATACATCATTTGTTTTTTGTTTTTTTTATCATATATAAACACGTATTTAAAAAAAATATTAACTGCGTAACCTAATATGCTCTATGGTTCGACTTTGTTTCTAAAACATAATTGTTGCATTCTTCGGTTGAGTTGCACCACATCACAACATTTAAACATCTTAAATAATTCCTTTTATTTCGCAAAGATGTTACATGGTTAACAATTCACTTTAGTACATAGACAAAGAAAAAAATTCAAGCATTGTGACATACCACCTGGGTTCCAGTGCATGCACTTTGAATAACAATTTCCAACCGAGCACTCAAATATTAGAAATGTTTTCTTACAAATTCTATCTACTTCACCTGGTACCTCATTTCCTGTATTTTATAAAAAAAACATATAGTCAGTACCATTCTATCAATTTCTTTAATTAGTCTACTTATCAACTAATTTTAAGAATGAAAAAAATCTTTATCATTGTTATTCTAAAGAGAAAATGATGCATATTTATTCAAAAGTAAAACCTGAAGAAACTAATATACTTGCTGCAAGAAAGATGACAAAAATGAGGTTCATGTGTTTCATTTCTACACTTTGGATGAAACAAACAAAAAAGATTAAGATGATCTTTAAAAGGTTATACAAGGCATATATATACACACAAAAAGTATAATATAATATAATATGATATGATATATGATATAAAGTATGATATAATATGATATTTTTTTAAAAACAAAGTGAACCTTGATTGGTAATTTAAAGGGGAGCACAATAGAAATATAGAGCCATAAATACAATTCTACGTATATGTAAAAAAACTAACAAATATTAGTAGCTTAATAATTCAACTTCAATGAAAAAAAAATGATCTTTTTATTACAACACTATATATTTGTAAGTTACAACATATTTAGTTCACACAAGGATGAGAGTAAGGTCGTAGTGCTAAAAGATGTGTTTGAGACCTAAAAGGGTTTGGATTATGGTTTATAGTCTTGTTTAAGGAAAAAGAGATTATCCTAAAAAGTTATAGGTGTTGATGTTTTAAAACGTGTTTACACAAGTTTCTTAATCTACCATGGTTATTATAAGTATTTCAATTATGTTACTCAAGTTTCAAAACTGTTTCAGTCAGGTCACTCAATATTTATTTTTTGTTAATTTTTTTTCATATTTAGTTCACACAAGGATGAGAGTTAGGTCCGTAGTCGTAAAAGATGTGTTTGAGACCTAAAAGGGTTTGGATTATAGTCTTGTTTAAAGAAAAAAAGATTATCCTAAAAAGTTATAGGTGTTGATGTTTAAAAACGTGTTTACACAAGTTTCTTAATCTGCCATGGTTATTATAAGTGTTCCAATTAGGTCATTCAAGTTTCAAAAGTATTACATCCAGTTCACTCAACATTCATTTTTGTTAGAATAAAGGGTTTTTTTTCATCCATTTCGTAGGTAATTGTTTTCATGTGAATTTTTGTTTCTTTTTCCCCTTTTATTTGATGCTAACGTCGAGAGAATGTGACACCCGGTCATAGCGGAAGCGTGAGGTGTGATCAAAGCGGTAATCATTGCATTCAATCAAGTAAACAACCAATATAAAAGATAGTAAAATGTTCATCCATACGATTTAATTTTAAACAAGTTCACAATTACATGTTGTTTAGAAAGAAAAACAAACTACAACTTAAGTTACATTGTTTGAAACTAAAACATAAGTTTACAAAACATATTTCTTAAAACAACTAAGACTTTACATTCCATGTTTCGCACAAGGGCGTGACATGTGAACCAAAATCTACCAAAAGGGGATGACATCTTATGCTTGACTTCTTAACAACATGAAACTTGTTTTCCATATGCTGCCCATTAGTTACATGAAATACATGTTCAGTTTGAAAACGTCAATAAATTGGTGAATTCATTTGTTTAGTTTTGAATCAAATGAATCTTTAAAACGTTTAAAGTATTGTAATAAAAACCAGATATGTAATGCATCAATGAAACTTGAAAGGTCATTAATATTTTTCAAGGACATTAATATATGTGCCAACATAGATAGTACCAAGCCTAAACGAATTTCAACATATACTTCAAGATAAGCACTCTAACAAACTGAACTGGTTGCCGTTTAGAGTGAAGCTCGTCATACTCCATAGATCTATCCTTTACACTCCCTAGTTTAATTGGTAATTAATGGTTGCCCGCATCGTATTCACACGTGATCTATAATATTTTCATTATTTAGCTTAATCATACCAATTGTAACATGTATCCTTCCCCAAGAGTTTAAAACTGTAAAAAATTAAAAGCAATAGAGGAAAACATAAATTCACAGATTTGCGCTCCGTGCAAATCTCTAGATGATGTCTAGTTCTGTGTTCGTGACGTAACCTACAAGTGTTATAATTTCGTTAGACACTTAGGCCTACGTTTGTTTTTGTACAAGTCGTTCATTTTGAATTTTAGTTAGACTTTTATTCATTATGAATCTTTGTTTGTTAAATATATATTTGGTATATATTTTTGTATTCTTTAAGTTTGAATGGGCCTAGCTCAAATGATAAGTATAATGGGCCTAACCCATTTCAATTGTATGTGTGGGTATAACCCAATTGAATTATATAAGTGTGCCTAGCCCATTCGATTTCTATAAGCAGGCTTAGTCCATTATAAATATGTAAATGGGCCTAGCCCAATTTAAAATGGATGAGTCTAGCCAAATTAAAGTTTACTTATACATTTATTTGTAACTTTGTATTTTTCTAAGTAATTCGTTTTACTTTCCGGAATTTATTTTTAAATAATCATACATATGTTATGTTCTTAAAAATATTATATTATTTGTATTTTTATATAACTTATTTTCGGTCGGTTCTATCTAATGGTTTAGATTCTTTCTTATCATTCTTAACACTTTTATATTTTCTTACAATATTACTATATATATATATACGTGATATATATATATATATATAAGGGTGAGATTATTGTAAGAAAATATAAAAGTGTGAGAATGATAAGAGCAAAAAGAATCTTATCTAATGGTTGAGATCATATTGACAATTCTGTAAATAGTGTTGACTATTAAACTAATTAATATTCTAGATTAAGGGTATAAAGGTAAATTTAACATTTTTGAATTAAGAAACTAACATTAATGCGCATGCAAGTTTCCCCCCTTCTTTTTTAAACGTCAATAACTTTTTATACGTAACTTTTTAAAAAAAATTACACCATAATAACGAGTGTTTTTTTTATCTTTAATACGAGTACCATATTGATATACCCGCTTAGATGTTTTAGTCAATGGTGTTTTTTCTAATTTCATACAATGCTGTTTTAATTGTAGGGTGTAATTTCTATTATATTCCCGTTCCTCGTAAGATATATGCCTTCAATATACATGTTGTGGTGTTTTTATGAGTTAGGATGTTATTTTTGTTTTATATATTTAGGGTGTTATTTCTGTTTTGATTCTTATTAAAGTGCGACTGGTGTTATATTTAGGGTGTTATTAATGGTTTGATTCTGATTAAGGTATTGTGTTTTGAAATTGATTTATTAGGTGTTATTTCTGTTATATTCAATGTTAGGGTGTTCTTTATAAGATGTGTGCCTTCAATATAACTGCTGTGGTGTTTTTATAAGTTATGGTGTCCAAGCGAGACGTAATTTTTTTATTTACATAAGTATATCAATATGATACTCATATTAAAGATAAAAAACACTCGTTATTATGGTGTATTTTTTAATAAAAAGGAGTTACGTATAAAAGTTTTGACGTTTATAAAAAAGGGGGAACTTGCTTGTGCATTAATGTTAGTTTCTTAATTTAAAAATATTAAATTTAATTAGATTTTATTAGTTTAATTACACTTCCAAAATAAAAAGGGACATGTGTCACCTCTATAATCTTTCTTATCCTTCTCACACTTTTAAATTTTCTTACATAAACCTCTGCCTATATATATATGGTAGGGATCAAGAGTGAACAACTCTGTCAGAGTGAACTATACGAAATGATCCAGACGGTTGCTTTGAATCATCTTTAGACTTCTAATAGTGGCATGATTGTAATTAAAAATATATGTTTTAACTTAAAAATTAAAGGAAAATGGTAGATTGGTAAATAAACATATGCCAAATCTTTTTGAATTAGGAAACCAAACCGTTTCCATACCATTCGCGCATTTGATTCCCACGATCTCCCCAATTCCCGACTGGTTTGTTTTTGGAGAAATCCGAAACCATAAGATTTTCCTTTCATCCGTATCATTCCCCCACTAAACTTCAGCTTTTCTGTTTTGCACTATATGAAGAAGGAAACAGAGTAGTAGGGTAAAGGTCTCTAAGCATTTGCGGTTAAATCGAGCGCCGAATCGAGGTATTTGTAGTTGTTGAAGTAGTATATTTGATGATTTCCATGCGTTTGTCTGTATGTTAGTTGTCGGGCGACATAATTTAACCAGTATTCGTTGTTTAGGGTTTGCATATTGTCGAACAGTAGCGATTTGTGCACATTGAAATTTATGGTTTTTGTTGTGTTTTTTGGTGGTTTTAAAAGAATGTTGAACCCCCAAAAGCATAATTTGGTGAATATGGCATTGTTGGTTGTTATATGTTTCTTGGAATCGTTGATTTCTGCGGATAGTTAGGAACATGTTATAGTACACACGTGTATTATGTTTTGTATAAGGGTTTGAGTTTCTTAAAAGCGATTGTTGAAAGACAAGGTTTAGGTATTTTTTTGTGTATATTAGTTGTTAACAATTCGGTTCTTCTTTAGGAGGTATACTTAGGTCACCAGTATTGTACATATGTTTATGTTGTTGATCTGTGGGGTTTAGCTAGCACCTCAAAAAAACGTATTGTTATCTGTAATAACATAAATCAGGTAACGAGTTAATGCGTTTGCCATTTGTAATCGCAATGAATGTCCTTATTATTTTGTATTAGATTTTTCAGGAGTTCACATGTGTATATAGCAATTCATAAGTTTTTTTTTTTGGATTTTAGAAATGTGTGTATCATGGTTTAAGAAGTGTATTTTTATATATTGATTGATAAAAAATGTTTTTGGGTATGGTACAGAGTGTCACTGGTTGTAATTAATCTTATTAGGAAAAAAGGATGTTACATGTGTGTACTATACTATGTCCGATAATTATCCAACGTATTACATATGTGTACTATAGTATGTATCTAATTGTGCAGGTATAATACATGTGCGTATTTTTTGATTTGAATGTGAAAAATTATTAATTAGAATGGTTCTTTCATATTAAGTTTGTTATGTTTGGCAGTGGAAAACTGAGTTCATCTGTTGATACAAAAGTCGAATCGCTATGAGGAAACGTAAGTTCTTAATTGAAAAACGAAATAAATGTTTGTACAACTATATTACGACTTCGTTGTATTTTACCGTTAATATTCTTGTGTTAATTGTATAGGTTTCAGGAGTGAAAGAATTGCACGTTTAAAAGCTAGTAGATTTAGTAATACTATTGACGACCCAATTCGGTTTTCAGATGATGATGAAAAAACTGACCAAGTGGAAATATGTTAATATAATTTTTAGATGATGATTATACTCTTTTTTCAATAAAGAATATTAGTTACACATTACTCGTAATTATTAACGCAATTTATTTGTATTTGTATTTAATTTGCTTTAATCGCAGGATACGAGGGGGAAAAATCGCATGCTATGGAAGCAAGTTTACGGGATTCTGATGGCAATGGAAGGAAAAAAAGTAAAGCAAGAAAGAAGAAAAAGAGAGAAAGAACTAAGTCTTTTAAAGTTCCTTTCACAGACGATGAAGAAGGTATGTTTGTTTGTTTTTGTCTCATTTTGTTTTTGAAGTAGCATTACGAATAAAAAAAAACAAATAAAAGTAAGATAAACCACAAATGACATGTAAAAATATTTGGCTGGTTATAGATGTTAAAATTAGTCCGTCCAATCATCAAGGGGTTGAACTAGTTAGAAAAGCTGGGGAAAAGTGATAAAAGAACCAACAGGTATGGTTTTGAACCCGCAAAAGTCGTATGTTTACATTGTTTTTTTTCAGACGGTATTAAGGTCGATACACACACCAAACATGGAAGAAGCCATGTTAAAGAAACTGATGACCGTGCAAGTGTGGAAGTCGACGGTTAGACTTGAGTTGCTTATTTGTATTGGGGTGTATTATTATTTTGTATTTTGTCTGTCATTTGTTTTTTTAATTTTTTGTAACAGGGAATGAAACAAAGAAAAAGAAGGGCGGTGTGAATGACGAGCGGGATGACGTTAGTGACGGAGTTGAAGAAACTGAAGGTATAATTTTAATCAAGCTTTTAAAGAGTGTTTCTAAAAATGATTATGTGTGTAATTGTTGAATATTGTGTTTATAATTTAACAGCTCGACTTTTCGATTACCGAAAAAGGCGACCGCAAAAGAAACAGAAAAAAAGAATACACAAAGAAAACAACGGGTAAAAGTTGAAGATGGTTTATTTGGAATCAGGGTGAGAACGTCGCCTAACAAACTTTATGAAGCAATGCGGGTGATGAAGCCATAGGAGAAAAGGATGGTGACAGATATTGGTTTTGGTAAGTTGTTGGAGTTTCATGTCAGCGATGTTACAGGCAATCTAGCTTATTTTGCTATTGATATGTTGGACACAAAGAGCATGAGTATTATTTTGGGAGAACGACAAATTTGGGTGGATAAAGAGTCTGTAAAAAAGATATTAGGTGTCCCAAGCGGGAGTATAGGGTTTCAAAGGTGAATAAAGATGAAGCAGGGCATCCTATGAAGGAGAAATGGGTTTCCAGGTTTGAGAAGCTTCTAATTAGTTGTAATGAATATAGTTGACAAGATTAGGTTAGATGCGTATGAGGATCGGGAAATGTTCAAAATAGATTTTTTGCTATTGTTCATATCTACGATGATTGGATGCACGAAAAATGGTAGTGTTATGTACAACATGTTGGATTTGTTTAATCACGAGAAGGAGTTCAAGGAGCATGATTGGTGTAAATTTGTGTTGGACGCCCTTAAAAAGTGTAAAGACGATTGGGTAAGGTGTGATCCGAATGTGTACTTCAGAGATCCTCTAACTTATCTGGTGGTATGTTTTAAACATTTTAAGTATTATATTTAACCACACTTTTCACAGTTTACTTATAGTACACTTGTGTTGTTTGGGGAAATACACAAGTGCACTATGTTAAGTGTCCAAAAACGTATGTTTTTGTTTTTATTTCTGTATCGTTTGTTTTTATTTTAATTGAATTTGATTAGGTATTTTATTATATCAGTTGTTGTATTTGGAGTCAACAAGATGTCCTGGGTTCGACCGTGAACGTAGGGAAGCTCCCCTGAGATTTTGGACACATGATTTAATGAACCAGAGGAAGGAGCAGGAGTTGAAGAATGGAGGTTTTGGGCTGGGAGATTTAAGAGAATTGTGTGATAGGGAAGATGATGATGAAAACAATAGTGAGGAAGGGGCGGCTGACATTGCCAAGGATGATTTTGTGAAAAAAAAAAAACAATCTCACCGGATAGGTCATTGGTAGAGGTATGAGGATGTTAACATTTGGGGTTTTTTCTACATTAAAAATAATGTTGTGACATGGGGTTATCGTAATTTATCTATATATTTAGTTATTTTGTTTTTTTTGTAATGCGCAGTTTAGTGGTGCACGCATATTGTCAATGTGCGATGAAATTGAGAGTTTTAAAATGCAGTTAGAGGATGGAATAAAAGAGCATAAAAGAACATAATGCTTTGCGAGTCCATGTATGGAAGGAACAGGTAAAGATAAAGTCGTATTTTATTTTTATATGATTTTATGTTTTACGTATGATTTAGTCTACACATCAATAACATGTTTACTATACATGTATGTAGGTGTGGAGGACAAGAAGGGAAAAGCAAAGTGTACCAGTTTCCAAGAAATGCGTAGAGATAATGTCACAACACCACACATCGCTTCTCCAACAACAAAGATTTTTATGAAATCAGGAGAAGTGATTGAGGACTTCATTTCTGGTGCATATGATACCCAAAGGTTAGACGAAATTCCGTCGTTCAGCCTTGGAATCACACAGGATGAATGTACCGTACAAGATAATGTGACAGTGAATGTCGATCATGAAAGAAATGTTGCTGAGGATGTTCAAGCCGCCGGAAAGGGAAAAGGAGAAAGATCGGCTCGAAGTATGTCCAATCACCATTTTTGGTACGAGCTGTTAGTATCAATAGTTAGTTGAGCAAAAAAGAAAATCTACTATGGAAATATTTGTCGACTTGCGCCGACGACAAGATGTAAGTATTATTATTATTTTTTTAATTTAGAATGATGTTGTCATTTGGAAAGTAATGTCAATTAACAGGGTAGCAAGAGCGAAGAACAAAAAGGTGACCGAAGGGTCGAGGAAACACCGTGATGAAAAAGAAGTCGCGGAGGTGGAAGCGACAGACGCGTAAGAAAACTTCAATATATTAACAATATACGATCATGCATACTTAAAATAATACACATTTTTCCTATCGTATATATGACTGTTTAACAATAGAAGTTAACACATGTGTATTGTACCTAGTAATCTATAAGGATAAAAACCTGCACAGGTGTACTACAGAAAAAGAATGGTTAAGAATAACATTATATGCAGGTGTACTGTGAATATGAATATATAATGAAATCTGAATATATAATATTTTGTTGAAAACAGGCGATTTTTATTTGAGACCGTCACAGGGGTTGGTCTATACCATTTCTAGATAAAGGATTTGCAGCCAAGTTAATGGATTAATAGTGGGGTCATTAATTGTTTTGCGTCAATGCTCAACCAAGAAGAGAATCAACGAACTTCTGGGGAAAATATTTTTGAGGGAGATGATAAAGTGAAAGGGTCAAAGCCGCGTTTGTTTTGCCATACAGAATGTTTTGTAAGTTGTTCACCGTTAATATAAAAATGTGTATATTTTTATTGAATTTAGAAATTATAGGTTCAGTGTTATTAACTGATGGATCGTTTTTTTTGTACAGACGGAGGATACGTTACATAATGTAAGGTATGGAGATGTGTAACGCGTTGAAAATTTAAGAAGTTCTTTACTACACGTGGTAGAAAAAAGACCATATTTGTTGACTTTGTCCACGTATTGCGTAGTCTGCTTCCCAATTCTTGCGAAGGGACATTTTTATCTTGTCTGTTTTGATCTTGAAAAGGCATCGATAACGGTGATCGATAATATGGCTGCATCAGAAAGCCCAGTTCAACTAATAAATGATGAAAATTATTTCAAGAAAAGCACTCCGTACAAAGTTGTAAGACACTTCTGTACACAATTTGGTTTTTTTAGTTTTGGATTTTGATAGTAGTTAATTCAATTTAATCTTGTAATTTCAGTTGTAGAAGGACATTTTCACAAAGTATATGAAGCTGATGAACCACCCGAAAGCAATACAAATTGATAATGCAGTGCCGGAAATGTTAGAATTTGAGTAGAAGACCGTAGGCAACATGGTCGATTATGGTGTATTTGTTATGCGGCACATGGAAACGTAGTTTGGAGTCACGACAGAAAAATGGGATTGTGGATTCCCATTAGATCCTGGTCAGAAAAAAGCAACCTTGACAAAGTTACGTAAGAAATACGCGGTAAAGTTGGTAACGTTTGGTGCAAACATTCACCAGGACCGGAAACAAGCGGAAGCGGAATAGTTTGAAAAGGCATTTTGTTTCGGTTAATTGTTGGAACTTGTTGGATTTTTCATGGGACTTGTTGAAACAATTTCTGGTAATGGTTGGAACTAGTTGGTTTTTTTATTGAAATTGTTGAAACATATAACTTTGTAGAACTTGTTGGTTTTTTTGAAGGAACTCGTTGAAACATATAACTTTGTAAACACAAACAGTAAATATTGCTTTACGTATTACATGTGTGTACTATAGTATTTCCGACCACATCCAGGTGGTGCATATGTGTACCACAATATTAATGTAATTGTCCAGTTTTGTACTAATATATAAAAAACAGGAAAGTGACCATGTCAACAATAAAGGTATTAAAAAGAAAACTTTAGTCCTAGTAAACTGGTGTTTTGTTTTTCAATATATGCAATGAATGTGGGTACTACTGAATTAACAGGTTTTAACCAGATGTGCACAAGTGCATATTACTTAAACATTGAAAAGACTGCCTGCTGTATGTAATTTGAGGTTCACGTGTATAATATATGTAATTGTGGAGACAGAAATGATGTTAATTTGGAAACATTTAACCAGTTTTGTACTGATACATAAAAACACAGGAAAGTGGCCATGTCAACGATAAAGGTATTAAAAAAAATTTAATCCTAGTCAACTGGTGTTTTGTTTTTCAATATATGCAATAAATGTGGGTACTATTGAATTAATTAGTTTTAACCATATGTGCACAAGTGCATATTACTTAAACATTGCAAAAAATGCCTGCTGTATGTAATTTTAGGTTTACGTGTATAATATATGTAATTGTGGAGACAGAAATGATGTTAATTTGGCAATGTTTAACAAGTATCCATCTCAAAGTCTTACCACATACATTGTAAAAAAACCTAATAAGGTTGCAAAAAACAGAAAACATAATGTACTAGTTGCATCATACGACAAATTTATTATGGCTCATATAGTTAAAGTTAAAACATAATGTCATTATCTCCGCTCTCGTGCACTTGCCCATCAGTTCCACTATTGGTGCAGTCATCATACTCGTTTGGTTCATCATCATCTTCCTCACCATCTTCTTCTGTAGACGAATCATCCTTTGTGATGTTGCCTTTTTTCGGTGGGCAATTCCTTTTATCATGTATTCTCACCCTCTTGCCACAATAATTGCATTTTCTTCTATGTTTTTTGCATTGTTTTAATTCTTTCTCGCGTGGACCAATTGGATGTTTATGCTTTCCACATCCTTTGTTGCGTATCTTCTTTGGTGCGGTACATGATACCTCTTCTGGTTCAGTGTGATCAAGAATTTCCTGGTAAACGAAAAACTTCTTTTTAAGATTCGGTTCCGGTGGAACATCGCTAAAAACCTTATCTTTCAACAACTGTACGTGCTCATCTAGTTCCTGTAATTTATCAACCCTACCACAAACCCTCTCTCGACACATTTCCATATTGTCAAGAATTCTACACCAAATTCTTCAACTACGACTCAGATCTACAGATAACCTATTTTCAACGTGATATACACTAGTAGCCAAAGCGTCTCTCCTCCATCTTGGGTGAATATACCGTCCTGCAATTTTATGTAAGATATGACGGCATAGATATCCGTTTCTAGTATAACCCATGCATTCACACGAAACGAAGACAACTTGTTTGTTAAAGGTGACCCGTAATATAATGATGCATAATGGATAAATTAGGGGATATATTCAGAATAATGTATAGACATGTTTTAAGATAAGAAAAAACACTTTACTGAATGTAAATACCAACCGTGAAGTCGTTTATAACTTCTTTCATGTGGTCTTGGTGAGCAATCACAAAGCTGCTTATACCATCAGATACAGTCGTTCAGTAATATAACAATTTTCCTTGCCGTTCAACCTTTTGAACATCGAAAAAAATTCTACGTGTGTAAATATCATTTGCATGCCGTTCAATAGGCTAATAACTTTTGTATTCGGGATTAGTGGTGTCCGTTTTATGTGTTAGTTCCCTCTGTTCGTTTCGTATCCCATCAACTGATGTGTCATAACACAACATGAACTGGACCAATGTGTTATGAGAACTAGAATTTGATTTGAACAAGTGGTTTGCACTTTCACACCTGGATGTGGTCTTCATTAACGTACACATAGGTATCTCACGAATATAAGCCGGTATCCAATTTTCACGAATCGAATACATCTCGGACAATCACGAATGGTCTTCCAACCCGTATTTAGCAATAAGATTGTGCCATCTACTCTCAAATGTTTGTGGTTTAATGTAAACATTCCAAACGAGTTTGTGGAATTTTTGTTTTATTTCTGCATTACTCCTGTCGTTTCCCTTGATCTACATTTAAAAAAAAGAAAATTGTGATACATATGTGTACTGATGCGTTCATTTTGGTTCAGATTTCGTACCTTCACTGGTAATTTTTGAATAATGTGCCACATACACAGCCTGTGAATTGATTTGTCAAAGACCTTTCCTACCGCTTGTTTCATGGCACAATCTTGATCAGTTAGTACCAAAAGGGGTTGTTTCCCATTGTGTGCCTCAAGGAATTTTTGAAGAAGCCATGTATAAGACTCGATAGTTTCATTATGAAGCAACCCTGCCCCAAAAATTGTGCACCTTTTGTGGTGATCGACTCCAGTAAAAAAGGTACAAAAATCATATCATACCTAGATTTTACGAATACAATTAGATACGTATATTAAAAGATGAATAACAGATTAGAAATTTCATGTAATACTTACATATTTGTATGATATGTCGCATCAAATGCAATAACATCGCCAAATGAGTCGTAGTTTGATTTCCATACCACATCACACCAAAAAATTTACTGGAGTTCGGTATCAACAATATGGGTGTTAAACGTGTAGTTTTCTTTGTTTTTGTTACGTTCCTTGAATTTGTCAAGTATCATCTGGGCGTCTCTTTTCCCTATAAAATCTCGGATATCACGCCCACAGTTTTTGTAGTCTACAACGGTTCCTTGCACATTATGATGACCACCTTTTAAAACTACATGTACCTTGTGAGACTTGGTAGGTCCAAGGTTTGCGTTTCGGTATTTTGCTATAAACTCTTGGGTAGAAAAGTCAAGCTTCCTCCTCTTCAGTGATAGATCAAGATTTTCAGGGGTAGTAAAGCCATGGTTATGTTGTCCTACAAAGTCATATATCTCATACTCAGATGAATTTTTTACACGGACAAATTTAACACATGCCTTGTAGTCTGTAACTTTAACATTCGACGTTCTTGGTGGTGAACTTGAATTTACTTGTTCAGCCATAACATCTTTACGTTTAGGTTTGTTGGCTCTAGAACATAAAACATATCGCCTATTGGTAACAATTGTGTCACCTATTTTTTCCTTCTGCGAAGTAGCAAGACGGGTTCCAAATCTGGCCAGTTGTGCATACTCTTCATATATCGCTATAGCTTCTTCAATTGAACTAAATCTAGCATTAATAAACGGTTTGAAACCGGGAGGGACAGTTGGTGTCCAATACCTAGTTCCATTAGGAGTTTCATATACGTTGCTCGCAACGGATTCTACAGAAGTTTTTAAAAAGGGTAAGAAACCGACTATGAAAAAAACAAAGAACACACATATGCGTACTGTATATTGTACACTATAATTCTTTAAAAACAATAATAAAATTGAATCCAAGAATTACATAACAACTGCTAATATTTAAAAATATATACACATGTGTTAAGATCTTAAACCGTGTATAGTTAACTAAAATTCCATATATCGCCTATAAAAATTCGCAAACAGCATCAAGGTGGTCTATACTATACAGCTATGCACAAGTGTACTAATCTGGAACAAACTTCACAATTAGAGAATGTGTGAAAAATAAAGATGTCAGAAAAGCAAACAGGTACACATGGAATGTAATACGCAATTATACACAAGTGTACTAAATTGAATCTATCATATACATCAAAATTACAACTCACGGATACAAAATAAAAAACGGCACAGACATTGTGTATATTACTAACTATGCACATGTGTACTTATCTGTAACAAGCATGGCAGTTACATCGTAGCTTAAATCTCAAAAAGTACAAAAAAAATGCAACACGTGGTTTATTCAAATGTGTGCGGAACCAACAGAACATTGGTGACAACAAAACTCCAAACCTGGTCGATCCATTTTGAACAAATACATGTCGATCAAAAGTTGTAACAAAATAGAAATATAATACTCTTAAAAAACATAAACAACCAAACCTGGTCGATCCATAGTGGTAACAAAAACATTGTCGTTACCCTCGACGTTGTCTTCAACAGCGATCATAACATTTTCTGGTTGTTCCATTATAATCAGACAATACGATCAAATAGTAAATCAAATTCTGGGATATATGTAAATAAAATTCTGTGAAATATGTAAATAAAATTTTGGGAATGATTTCGAATTCTTTATTTACAAATCAATAGAATGAAACCGAAATTGTAGTTAGTTTTACGAGCAGTTGTTGTTTACTGAAAGATAGGAGTGGAAATCAGTTTAAAAAAAGATATTCTGCATTGAAAATCACAAGAATTAAGGAAATGTTGTAATTGAAAATCTAATTTTAAAAATAAAGATTTAAACTAAATTAAAACAAAATTACAATCCTATCCTTTTCATTTAATAAATAGATCAATGGTCCAGATTAGTTCACACAGTTCACTATGATGATTCTGTTCACAAATGATCCTAATCCCATATATATATATATTATAGGATACTGGTTTACCGTTAGTTTATCAGTTGTCTCGTGATATGTTGGCACTTGTTTTTCTGTTAGTTTATCAATTCTTTGGTGATATACTTTTCCTAATTTTTTAATTGTAGCTTTGCCGTGATCGATATACAAGAAGAGTACAAAACAAGGAAGTGGATGAAATTAAAAACAAGAAGAGTACAATGCAAGCAAGCAGCTAGACAAAACACCAAAAACAAAATACAGGGAGTCTCTTGTATCTCTTCTGTTTTACCAATACATCCCCCCGCTCAGGAATTTCTTGTATCTTCTCCTCTACTGTATCAGATTTCGACACATAAACAAAAATGGTAGACGCTTACAGGCGTTTTAAAGAAGTAATTAAAAAAGTAATTTCTGGAAGCAATTAAGGCACAAAATCTACTAACTTACCTTCGTTTTGATACAATTGTGGTTCATTAATCACACAACACTTCCTGGTAGACAACATTTGATGTGTAAACTCCAAGTTGTTTAAAATCTTTGGCGAGATGTACCAACACCTTCGTATTTTGTCTTGAAATCCCTCTTGATAACGCCAGATAAAGTTGTCCATGTGAAAATAAAGAATCGGTAAATAAACACCAACGTGCAGAATTGTTTGACCTTAAGCTTTATTAATCGTCATCAAAAGCTTAGTCGAATTGGAAATTGTTTTCTTTTCAGCTTGAATAGGAACATGTCATCTTCAGAAAGGGTTAGAGGGGTTCTTGGCAAAAGTACTCATTTACCGGCATGTTGACCGACTGCAATTTCTGCAACATAACATTTCGCATTAAGCCTTTACATATCAACCGTGTGCCATACAAAGGGCATGTGATGGATTGATATTCCATAACAATATTACTGGGCATCCAATTTTTAAAAGAAGCTTATGAGGCGGCAAACCACTAACATTTAGCGAGTTTAAGAACTCGATCGGATAGAAGTTGTGCTAATCGTCTTCAGCTTCGTCAAAACTGTAATACACTATTTCCTCCCCCTTGAAAAATGTCAATCATTTGATTATTAATCTCGTCAACACTCTCATATTTAGTGGACAATATTGCTCTAGAGATTATATAATCTGAAGAGTATACATTAGCTTAAATATGGCATTGATCAATTCTTTTATAGAGTTTTCTCTATTGTTGCACTGAGTTATTATGTCATCGGGTATGCGGATGTAGTTTCCTTCAATTGGTTCTTCAGTTCCATCACCAACTCTCAAAAGAAATTCAGAAAACCATGGATCTTTCAACGCTCTCATATTTATGGTCAATCGCATCTGTTTAGTAAAAGACCAAAGAGGTGACATTCGTAGGATGGAGTCTACAATATGTGCTCGAGTGCCACGTTTAGTAATCAGTAACATTTGTCTGAAGTCACCTCCCATAACCATTATCTTCCCACCAAATGGGAGACTAACACCTATAATGTCCCGCAATATACGATCAACTGCCTCTATCGCCTATCGTTTAGCCATCAACGCTTCATCCCATATGATTATTTTTAGCAAACCAAATTATTTTAGCGACCCAACACTGTTTTTTGATATTGCACATTGGAATATTTTCAAGATTAATAGGAATCTGGAATCTCGAGTGAGTCGTTATATCTCCTAGCATATTATTAGCCGCAACACCTAATGAAGCTGTTGCGAGAGCAATAAGACCACGTGACCAAATTTTAGCAAGCAAGGCATTGTACTAAAATGTTTTTCCAGTTCCACCCGGACCATCAATAAAGAAGACGCGTGGAAGATCAACATGCATCATGATCTCTCAAACACGTTTTTTTGGTCTAGATTAAGTTTATCTTTGGCACTCAAGTGTTCAGGTTCTAAAACAATCCCATACTCCTCTTGTAACTCACGATAACCTACATCCTGTAAGTTAACATCATCTGTTATCTTAGGAACGTCGAATTCATTTATAGTTTCGGATTGTAGAAAAGACACTAATTTCGGTAAGAACCGTATTTTGAACTCGTTCGATACTTTACCAGTGTAACCGATGATCTTTAGAAAGTGAATCAAAGTGGTCATTCCAGAACTTTCAAATATCTCCAGGTGGCAAAAGCATTATGGTCACAAATAACCTTCTAAGATCATTGGGAAACTGGAATATAGAGGCTTCTTCGAGACATTGTGATAGATATCATCATCTTCTATTAAGCGTAACTCAAGAGCTGCTTTCGAAATGTCTCACACCTTTGACCATTAACTATGCAAAGATGTTCAAAAGAAGTAGGCCCTTTGACATTTGACAACATTAGGCGTAAGTAGTACCTTTCTCCTTCAGCTGGATTACCTGAAACGATACGACCTCTTTGTTTTTTACCCAAACAGCGATTCCAACGGTGTGTGGTTCCATTCCACGTGAAGTGTTTTGGAAAATATTTATTCAAGTATACCCTTACTATTTCATTGATTCTATTTTTCTAAAAAATGCTATTAGCATGGTTCTCTTATCCCTTTCCCTATCAACAATATTAGACATTATCTCATCATCTCTAAATCTAACCATCTGATTATTTGTAGATGAAGTTGTAAGGCTAGAACATAAGGAAATATTTGAGAAAGAGTGAAGGAAAAAATGTGCCACATAGCCTCTGGGGGCGATATGTAGCGTGCATCCTGAAATCTCTTTATCTCATTAATAACAACCCGTTGCTCACTTTGATCAACTTGATAACCTGTTAGTCATGTCCTTTATAAACATATTTGAAAAGATATTTCATAGATTTTATACTTGAGCAAACTTCAACATAGATTTGGCAGTTAAACAATTTGACTCGTTTTTAATCAAAAGAACATTTGACTCTTTCAGTTTTTCTAATTCAGCTAACAGAATTTTGTTTTGCTCCGATAATTTGTCAACTTTACCCTGTAGTTCAGTGCAATTATGACAAGTATGAGTGACAGATTGTAATTGTACCTGTACCTCTGCTGTAAGCTCATCATTATCATCCATGCACACTGTAGCACTTGCCTCATTGACCTTCATTTTCTCCTTCTCAGCTTCCTTCTTCTCTTCTTTCTTAGTAGCTCCTTCATCAATCTTCACGGCTGCAGGCTCATCCACACGTGTACTTTGTCTTGAAGTACTCTGATAACGATTTTCTAAAGCTTCCCACAGCTCTCTAGATGATCCATACCTATTACAAATGTTTTTCATATCAACTAGCAAGGACATCTTTATCGCTGCAAAAGCCTTCTTCTCAGCATCATAGATACATTTCTCAGAATCTTCCATCTTCTCATATGAGAGTACCATAATTCTTCCATTTACTCGACTTGTTGGAGCAATGTACCCATCGATCATACAATTCCACATCTTAGCATCTTCACTTTGAACAAATGCCTCAAATTGCTTCTTCCATTCTACATATTTTTCAGCATTTATCAGCTTTGGCCAGTTTTTAACACCCTCACTTAGATTGTTCAATCTACCATCTTTAACACGTAACTAACAATTTAAATGGATTTTGGTATACTTGTGTCAAAATCCAAAACAACCCACAGCTTATCGTAACCAAACCGTCAAAAACGTTCAGAAAATTGTCCAAAAAGTGAGATTACCAAATTGTACCGTTAAACTCATCTCGACGATACGAATCTAATGATGTATAATGTCTAGTGGTGATTTTAGGAATTTCCATTCCATTTTTGGTCCTAAAAATCACACGAGTCTAACTGTCTAATCGGTTTGTCAAAATTGTCTTTGAACCAAATTCAATGTCCGAAAACGTTTAACTCTGGTTACGTCAGCTGATTAACTTTCCACATTTTTGTATACAACTCGGACAGTACCTAATCCGAAACAGTAACTCGGATTGAAAATCCGAGATGGAAATCTAGAACAGTAATCCGAATTGCTAATCCGAGCTGGTAATTCGGAATAGTGATCCGAGATGGAATCCGGAATGTACTGTTATGATCCGAAATAGAATCCGGAATGTACTGTTCTGATCTCAAAATGGAATCCAGAATGTACTGTTCTGATCCGAAATGGAATCCGGAATAGTTCAAATCCGAGATGGAATCCGGAATACACTTCTGATCCGAAATGGAATCCGAGATTCAATCCGAAATGGAATCCCAGATGGGCTTTTCTGATAAGAATTGCACTTTTCTTATCCGAAATGCAAGTTTTCCAGATCCGAATTCCAAGTCTGATGCTCTGAAATGCAGATTTCTAATCCGAAATTCAAGTCTACAATCCGAAATGCTTCATTTTTGATCCGAAATGCCTTTCTTTAATTCGAAATGCCTGCTGTTAATCTGAAATTGCTGCAAAACCCTAGAACAGCCGCATAAACCCTAATTCAGCCGTCACAAACTTCAAAACAGCCTCCAAAACGTCCAAAAACCCAATTTTTCCGCTGTTACGATTCTGAACCGAGCAAAATCAAGAGCCGATGCTCTGATACCAATTGTAGGTCCCCTAGTCCGGATGGATCTTAACAGAATCGCCTACCTAATCTAGAGTGCGGAATCCTCTAGATCAGATTTCACAGAAACAAGAACAAGAACACGAACACAAATACAAACAATTTCCTTCAAACAGTCTTCTATTGATTATCCAACAAGTGTTTATAATCAATTCAAGACTCTCTTGAAATCTCTCAACCACTCTCTGTAGATTTCTCACACTCCTCTCTATTCACTTTTTCAACTACACTAAACCCTAATGCACAACATGTATATATACTACATGACTGCATACTGGGCTTTAGACTGGGCTAGGCCATTCTCCAAGCCCATAACAACTCTAAACAACCAGAACACAAATGCTAAGCCCAATACAAAATATCCAAAGACTAAACTATTAAACTATTAAGTTGTTGTCATAAAATATGCACCAACAAAGTATATATGCATATTTTGTCACCAAGAATTATGTGTAAATACATGTGTATTGTATGTGTATGTATTTAGAAGCTTAGGGTATCCACCGTAAAATACCCAACTATACACAAAATACTACAAACACTTGAAAATATTACCAAGTGTAGGTGACACAAACAAATACATTTTTACAATACATAGAAACGATAATCGGACAAACGAAGTAATGCGGATGGTGGGCAAACATACACAAATACACTGTCGCGTCGTCGACCAACGAATAAATCGCCGACACGAAGACTTATTACGACGACGGGCGATTTTCGACAAGAAAAAGCATATATTAAACGACGACGATGACAAGTGTAAAAGATAAATTTTGACACTTGACACATATATATGTTATCGATATCAAGATCAGGAAAGTTAAAATATATAAGAATTTACTAAGTGATTTTATAAAAGTATAATATACTTAAAAAACTATACTTAGTAATAATTTATAAGTGTAAGACTTATAATATTTGGACTCTTGAAAATAAATTGGGCTAGGACATTATATAAAAGACATGGCAAGACCCAATTACACAAAACATATGAAAACATGGGCTAAGCCCGAAGGCATAAATTACATGGGCTAGGCCCATTGACATAGATTACATGGGCTAGGCCCAATGACATAAATTAAATAGGATAGGCCCAATGACATAAAGACATGGGCCAGGCCTAATGACATAAACTACATGGGCTTGGCCAAATGACATAAAGACATGGGCTAGGCCCAAGGAATAAATTACATGGGCTAGCCCCAATGACTTAATTGACATGGGCAAGGCCCAATGACACGCGTGCAAGGCACGAGGACATGTGAAGGGTAGGGCCCAGTTCACACATGATATGAGAATAACAATATAATATATATATATATATATTTGTGAAATATATGTATAAAAATATTAATCCAACAAATGAACTACCAACACCATGATAACATTAAAAGTTGTTCTAAGGTGTTAAATAAATACACAATAAGTATTCAAGATGAACAACTGGTAGAAGGTTCAACGAGACCTAGTTGTCTAATGAAGTTAATACACATGTAGGTTACACACATGTACAGACACCGAACTTTGATAAGTACGATGTACGGAACGCAAAGCTATGAGTTCCTGTCCCTCCTTTCAATTATTTCAAAGTTTTTTTTAAAAACTATTGAGGGGAAATACATGTCATAACAAACGGTATGTTAGCTATGGGGTTAGTTGATAAGACGATCAATGTGCGTAAGTAGGATGCTGACAAGAGTGACCATTAATCACTTAGTGACCAAGGTGCAAAAGTTATAGATCAATAGAGTTTGAGGCACGCTCCACTCCTGGTTGGTATACCCTTCAGAGTGCTTTTGTGATCCCAAATGTTGTCAAGAGTTGTCTCGGTTTGGTTACTTACTTATGGCACATATGTCAGGGTGCTAGCTACACACCAATAGATCCTTAAACTCCATGAATGCTAATAACCTACTCAGATTTTACTACTAGATTACAAGCATGAAATTTTACAGGAAAACATTAACTACATGAACTTGCCAACTTTATGTTGACTTTATAAAATTGCATGTATTTCAGGATGCAAGACTTGAGCGGTGAACACTTCGAGAAATGGGAATGACATGACAACGAATGCCACCTTTTGGAGGACTTTCTTCTTATATCCCAACCTCGTATGGGTATATAGGAGTCAAAACCTCAACATGCTTTTACAATGAACAATCTTTTAATATTTTGTAATGTATTTCAACCCACATTTTTTATGACAATGTGAAACTATTTTGAAACTCATGATTTCACTCTTGGAAATTTGTAAACATTGGTTGCAAGTTAATATAAGCATGGCATCGTTGTTGATTTATAGTTGTTTACATGATTGGATGCAATGATTACCTCATAGTCACACGCTTGCGCTTCGGCTATGACCAGGGTGTGACATCAGGGTATACCGGTAGTTCTGATGAAGAATGCTCAAGTTCGGTGGTTATGGATCTGATTCAGAAATCAGAGAAGGAGGTGATGCTGAGGTCAGAAAGTTGCTAAATGAATGAGAAGATGAAGAGTGAAAAGGTGGGTCTGATGAGCAAAGCAGAAGCTGTAGTGAAGGAAATCGAGAAAATCTTGACAAATAGTGCATCCTTCCCTCATCATACTGCCTTCCTGGCGAATGTTGCCAGTTCTACAAGTCAGGTAAATTCTGACTCTCCTAAAGTTTGCAATGACTGTGCTGAATTAAAAACAAAATTTGAAACAATCAACAGTTATAATCAAAAGTTAGTTGTTGAACTATCTAAATGCAAAGAGGGAACTTGGCTTTAACTCGAAACAAAAAAGAGTTTAAATTTGTAATAGTAACCTTTAAGAAAAGCGTTTCTGAATTAACCAAGACAGTTTTGAACAAACAAACAGGAATTAATAACTACATTAATCTCCTTGAAGAAACAAAGAAAAAGTTAGCCATCGCCAAATGCGAACATGATGCGATCAAGCTTAAATTGGATAGTTATTCTAACTCCCGATATGTGCTTGATCATATCATTGATGTTCAAAAGCTGAAAGGAGATGTTAAATGCATTGGGTATAAGTCGTGTCCACCTCCGAGGAAACCCAACTATACCAAATTGCCTGATGAAGAGGAAATGCCTCGTTTTGAACCCTATGTACCTCTTAACCCTGAAGAATTTGCAGCAGGATTAGGGTTCAAACTAGACAATTCCTCACAAGAACCAAGCAAACAAGAAAACTCGTCATCTGATGTTGATCAAAATCCATCTGAAACAGAGGAAGATGATACATCAGACAATGAGTTAATTAGAAGCGATCAGGACCAATCTCTTGATAAAAGGAAAGGAGTAGAACTCTCTACTGCTCCCAGTATTAAATCTGTTTAAAATCAAGAGAATGATCCTAAGAAATCTATCAAGACAAGAGTGTCTACAGATGAAACATATAATGTGTTGTATACTCTGGTTGGAGATAAGAAAATCTACTCTAACAAAGATTTTCCAATTAAAAATGTAAATCCAATCTCTATTGATCAAGTGTTTGAAAATTCAACTACCAAATTTTTAGAGAAGGAAAAGCTGACCAAATCACAACCATTATCAGTTTCAAGAGAAAAAAACAAGAGAAGCGAGTTGAAAATCCTGAAGTTTCACAACCAAAGGTTGAACAAAAGGCACTCGCTACAAGAAGAAGCTTAAAAATGTTAAATTTGTGAGTTCTACGGGTAATGATAAGGTCGAGACTTTTGAAGGCAAGCTAAATATAGATTTTGTAAACAATGTCAAGATTTTGAAACGAAATAGTCAAAATAATTACACCCAACATAAGGATGGATGTAATAAATGTCACACCCCGACCCGCAGCGGAAATAAAAGTCGGGGCATAATTGGGTTATCTCCAAAGCTCATGACATTTACTAATAAGTTTCATATTTATTAAATTGAAATTAAAACAAAAGATTGGGTAAACAAAAGTTGGCGAGTGAAACTAAGTAACATTTAAACATTTGTTATATTAGTTGTTTAAATAAAAATTTGTGCATGAATCATTAGTGAGCATAAGTATATACATAAACCATCACAAACCAAATAATATCCATAATGAACACATGACATGATGAATGATGAACTTGAGATCAAGGTTCAATCAGACGGAGCCGATCTAATGAGGCACCTGATGCTCAACTTGTATCCCACGAGGAACTGATGGCCTAATGAATGATTGCACTAAAATGATAAAATGTAACCACAAATAACCACTGAAACAAATATACACCTTCGATCACGAAATTATGTTAGCACAAGTGTTTAAATAATAAAACCTGTACGACACATGATACACCCCAAAACATAATTTAAAAGGGGAATTTGTAGAGATTCACTCACAGTGGGTGCGTTCCTTGCTTGATAATGAAAGCGAACGAGTTGAGGATTTGTTCGACGAAAGGATACTAACCTAAAATGGTACAAGATAAATCGGTAAATATAAACACATTAATATCTTGATTTATACTTTTTATTGGATTTTAGATTGTTTTATAGTATTATAATTGAGAATTTAATCCTTAGGAAATTTTAATTTTTGGTTGTTTTAAATTGTTTTAAAATTAAAATAATATTATATAATTGATAGGAATAATTAAAATAAATTAAAAATAATAATAATAAAAAAATATTGTCAGGTCTGACAAGACCTGACCGGTTCGTTGACTTTTTGACCGCGTGTGGTGGGACTCGAACTCACGACCTCTCGTTCACGTCACGCAACTCTTCCAACTGAGCTACGTGTCTAACCCATTTGTATTTTGATTTTTGTTATACATATATACTTGTTACACTTGATCTCCGAATTAATTAAAATAAAAAGTATAGAACAACTGACCCGCGTACACAAAAGGTTTCGAACCCGCGACCTTATCGTTATCTTGCACCCAGCCCTACCAACTGGGCTGGGTGTCTAACCCGTTTATATCAAGATTTTAATTATAATTATACACTCCATAAGTCATCTTCTTCATTTTGCCAAAACCAGAACTTGTTTGAACCTTACTTAATTCTCTACTTGATGATATATATATATTTAGCTACTACTGACATAAATCGAATAATAGAAAATAGATGAGTGAGCAAGTAATTTTACCGGCTGTTGTGGGTTACGAGTATCAGGTGAGAGTTTCTGGTGAGGGATTCCGGTGATGACAGGAGGATCAGAAAGTTGGGCAGAGAGTTTTGAGAGTCGTTTTGAGTGAATGAGCGAGTTGGGTTCATCCTGACAGAAGGTATTTATAGGCTTCCAAGGTCACGACTTGTTTTGAATTTCAAAAACGAAAATCAAAGACGATAATTATGCATAACGGCTGAGATTAAATTATTTTGATTGCGATTTTAGTTAATGATTGACGGTTATTTCGTTCAATGAAGAATCGAAACGGATAAACAAGGTTGATGGTTGAATCAGGGCGGTTATCTTTTTGAATCTCGCAGATGGCTTGTATGTCACATAATATATATTTTTGGATTCTAATACTTCACAAAAAGCGTGGGTAGTCTGGTGGTGTTTCAGTGTGTGCACAAGTGGGGTGAACGCGGGTTCGATCCCGGTTTGTCCCTTTTCTTCATATATTTATTTATTTTTACATCATTTTCTTTTGCTTTTTAAATATTACTTCTAATTACTTATTATAAATTCTGATTTTTTTTAAATTTCTAACATTAAATAAGATAATTAATACTAACAAATTACGAACCGAATACTTGATTGATACACGTTGCGGGTTTTCAGAACCCGATTTGTACAAATGTTACAGTATCCCCTACTTTTTGAAATTTCGTCCCGAAATTTTAAGTAGTAGCCTTAACAGGGAAAAGATGCGGGTGTTTTTTGCGCATTGAGTCTTCACGTTCCCAAGTAAACTCAGGCCCTCGCTTTGACTCCCAACGCACCCTGACTACTGGAATACGACTTCGTCTCAAACGCTTTTCACCAAAGTCCATGATTTCAACAGGTCTTTCAACGAAGTGCATTGGTTCATCGATTTGAATATCTTCTAAAGGAATGTGGAGATTTTCGTCAGCAAGACACTTTTTCAGATTTGATACGTGAAATGGAGGATGAATTCTACTGAGTTCTTCTGGTAAGTCAAGCTTGTAAGCCACATGACCTACCCTTTCGAGTATCTTGATTGGTCCCACATAACGTGGTGCTAGCTTACCCTTTTGACCAAAGCGAACCAGTCCTTTCCACGGTGATACTTTCAAAAGTACTCGATCACCAACACAAAACTCCAAAGGTTTTCGTCGTTTATCAGCGTAACTCTTCTGACGACTTTGACGGCTAGAAATTTCGAATTTGAAGGATTTTGTCAGTCGTTTCTTGAAACCAATTCAGGCCAGTGATTTGTGCTTCACCGATTGCGTGCCAACATACAGGAGATCGGCATTTACGACCATATAAGGCTTTAAAAAGAGCCATACTGATGCTTGAATGGTAACTATTATTGTATGAAAATTCCACTAACGGTAGGTGAGTGTCCCATTTCCCTTGAAGTCTATGACACATGCTCTCAACATGTCCTCAAGGGTTGTATGGTACGCTCAGATTGGCCATCGGTTTAAGGGTGAAAGGCAGTGCTAAGATCTAAACGTGTACCCATAGTGGATTGTACGGCTTGCCATGTTCATGAAGTAAAACGACCATCTCGATCAGATATGATACTTAAAGGTATACCATGACGGTCACAATTTCATCGATATAAATACGAGCTAACTTCTGGTTCTTGAAATCTTCGCGGATTGGAATGAAATGAGTTGATTTAGTGAGACGATCAATGATATCCAAATGGTGTCATACCCACTGGAGGTGCGAGGTAGCCCGGTAATGAAATCCATAGTTATATTTTCCCACTTCCATACAGGTATTTTAGGTTGGACAAGAAGTCCTGAAGGTCTTGGATGTTCAGCTTTCACTTTGGAACATGTAAGGCATTTTGAGACAAATATTGCGATATCCTTTTTCATGCCAGGCCACTAGTAGGTGTATCGTAGGTCATGATACATCTTATCGGCTCGTGGATGAATTGAATATCGTGTTTTGTATGCCTCATTCATGAGAAAAGCACGAGATAGCCGCGATCAGGTATCCAAATACGATTTAAGTAATAGAGAATACCGTCTGACTAGGATTCTAGTTGAGTTTCAGCTCCACAATATAGTTCATCTCGTACATCATTTTCCGTTACAGAAGTATGTTGAGCTGCTCGAATTTGATCTTTGAGGTTGGTTACGATTTGAGAACATAGAAGATGAACAGAATTGGCATATTCCTTTCGACTGAGTGCATCCGCCACAACATTAGCCTTACCAGGATGATATCGAATTTTACAGTCGTAATCTTTAGGAGTTCAACCCATCGTCGTTGCCTCATGTTCAACTCTTTTTGATTGAAGATATGTTGAAGGCTCTTGTGGTCAGTGTAAATTTCACACTTGGTACCATAGAGATAGTGTCTCCATATCTTTAGAGCGAACACGACTGCGCCAAGTTCTAGGTCGTGGGTAGTATAGTTCTTCTCATGCACTTTGAGTTGCCTTGAGGTATAGGCTATCACCCTTCTTCTTTGCATTCGAACACAACCTAACCCTTGCCCTGACGCGTCGTAATAAACCACAAAGTCTTCGCAACCATCAGGAAGTGTAAGGATAGGTGCATCACAAATCTTTTTCATCAAAGTTTGGAAAGCCTCTTCTTGTTTGGGTCCCCAAATAAAGGGTTTGCCCTTGTGAGTTAAGGCTGTGAGTGGAACGCGATACGAGAGAAATTTGCAATTAAACGTTGATAATATCCAGCCAAACCAAGAAATAACCTAACTACAGTAGGAGTACGTGGCGCTCCCATTCTTGTACCGCTTTGATCTTCTCAGGGTTGACATGAATCCCTTTGTCATTCACGACATGACCAAGAAATTGAACTTCTTTTAACCAAAACTCACATTTCTAGAACTTAGCATAAAGCTTTTCGGTTCTCAAGAGTGTTAGAATAAGTCGAAGATGTCGCTCATGATCGGTTTTGGTCTTGGAGTAGATAAGAATATCATCAATGAAAACTATGACAAAACGATCGAGATAAGGTTTGCACACCCTATTCATCAAATCCATGAAGACAGAAGGAGCATTAGTTAACCCGAAAGGCATAACCATGAATTCATAGTGGCCATAACGAGTTCGAAAGGCAGTCTTAGGAAATATCTTCTTCACGCACTCTAAGTTGATGATAACCAGAACGAAGGTCAATCTTTGAAAAACAGGTGGCACCTTGGAGTTTATCTAAGATCATCAATACGAGGTAATGGATAGCTATTCTTGGTGGTCAGCTCGTTGAGGTCTCTGTAGTCGATGCACATACGAAAAGTTCCATCTTTCTTTTTCACAAAGAGAATAGGCGCACCCCAAGGTGACGAGCTAGGACGTATAAATCCCTTGTCAGTCAACTCTTGCAGCTGACTAGCTAACTCTTGCATCTCAGATGGGGCTAACCTATAGGGAGATTTTGCGATTGGTGTAGCACCAGGTACAAGATCGATTCAAAACTCGACTTCTCACACAAGAGGAAGTCCTGGAACGTCGTCAGGAAAAACTTGAGGAAATTCATTAACGATGGGAATATCTTCGAGCTTCCTTTCCTTGCCTTCCTTTTTGACAATATGAGCTAGAAACGAGATATAATCTTTGCGAAGATATCTACGAGCTTGGAGGCATGACATCAAATTAAGCCCTTTAGAAGGAGTTTCACCAAAAATGCGCAAAGTTTGACCATCAGCGAGACGAATTCGAATAAAATTTTCATAGCAAACTACTTTGGTGTGGTGTTGACTAAGCCAGTCCATACCGATGATAATGTCAAAACTCCCCAACTTCATAGTTATAAGATCAATTAAGAAGTCGTGATCATTAAGGGTAAGAGTACAATCATGTTTAATCGAGTCTAACGTAATAGGTTCACTATCAGCAACTTCTACCGTGAAGGATTCAGCGAGGCTAACACGAGGTAGATCAAGAATAGATTCAAATTCTAAAGACACGAAACTCTTATCCGCACCAGTATCAAATACTACGGATGCATAACTACCATTAATAAGGAACATACCATTCACCACATTGTTATCAGCCCTAGCTTGGTTGGCGTTGATGTTGAAAGCCCTTCCTCTAGCAGGTGGATTAGCTTGATTGGCTTGGTTCACCTGGTTGGCTTGAGCTTGAGCATTAATGATGTTCACAAGGCATGGGCAGGTATTTCGAAAATGGTTTGGATCGCAGCAGTTGAAACATGCTCCAATGGGTTGCATCATTGGGTAATTGGGTTGGTAGTAGGGTTGAGCCATGGGTTGGGCAGGTGGTAAAAGTAAGGGTTGTTGGTTTTGGGCTTGGCCCATCACTTGATTATTGGCTTGGGCTTGAGGTTGATTGCGGTTTGGTTTTTGGAGGATGCGGCAAGTTAATTGTGTGACCTGCACGACCACAACTTGTGCAGTATTGGCAAGGGTTCTCAGGGAGATGATGGTACTGACATCGGGTGCATTTTGGGTGAGGACCAGTGTATGGTTTCTTGAATGGGGCGGTTTGAGGGACGACTTGTGTGATTGGGGCAGAAGTGATAGGAGGATTGGTTTGGGAAACAACGAAATTTTTACCATTTCGCTTCCTCTTACCAGCGAACTTAGAGGACGAACCTGTTTGGGTTGAGGCTGGAGTTTCAATAGGTGTCTTTTTCTTCTCATCTTTAAAATCACGATTTCGGATGCGATTTTCAGTAAGTTCAGTAGCCAATTCCATGGCAGCTTCAAGTGTTGCGGAGAAGACCTTTAAAATCAATCTTGAATATTTGAGGGAAGACCTTTAAAATCAAATCTCGATTAATCGGTAAAGCGGAGTGAACAGGCTGGGGACCATCTGATTCAACTCGAGAAATCCTGTTGTATGAAGTGTGGTCTCCTTCCTTTGTTTTAACGCGTAGAATTCATCTTCTAACTTTTGATTTCGCTTGTTGGGTAAGCGTCTCGTCATGATTTCTCTCAACTCTTCCCTTTGTTAAGGCCATAGCATCTTCAACACCTCGTTTGCCCTTCTCTGTGTTCCACCAGGTAAGTGCTACCCCGATGAAACGTCCAATAGCATATCGCATCTTGCGATCTCAGGACAGTCGCAATTGAGAAAAGTGTTTTCCATCTCCTCGAACAATGGAGAAGAGCGGTGACACCTTCAGTCCCTTCGTATTTTGGGTATCGCAGGACTTGAAATGCTTGTGGTTCATTTGTGGGTGTGGAGGAGGGTTGGTGACATTTTGGCCTTCTTGATTTGTAGGTTGTTGGATTGGCGTGGTGAGAGCTTGTTGAACTTGTAAAACGATGTCAAGAAGTACAGTAGCCATCTGTTGAGCGATTTGAGTGGCCATACATTCGCTAGATCTTCTTGACATTCTACCGCCTCGAGAGTGTCTAGCAGACATCTATAGGAATATACATAGGGAGATTGTGAGTTTGTATAGTTTTCTAGGTGTCATGTGTCGTAAAAAGAAATGAAAAACGACGTAAAATAAATGAAACATGAATTTAACTACATCCATAGGATGTCTTGGGCTTGCTTAAGATTGGGCCTCCAAATATCTCCGTACTTCAACCTTGGTAGTCACAGTGGCCCCCATGACTACTGGGCTTGGTAGGGTTCACATTGGTGTTGGCCTACTAATGCTAGCATCACCCGAATGAAAATCGTAAAACATAATTGTAAGGTATAAGGTCAGAATGTGTCCAGGTATAGACATAATGACAACACAAGGTGAAGTTAGTTCACACGACGTTTGGTGTAGCTTGCTTTGGCCTAATAGGTCCTTCGTACCCTCATCGTTAGTCCCCAGGTAGGCAAACTGGTCCTTTATTTTGGATTTATACGAATGCCATGACTAGACAGGACATTCCGACTACCGGTACTCGTACCCTTCCAGTTACTACATACCCATCGTAGAACTCCCTTTAATTTGATTGAAAAACATGGAAACATGGTAAAAACTTTGAAAAGAAATCATGGAAATTGTGAAATCGTAATGTGTGTGCTTGCGTAGGCATGATAAGTTATTGAGATATTAACTATAATGAGCATCACATATTAACATGTACTAGTGGAAGTGCTTGCATATATTTATGTGTGAAATAAACATGAAACATATAAACATCATGAATTTCGCATATAACACATAAACAATTAAAATCTAATCAACGATAGTTTAGGCTCTAAGGGTCTAATAACCTATCCTAAATCCCTATAGTCAAAAGCTCTGATACCAATCTGTCACACCCCGACCCGCAGCGGAAATAAAAGTCGGGGCATAATTGGGTTATCACCAAAGCTCGTGACATTTACTAATAAGTGTAATATTTATTAAATTGAAATTAAAACTTCAAAGATTCAAATACAACGAGTCATACAAGCACAATTAAAATCAAAACATTGTTCGGAACATAATAGATTGGTTTAATCTTCTAAGGCCATTCCTATGTGTTTCTCTCCTCAACTTGTTCACCTGTATCATGCATAAAACAAATGATTTGGTCAACAAAAGTTGGCGAGTGAATCTAAGTAAAACATTTAAACATTTGTTATATTAGTTGTTTAAATCAAAATTTGTGCATGAATAATTAGTGAGCATAAGTATATACATAAACCATCATAAACCAAATAATATCCACAATCAACACATGACATGATGAATGATGAACTTGAGATCAAGGCTCACAGACGAAGCCGATCTAATGAGGCACCTGATGCTCAACTCATACCCCACGAGGAACTGATGGGCCTAATGAATGATTGCACTAAAATGATAAAATGTAACCACACATAACCACACAAACAAATATACACCTTTGATCACGAAATGATGTTAGCACACGTGTTTAAATAAATAAAACCTGTACGGCACATGATACACCCCAAAACATAACTTAAAAGGGGAATTTATAGAGATTCACTCACAGTAGGTGCGTTCCTTGCTTGATAATTAAAGCGCACGAGTTGAGGATTTGATCGACGAAACGATACTTACCTAAAATGGTATACGATAAATCGGTAAATATAAACACATTAATATCTTGATTTATACTTTTTATGGGATTTTAGGTTGTTTTATAGTATTAAAATTGAGAATTTAATCCTTAGGAAATTGTAATTTTTAGTTGTTTTTAATTGTTTTAAAATTAAAATAATCATATATAATTGATAGGAATAATTAAAATAAATTAAAAAAAAAAAAAATATTGTCAGGTCTGACAAGACCTGACGGGTTCGTTGACTTTTTGACCGCGTGTGGTGGGACTCGAACTCACGACCTCTCGTTCACGTGCACGCAGCTCTTCCAACTGAGCTACATGTCTAACCCATTTGTATTTTGATTTTTATTATACATATATACTTGTTACACTAGATCTCTGAATTAATTAAAATAAAAAGTATAGAACAACTGACCGGCGTACACAAAAGGTTTCGAACCCGCGACCTTATCGTTATCTTGCACCCAGCCCTACCAACTAGGCTGGGTGTCTAACCCGTTTATATCAAGATTTTAATTATAATTATACACTCCATAAGTTCATCTTCTTCATTTTGCCCAAAACCAAAACTTGTTTGAAGCTTACTTAATTCTCTACTTGATGATATATATATATATATATATATATATATATATTAGCTACAACTCACATAAATCCAATAATAGAAAATAGATGAGTGGGCAAGTAATTTTACCGGTTGTTGTGGGTTACGAGTATCCGGTGAGAGTTTCTGGTGAGGGATTCCGGTGATGACAGGAGGATCAGAAAGTTGAGCAGAGAGTTTTGAGAGTCGTTTTGAGTGAGTGAGCGAGTTGGGTTCATCTGACAGAAGGTATTTATAGGCTTCCAAGGTCACGACTTGTTCTGAATTTCAAAAACGGAAATCAAAGATGATAATTCTGCATAACGACTTGAAATTAAATTATTTTGATTGCGATTTTAGTTAATGATTGATGGTTATTTCCGTTCAATGAAGAATCGAAACGGATAAACAAGGTTGATGGTTGAATCAGGGCGGTTATCTTTTTGAATCTCGCAGATGACTTGTATGTCACTTAGTATATATTTTTGGATTCTAATACTTCACAAAAAGTGTGGGTAGTTTGGTGGTGTTTCAGTGTGTGCACAAGTGGGGTGAACCCGGGTTCGATCCCGGTTTGTCCCTTTTCTTTATTTATTATTTTTTTTACATTATTTTCTTTTGCTTTTTAAATATTACTTCTAGTTACTTATTATAAATTCTTATCTTTTAAAAAAAATTCCTAACAAAGACAAATCTTTCTTCGGATTTTTGGTGAATTAATACTAACAAATTACAAACCGTATACTTGATTAATATAGGGTGAGGGTTTTCGGAACCTGATTTGTACAAATGTTACAATAAAAATGAACCCAGTACCTCAAGACCCACAAATTCAACATCAAGCTATGAAACATGATCTCCTAGTTTTGTTGAAAGGAGAACATGTTTCAAATGTGGAGAATTTGGCCACATTATCAAAAATTGTACAAATCCAGCCAAACCAAGATTTGTTGAGAGAACCCCTCCTGAACCAACTTGCCAACGTCGATCTGTTTCTCCAAAACAAGACAAACGAATTGTTAAAGAACAAGAAGAAAAACAGAGACGTAAACAAGTAAAAGTAATTGAAAAAGCTTTAAAACCGGATTCTTCAGAAAGGAATCCAGGATTTTCAAATTTAATAAAACCAGAAATTGTTCAGTAAATAATATTGATTCTGGAAATTTCAAAAATCTTAGAAACCAAAGACCTGTAATGGTTCAAGAGGAGGCACACAATTTCCAAATCATCAAGAAATAGAGATCACATTTCTTGATAATAAGGTCGACCCAAGACCACTAAGGCTTGGGTTCCCATCTCAAACTGATCTGGTATTTGATATGTGCAGGGTGTTCCAGGAAGAACTGTGAATAGTCATTGGATTGTTGACAGTGGGGCTTTAAGGCACATGACGGGCGACTTGCGACAACTATATGATGTGAAAAGTATTCGGGGGGGGGGGGTTATGTTGCCTTTGCTGGTGATAAAGGTGGATACAACACTGGAGAAGGAATGGTCACCAATGGTATTGTGAGTTTTGATAAGATCAATTATGTCTGACAAATTGATCACAATCTTCTTAGCGTTTCTCAAATCTGTGACAGGAAGTTCACGATACATTTTGATGATACCGGATGTTATGTGCTGAAACCCGGATTCAAGATCCACAAAGAATGGATTCTCCTGTCGGCTCCAAGAATTAACGACTTGTATATTCTTGATATGAGCCAAGCTATTACCACATCTGCACAAGTCACATGTTTTGTCTCCAAAGCCACCGAAAAGGAATAAATCTCCTGGCACAGACGAATGGGACACATTCACCTAAGGAAAATGAACTATTTAGTGAAGAATAATCTAGTGAATGGTGTACCAGTCAAGAATTTTCATCTTCAAGACGTCTGTGTATCATGCCAAAAGGGAAAGCAAGCGAGAAAATCCCATCCCATGAAGAAGATCAACATAGTGAATATGCCTCTTGAACGTCTTCATATGGACCTCTTTGGACCTATGAAACCCAAGACTACCTTTAGTGATTCCTATTGTTTAGTAGTTACTGATGACTACTCCATATTTTCATGGGTAAATATGTTGGCACACATGAGTGAAGTTCCTGGTATTCTCAAGAATCTCCTAACGCTGTTAGAAAACTTGTACAATCTAAAGGTAAGGAGAATCAGAAGCGACAATGGCACCGAATTCAAGAATCAAGTTATGGATGAGTACTGTTCCTCAAAAGTTATTCTGCATGAGTATCGTTCTCACTACACTCCAAAACAAAATGGTGTCGCTGAGAGGAAGAATAGAACTCTAATTAAAACAGCAAGAATCATGTTAGTAGAATCAGAACTTCCTGTTCAATTTTGGGGAGAAGTTGTTGCTACTGCGTGTTACACGATGAATAGTGTTCTGACGGTGAAGAGACATGGGAAAACATGTTTTGAGTTGCTACTTAAAAGGAAACCGGATGTTTCTTTCTAAGAACCTTTTGGAGCTCCATGCACTATGATTGACACACATGGAAAGTTTGGTCTGAAGGCTATCGAAGGTTTCTTTCTTTGATATGTTACTCCAAATTTCAGGGTGTGGAATTTGTCTTCGAAGAAGATTGAAGAATGGGGTGAAGTAAAGGTTCAGAGATACATAGAATCAGTGAGAGCTCCGGGTGCTCCTTGGATGTTTGACTACGATGGACTGTTCGGCTCCTTTAATCTGCCAACTTTTGATGATGCCTCTGCTGCTGCTCAAATACTACTGGAAAGTGATAAAGCAGTTGACTCTTCATTAGTACGACCAATTATTGTTAACCCTCAAGTGTCGACTTCGGTTAACAAGCTTGTTCAAAATGAGGAATTCGAAGATTTATAATGTTTCATCTGAAGATGATGAGTTTCATGATGCAAATGAAGCAACCTCTGGTGTATTTCCTGGAATATCCGATGTCACGTCATATATTCGACCTCAAGGGAAGACTGAAGGTCATGCATCTAAATCATCATCAAATCCAGCACTCGATTTGACTGTTGATCTGAATATCAACAATTTGGGTATAAACTCTTGAGTTCCTGATGTTCCTGAAACTTGAATCCATAATACCCATCCTCAGCAGAATATTATTGGAGATGTCCAGAGTGGTGTGCATACTCGTAATCAGCTTCGAAACAACCAGAATGCTGGCTTATATTCGGAAATAAGAGAATCTGGGGGACAGAACGATTGTCTTTTGCCTGCTATGTTGCCAAGTAGAACCAAAATATTGGAAGGAGGTGATGAAAGAAGACTCTTAGGTTGAAGCCATGCAGGAATAACTTCAGCAATTTCAGAAGTTGGTCGTGTGGAGGCTTGTTGACAGGCCCGACAACTATAAGAAGATTGGTACAAGATGGGTGTACAAATGCAAGAAGGATGACCGAGGTGTCGTTGTGAGATACAAAGCACGTTTGGTTGTCCAGGGCTTCAATCAGGTAGAAGGCATCAATTACAATGATGTTTATGCACCAGTTGCACGACTTCATGCCATAAGAATCTTCTTGGCTTATGCGTCCTACAAGAAGTTCACCGTTTATCAAATGGATATGAAATTGCCATTCTTCATGGTGTGGTGGAAGAAGAGGTATATGTTGAGCAACCGCCGGGTTTTGAAGATCCAATCCACCCTTACAAGGTTTGGCTTCTCAACAAGGCGTTATATGGTCTTCATCAAGCTCCAAGGGCTTGGTATGAAACGTTGTCTACCTATCTTCTGAAGAATGGTTTTTCGACGAGGATTGATCGACTGTACTCTCTTCATCAAGGAAAGGAACGAGGATTTGCTGTTAGTTCAAGTATATGTTGATTACATTGTTTTTGGGTCTACCAACGAATGAATGTGCAAGGAATTCGAACAGGTTATGCAAGAGAAGTTTGAGATGAGGGCCATGGGAGAAATGACTTTCTTTTTAGGTTTGCAGGTTCAACAATCAAAGGAAGGGATTTTTATCCATCAAACCAAGTACGTCGGGGATATTATCAAGCAATTTCAAATGGAAGACTCAAAGCCTTTGGGAACTCCATTAGCTCAGAATCATGGGATTATTCCTGACGGAATGGGTGAACATGTGGAACCATCTCTCTACTGTGCTATGATCGGATCTCTCATGTATCTTACTGCTTCAAGACCCGATATAATGTACCCAACATGTCTTCTTGCATGCTACCAGTCCAGTCCGAAAGTTTCTCATTTGATGGTCGTGAAAAGGATTTTTCGTTATTTGAAGGTTCGACTGGACACTGGTCTCTGGTACCCTAAGGATGATAACTTTCATATGATATCATTCAGTGATTCTTATCATGGTGGCTGCAAGATCTATGCAAAGTCAACATCAGCAGGATGTCAGTTTTTGGGAAATCTCCTAGTCACGTGGCAGTGCTAAAAGCAGACTTGTGTAGCAACTTCAACTTGTGAGGGTGAGTATATTTCGACTTCTAGTTGATGCTCTTAGGTTCTACGGATTCAACAGCAAATGCGCGACTACGGTTTTGAATTTCTAACTACTCCTATTTTTGTTGATAACGAAGCTGCTTTACAGATCACTCGTAATCCTGTACAACACTAAAAAACAAAACACATTGAGATTAAGTATCATTTCATACGAGATTGCTATGAAAAGAAACTTATCGATGTTGTTAAAAATCCACATTGATCACCAATGTGCCGATTTGTTTACTAAAGCTTTCGATAAATCACGTTTTGATTATCTTCTTTTGGTCAATAGCATCAAGGTGAAACCCGAGAAAATCTTCCTTGGCTAATTATTTTTTTAAACACATTTTAAAAAAAAATCTAAAACTCAATCATATTTTCCATTTTTCTTAGTTTTATATTTTAGGGGGAGAAATTTTCAAGAAAATACAAAAACATCAGAAAAATGCAAAAATACAAAAATATGTCTTTCATTTATTTACTTTCTATATTTAAGGGGGAGAAAATTTCAGAAAAATACAAAAATAATAGAAAATCCAAAAATAAGAAATGAGTTTCTTGGAAAGATAAGGGAAGATGATAAGATACACCGGTAATCTGTCAGAAATGATCAAAAGCATAATGATATATGGTAGGCTCACAATCAGACTAAAATATGCAGGTTGATATAAACATCACGGACAGAACGCCAGGTGGGAACTATTCATTGGCATATGGTCTTGGTACCAAAATTTAGTTTGATAGTGTGCCGAGGTTCTGAGATATGCGTTCTTTATGCTTGCTTATCATCTGGGTATCATGGTTGAATCTTTTACCGAAAAATAACGGTGGCTCAAGTCTAGAATTTCCATGATACCGTACATACGTGTACATACTGCATACAACCATCAATAAGTGATAAAAATATCAGGGCCTTTAGGCGGGAGCTAAGTTCGTCTCTTTGTTGGTACGGTAGTACTAACCTGTTCATGTACTTACTTCTGTGCCCTTCATGCATCTGAAAATCAAGTTCCTCATCAATAACTGATTTTATCACATAGGGCTTGTTTTCAAATAAAAATAAGTGAGTATCTCACATCATAATATATATATATGTCAAAACAGATGATAAAGCAGTATACTCACTGGTAAGATTTTCTCTCGTGCATATCTTGATACGGGAATGTGTCGTGATGTGGTTGAACACTGGCTAGTAAGTATAATTCATACCTTAATCATATCTCCTAATCATGATCACATCTGATAAGCTGAGCTTACGTGGACAACAATACCGATAATCATAGTTAAATACTTATTCATTTATTTTTGAAGTTCAAACAAAATATCCTTTTTGACAAGATTAAAAAGCTGGTATGATTCTTTTACCTTGAAACTCTAAAAAGATTGCCTAATAAATATATAGCTTATCCTTATCTGTTAATAGTTGTTTTTAAAGTTTATTTTAGATTATTTTACTTAGTTGATTAAATAAACTATTTTTGAATTAGCCAAATATGAAGCTCAAAAAGTTTTCTACCAAGATACGCCCAGAAAACCGGTTGCTTTATTATCACAACTTCATAAAGTAATTTCTTGCAACAAGTAAACCCATCTCAAAGAAACGAAATCTGGTTAAAATCACTTTTCCTAACATAACTTTGTGATTTGTGTGGAAACGTGCAAAGTCCAATTTTGAAAAACTTGGATTCGTACGAATCAAAGGACATTCGTACGAGTGTGTGTATCTCGTACGAATGAACCATTGATGGTTCGCGCCAATGGCAGTGCTTCTTAAGATCAAAGGATGTTTCGTACGAGTATGTACATGGAGTGTAAAAGGTGATGAAGTTGTTGGTACACTTCCCTTTCACCTTGCTCAAGTCATTATTTCACCCTTTTGTTAAGTTGTCACTTATATCTTTGAGGTATGCTTGAGATAAATAACTTGAACATTATCTGACTTAATGACATTAGAACAACAAACTTTAAGCAAAGAAATTCTTAACGAAAAATAAGTTTTTCAGAAATAATCTAATCTTAAAGTTGGCTGCACAAACAGATAACAATAATTCGCATGAGTAAACAGTCATTCGCACGAGTAAGCCATGACTCGCATGAGCCACTTACTCGTATGAATAAGTAAGTTGTTTGACTTGGTCATTTGTTTATGCAATCAGGTTCTTCGTAGGAATTGATTGTTATTCGTACGAGTCAGTATTTCTTCATTCAGGGAATACATAGATACGTAAATTTGAAATAAATTTGTCGTGTATATTCCCTGATAAATTTATGTTTAAATTATAGTTGACTTTTGAGTACAGAATGGAACAAAAGAACATAAATTAAAACCAGCAACGAAGAGAACTGACAAGTCAGAAGAGGAAATCATGTCATAGTCAAGACACAACATGGTGGCCTACTTGGACGGTATAATGAAGTTCTTGCGCAACTCAATGATACCTCATGCTATCACGCACAAGACTACAATATACAAGACATTGATCAAGGAATTTTGGGCTTCAGCTAAAGTCGTTGAAGTTAATGGGAAGGAAGTCATCCACAGAAAAGTAAATAACTTGGACATTGATGTGTCAGCTGAAATAATTAAGTATTATAGCTTGGTGATGATCCTAAAGCTCCATTCTCAGTGGCGTTGAAGTGTCAACGTGGATGTTTGCTGCGTATGAAATGTGTTGGAAATTTTCTGGTAGGGCAAATCAACATAGCATGGTTATCACTCCGATACAAGTTCTTTCTGCATGTTTTAATTCAGTGTTTGAGCAACAAACGAAGTGGTTATGACATGACGAATAATGACTTGGTTGGAATGATGATAGCTTTGACATTGAACAAACCGTTCAGTGTTTCAAGTATATTTTCACAAACATGAAGGAGAACCTGAGTAGAACTGGTTATGGTGGAAACAAGTTTTGGATGTACCCTCGTTTTCTCCAGATGATCTTGAATTCACAACATCTGAATCTTCCGAAGAATGACAATGATGTTCTAAAAGATGAAATTATGATAGAACATTCATTGAAAATCTTTGAAGGTGTTGCAGCAAAGCGTTACAATGAAAGCACACCTCCTCGAAGATTGATCGATTTTCTGGCAAATGTGTACCAGAAAACGACAAGTGGCGCCATGATGATAGTGATTCAGATAATGAAGAACCAATTTTGAAAAACATGATCGAAGATAGGTTTGGTCATAAAAGGGAAGGTGATGGTAATAATAATGATAATTGTGGTGCTAATGATGTAGGTATTTCAGTAGGTGACAAGGGTAGAAAGAAACAGAGGAGATCGTATACGAATACTTCCTCAACCCAACCTGAAACCACGCAACCTACAACCTCACATCAGGAAACTGTACAGGAACCAGTTGCAGAAACCCAGTCTACTTTACAATGGAGGAAACTGAACCTGTAATGATAGAACCTACTACTACTCTTGAACCACAACCATCAAGTACCACAGCAGCTGAAACATTTTCGGCTGAAGATACTCTAGTTCAATCACAACCTACTACTTATTTAGTTCAACAGCCCAACCCACGGCTCATCAACAAAAGTCTAAACGAGGAAGTCTTTTATTCTCTGAAATGGATCAAGATGAGAAGGTGGAGTTTCTGTTCGCTCAGTTCCAAGCTGCGGAAATGTAGATTAACAAACATTCTGAGTTTATGTCTTCAAACCGAAACACAACTGTCAAGCAACAGTTGGAGATAAGTTCTTTAAAAGAGACAGTTAGAAAACAAGATTATGTAATTGCGAAGTTAAGGAAAGAAAATGAGCAACTTAAGGCTGTAGATGTGGAAAGGGGAACTCAGCTACAATAGATGAGAACAGCTGATAACTCTCGAGGTATTGAGTTGAACAGACTGAAGGAACGTAGTGCGGTTGTACAACGATCTGTAAAAACATTGTCTACTAAGCATAATGACCTGAAGGAATGTTATCATTCTCGTAATGCTAAACTGGTGGAAGGCTTTAATGGCATTAAAGACATCTTTGAAATGAGTAGAAAGCGAGTGAAAATTCTATGGAATGAGAGATACAAAGAACAGGAGATCAAACATAAACGTGATCAGGATTTTGAAGCACATGGTAATCCTAATACTTCAGCCTCATCCTCGCAACCAAAAGTTTCTGCTTCATCTCCAGTGGTAGATTGTAATGTGCAACAGATCGTGACCGATCCAGTTACCTCAAGTGGCACTCACGAGAAGAAAGGAAAGGTTTGATGATTCTGGAAAAAGTTGAAGACCTGAATTCTCAATCAACTTGGAATTGATTATCTTCAGGGGGAGTTTGTTGATACAGCAGGCAATTCAAGAATGAAGATCGACGACCAAGCAACAGCCAAGGGGGAGTTTGTTGATACACTTTTGTGTATGTCACTTGTTCATAAGTTATGTCTGTAATTGTACAGTCTTTGTATACTGTGTCTATATAGTTTGGTCATGTCGGCCTGATCAAGATATCCTCCTATCTTGATCTAGCACGAAGATTAGATTGTTTGTGTAAAACAGTTGCATCTGTGCATACTGTTAAGTCTCGAGTATGTCATGTCTGTGACACGGTCTCCAAAGAAATCATCTGTGCGAATGGGAATGCTTCGTAGGAGCAAGATGTTGCTGGTACAAGTCACATCATTCGTATGAATGGGCTTATCAATTCAAGCTTTCAATTTGATTCGTACGAGCCTAGTCTTGATTCGTACGAGCCAGCTCGTTCGTACGAGTCACTTTGGAGAATGTCTTTCGTGTTTTTGGTGTTTCGTATGACCAGCAACATACTTCGTATTGTTGCTTGGTGTTGGCACTATATAAGCAGACATGCACTTCTCAATAGAAACTAGTGTTCATAGAATAGTTAGAGTGAGTTCATACGAGTGACCAGTGGATACTAAGCTAAGACTTTGAGAGCACAGAGTGAATGCATAGAGTCTGTATGAACATTGTTTGTATATGTTTGTACTAGTTCTAATCGGTTAATCAAGATATTGAATCGTTGGTTATCCTATGTGTTTCTTACTTTGCTTTGGTTTACATGCACACTTGGATTCCGCACTTGTATGTGTGTTGCATGAACAAGGAAGCAGGTTTAACTTGATCCTCCAGGTGGACCTACAATACCTTACCACCTAAGTGGAGTCAATTTATTGAATTGCTAAAACAAACAGGTGTGATGGATGTGCTCAGCATTTATGAATTTATTCAGAAACTTGAAAACAAAAATGAAGAAGAAATTCGCAAAGCAAAGCGATTTCCAGTTCCACGAAACACAGAAATGTATTTTGGTGGCATTAACCCGGGTATAAGTACAGTTCAACAACCAAAGCTTCAAACAACATTCATGTCAAATTCAAATCCTTTTCAGCCGCAAGTTAAACCAGATCAGTACGTTGGTACAAGTGATCAAGTTGATGAACAAAGTTTTGATCCAATAGCTTTTCTTCCTCTACCTCAAGATATTAGTTCAGCTCCTCAAGCTTATGAACTAGCATTTGATCCAAAAGGATATCTTCCTCAAGTACAAGTTGCTACACCACAAGTTCAACAACAAGCTTTCTATGGAAAAAAACTTTCAACCTTCAAATTCAAACACCGTAAGACTTGATACATCAAACCTTTCTAAGGTAGGTGTGGAAGTTGCACGGGAACACATGGAGCTTCTAAACACTTTGGTGAGTTCTTACTATGGATTAGTGGCTGGATAAATTGGTAATAGCAATTTAACCAGTGAAGACTATGCATAAATCGATAAGGAAGAGATGGAGCTAATTGGTATCAAATGGGCGTTTGCAAGTGCAATGAGAAGAGCAAAAGATTTTATGGAGAAAATAGGAAGAACTAATCTGGAAAGCAACAACGATACTCCATACGGCTTTTACAAAAGAAAAGTTACTTGTTTCAACTGTAGAGAAAAGGGGCATTTTAAAAGAGAATGAACGAAGCCTCCACAGCAAGGGAATCAATATCCTTTCAACAGAAATCAGGCTCCTAACAGCGAAAGAGCAATTGTTCCTACAAACAATTCAAACCGAGCGTTAGTAGTTCAAGCAAATGAGGGTTGTGATTGGTCTGCTCAATTAGGAAACAATGGTGGAGGAGGTGCTGCATACTATGCTGAAATCACAAAAAATAATAACGAAGGAGAATCGTTCAGAAATAATGACAGTTCATGGAATAGCAGCAGTTCAGATGAAGCAGAATCGACATCAAGTGAAGAACGATCTGAAGATGTTAATACTGAAGTAGATGAGGAAATCACTGAAACTAAATCGACAGATAGTAGCGAAGAAGATATGGAGCATGAAACTGAAGGACCATCTGATGAGTTTTCCAAGCATCTCTCATCAATTGGATCTTCCACTCTTCGTGAAGCATTCATGACCCGTTTGGATTGCCAATCCAGTCAGGTAAATTTTGATAAACCTATTGTGTCTAAGTGTTTTAAATATATAGCTTTGAAAGGTAAATACTTAGAACTTGAAGGTAAAGTCGATCACATATGAAGAAACATCATCAGAGCTTGATAATAAATTAGTGGTCTGTCAAAAACCTCTTTGAACTTAAAATGAAAAATGATAAGTAGCTCTATATTCAATGTATCGGTAGGTTCACAATCATTTTAAAGTGTGCATAGAGTGATATAAACATATTCGACTGAAGACCAGGTGGGAACCATTCATTGGCATATGGTCTTGTACCGAAATTTCGTTTGATAGTATGCCGAGGATCTGAGATATGCGGTCTTTACGCAGGTCTAGAACTTCCATGATACCATATATATGTGTAAAAACTACATATCGACCATCAATAAGTGGGATGAAAATATCACATTCACCCAAAAATAAGTGATAATATATCACAGCTTTATGCGGGAGCTAAGTTCGTCTCTTTGTCGGTACGATAGTACTAGCCTGTTCACGGACTTAATCCTGTGCCCTGTATGCATCTGAAAATCAAGTTCATCATCAATAAGTGATTTAATTACATAGGGCTTGTTTTCAATCAAACATAACTGAGTATCTGACATCATATACGTCAAAAAAGATGGTAAGCAGTAAACTCACCGGTCAGATTTTCTTTCCTGCATATCTTGATACGGTAATATGTGGTGAGTGGATGAACACCGGTCGGTAAGCATAAATCATACATTAATCGTATCCCCTAACCACGAGTACATCTGATAGGTTGAGCTTATGTGGACAACAATACCGATAATTGTTATAGGATACTTATATAAATGCTAACTAATCAAACAACAAGTGTGTTTTGGCAGGACCGTAAACTAATATGATTCTCTTACCCTCAAAATTCGCAAAAAGAATGTCTGTAAATATTTATTTGTTTGTTTTTCGTCTTTACTTAAAAATAAAAAATTGAAAAATACCAAAAAGATTTTAGCTGAGTTTTAATATAAATTTTATAAAAGCCGAAAGGATTTTGCTTCTAGTTTATTTTTGATTGACCGATGTTGGAACTCAAGTCTATCCTACCTAAAATCCTGATTGTAAGCTGGAAAATAATTGCATCTTCATAAATGATTGAAGTTTGACAAGCTTTGAAGTTTAATGGACTAAATTTTAACAATCTTAAAAACTCTTAAAGTATTGTCAGTTGGTAGTTGATTGAGAGTTGGTCTCATGTGTGTCTTTTGCTAATTCTGATTAAAATCAATCCTTCATGAAATTTTCACATGAAAATTCTCTAAGGTTGATTAAATCCCTACAGTTGCTCTCATTATGCGTTTATCTTTGTTGTTGTGCAGATACAATTATCAACCAAGCTAAATGCAAAGAGAAAAAGTTTGAAGAAAACAAGTTACGGGAGTAAAGATACAACATGAATGCAAGCTGTGAATCAAGAAGATCAATTTTTATCTGACCACTATTCAACACCACAAGATATATTCAAGGGGGGTTTGCTGATGCACCTCTTGACGAGGACACGTGAAGACATTTAAAAACCCGACAGTATGAAGAACTAACCATCACGAGCAACATCCAAGGGGAATTTGACTCAGTCGGTTTGGTTCAACTCAGATTGGTTTTCACGCCGGAAGCTCATAGTCTGAAGAATGCCATTAGAAATAAAGACCGAAGAACAAGCAACATACAAGGGGGAGTTTGTTGTTGCACTTTTGTGTCTGTCGCTTGTTCTTAGTTACGTTAGTAATTGTACGGTCTTTGTTTGTTGTGTTTGTAAAGATTAGTCATGTCGACCAAATCAAGATATCCTCCTATCTTGGTTTAGTCCAATGCTTAGTTTGTCCGTGCGAGTGGAAGATGCTTCGTACGAGCAAGTTGCTTGCTCGTACGAGCCAATACACGTTCGTACGAGTCAATTGCATGCTCGTACGAGTGACCTTGTTATCAAGAAGAGTGCTTCGCCATACGAATGAGTAACTCATCCGTACGAGCCATAACCTGTTCGTACGAGCAACCATCTCTGAATGTTCTTCGTGTTTGTATAGTGCTTCGTACGACTAGCAACATTCTTTGTACAGTTGCTAGGTGTTGGCCCTATATAAACTGACATACACTTCTCAGAGAGCTAGCCACGAAGACACAAGTTGAGAGAGAACACTGAGAGTGTATAGAGAGATAAGAAGTGTATTCAAGAGTGTATGTACTGAGTCTCTCTACAAATCAATACAGTGAACATTTGAAGATATGTGTTTGTCATATTGATTGGGCTCTTGCTTTGGTTTGCATACACACTTGGATTCCGCACTCGTGTGTGTGTTACATAAACAAAGAGCAGGTTTATCTTGATCTTCCAAGTGGACCTAAAGGATCCACCCACTGTGAGTGATGCAACGGTGGCGTCGGGTATGCAATGCTACTATCATAAGGTGGCAATGTCGAGTAATCCATTAGTGGCGGGTCCACAACAATCGGTCGCCCCGCATGCCAATCAGCGTGCATGCGCCGGTTCTGATCATCAAGATATCGATTAATTATCTCCTGTTCAAAAGCATATGCATGAGTGTGATTCCATGATTCTTGTCGGTCAAAGTTGTGCCATAAAGCACATTCCATGCTTACTCCCATCCACATTTGATGATCAAAAAATGTCCTTTCGGATCCACTCCAACTATGGAATACAGGAGGACGTTGACTTTCAATTACCTCTTGCACTGTTCCTTGATGAGCCCAATTTGGCTCATAAGGATATCTTGATTGGTCGAAAAAACCCCCATCATGACCACTACTTGAACCCCCTGATTCACATTCATAGGGTCCACATATGGATTATCCATATAATCCTCATCACCACTTGGACCCTCCTCTTCACTTTCAGGCTCGTCATCTTCCCCCGGTCTCAACGGCCGCACATCGGCTTTCAAAACTCTCCATCTTTGGCCCTCACTCTTCAGTTTATGATACGTTTCAGATTCGGTATACTTCCATCTGGCCCCCAACGGCTTCACATCAAATGGTTTAAACTTCTTGTAAGACCCCTTATCATCCGCATCGATTGTGCTATACATCTTTAACAGCACCATAATGAGTCTACAGTGCAGTATGATCTTCCGCTGATCATTGTTCCGACTGATCCAAATATTGTTCGCATTAGAAATCGGAACGGAAACAATGGAGCCCTAGTCAACAAAGTGTATAACACTGGCACTTCAGGACGCCACACTTCAACTTTGTCACCCCGCCGTGGAATGACATTTTGTAAACATATCGCCAACATCAATTTCCCCCCAATCCTCATATTCTTGCGGTAAAGCTTCCCATGGGTAGTACCAGGTAAAAACAAATAGTCCAACATTATATTCCACCTCGGGTGCTTTTCGGGCTCAAAGTACAAATCTTCCAACCTTGGAATCATGTATTGATTCACTAGTTTACTATCAAACTTAGCCACCCTTCGCAATGAATCGAACGACATCTCCACATCAATACCATTGACGGTTCCAATCAGCTTCATTTTTTATGCAACCCTGAACGAATGACATTTTAGAGTGGCCATCCACTCTTAAATTTCTGCGATACAAATTTGTTCCCTCATGATCATAGCACTTTAATACAGCCTCCCAACCTAAAGCTCGGAACTTCTCAGTAATCCCAAAGGGACCGAAGTCCACCTCTCTAACCTCTTTTTCACATATGAATGCCTCCTTCCGTTGGGATAACTTATTTATTTGATCATTAAATAACTCGGCTTGCCATTCAGACGGTTGATCATGCAAGAGCTTGGATGTCCACTTTGGCTTCGAACCCCTTTCCAGTGCTTCTTCTTCATGTTCTTCTTCTACATCAGTTTGCAAACCCAACCTCCTTTTTCGTTGAGTTGGATTACTTGAGGATTCAACCTTCTCCTTGCCTTTATGACCCATGTTAATTCTGCAATGTATAACAACAAACAACACAAATCATTCCTCTCCTCATTAACCCCTAACATCCCCTCACTTTCTTATCACTATGATTATGGATATAAGCCAAATATGATATTCCTCATTTAGCAAACATTTTGAACAATATTTCCCTAGATTAGCAAAAATTCTGCCCAGAAATAATGTTTTCACCAAATGAATTAGCTTCCATAACCACAACCATTCAAAACCCATCAAGTTCATCTCACCTTAATAACTACAAGAAAGTGTATAATCAAAGGTAACATAACACTTACATTTCACAATGCATGATCAATAATGTAAGAAAATGCATACCTTTGCTTTGTAAAGGATAAGAATACTAAGAACTTCAAGATTAATCAAAACCCACCAAGAACCCCAAAATGTTCAGACCCAAACGTTTAAAATCGACCACCCAAACGTTGGATTCTTCAAAATTCAAGCACATTTTCAGAATCCTTGCGAAATTCTAGTCAAAATCGACCAAAAAATCACTCGATTTGGTGAAGATATGGTGAAATGGTGAAGTTGTGAAGTGGGTTTTTGAAAAGTTTTTAGGAAGAAGAAGAAAATAATGTGTGGCTAGGGTATGTGAAGAAAGTGTGTGGTTTGGGTTAAAATTCGTCTTTTCCTTACTCTTACGGCGGACCCACTACATCGGCCACCGTAAGCTATTTTCCCCACCGTAAGCTACAGTGGTCACTGGCAATTAACTATGACCGTAAAACAGGTGCTAAACACCGTAAGGAAATGTTTTCTGTTTTAAGACCCACCGTAACCTATGTTGGGAGCTGGGTAAATTCAATTAAAAAATTTTTAGTTTAGGTTTTCTTTTTTTAGCTATTTATTTATTTAAACATCAATATTATGCTACCCCCCCAAAAAAAACTCGTGTTGTCCTCAACACTATGTTAGAGAAATTCGTAAGAATTTCCCCACACTTGTTTCTAACACAAGTCAAAACGAGTACAGGAAATTATTTGAAAACAATCTATCTAAACTACCAAACTAAATATTTACACTACCAAACCTGGGCCTTTCATGCTTATTCCTCGTCCAACGGGCATAAATGTAGCCCACCTTGTCAAGCTCGAGATGTATGATGTCTGTCCCTTCAAAGTACGGTTTGAGTCGGTGCCCATTCACCATTTGCTTCGTGTTAGTATGAAAACCTTCAATATCTATATCTCCAAACCTGCCCACTCTTGTGATTACATAAGGACCCATCCATTTGCTCTTCAAGTTTCCTGCAAACAACTTCAACCTGGAATTGTATAACCAACTTTTTGACCCACTTCAAAAGTTCATTTCCTAATCTTCGCATCATGGACATTTTTGAGCTTATATTTTATGCCGACGCACACTCATACGCTTCATCTTGGATTTCTTCTGTCTCGCTCAACTGTAACTTCCGAATTCTACCGCTTCGTCATAATCCGCATTCACCGTTTTAATTGCCCAATGTGCCCTATGAGCTAACTCCATCGGTAAATGACATCCTTTCCCATACACTAACCGGTAAGGAGTTGTACCAATGGGAGTTTTATAACCCGTTCGGTAAGCTCACAACTCATCATCCAACTTACTTGACCAATCCTTTCTATCCGTTCGCACCGTCTTTATTAGAATTTCTTTCATTTGGATGGTTGGAAACTTCAACTTGTCCACTTGTTTACGGATGATATGGCGTAGAAACTCAGGGATTCACATTGTACCGCCTCAACAATTTTCCAAAATTAAAATTCTTAAAATGCGAACCACCATCGCTGATTATGATCTTCGGGATCCCGAACCGAGTAAAAATATTCGATTGCACGAACTTACATACTACCGAATGATCATTAATTCTCATTGGTATGGCTTCAATCCATTTTGAAACATAGTCCACCACAAAAAAAATATACAAGAACCAAAATGGGTTGCAATGGCATCTCGTCGCTTTTCGAAATACTTCCCATTTTTTGGCAATTTACACAGTTATGGGCAAACTCACACGATCCTTGAAAATTGTTGGCCAATAAAACCTACATGTAAGTGCCCGATATCCTGTCTTGTGGCCACTAAAATGCCCCCGCAAGCGGATGAATGAGCATGAGTCAAGATCTCTAACACTTCCGTTTCAGGCACACATCTCCGAATCACTTGATCAGGCCCAATTTTGAAAAGGTCCGGTTCATCCCATATATATTGTTTGACTTGAACCATAAACTGTTCTCTTCTTCTCTTTGGCAATGACTAGGAATAACACCTGGAGCCAAGTAATTCACATAATGGGCATACCACGGTGCAACAGAAGTAGACATAGCCACAGTTGTTAATCGGGAAACCGTTCATTAATTTCACTAGCATGGTCGACCCCTTCCAATGGAATTCGGGATAAATGATCCGCCACTACATTGTCACTTCCTTTCTTATCCCGAATTTCTAAGTGAAATTCTTGCAAGAAAAGCAACCAACGGATCAACCGGGGCTTTGCATCTTTCTTCTCCATCAAGTAACGAACCACACTGTTGTCCGAATACACAACCACCTTGCTTCCCCATATGTATGACCGAAATTTATCCAAGGCATAACCACTAATAACAATTCCTTCTCGGTTGTGGTGTAATTCAGTTGCGCCTCAGACAATGTCTTGCTTGCATAATAAATTGCCACCGGCTTCTTATCAACTATTTGACCTAAGACCGCTCCAATAGTTGTATCACTCGCATCACACACGATCTCAAACGGCTTTGACCAATCCAGCGGTTTGAAAATGGGAGCATTCACCAACTGTTCCTTCAAAATAGTAAAGGCTTGCAAACATTCGTTAGTAAAATCACAATGTACATCTTTTAGTAACATATTACATAAAGGTTTAGTAATAACACTAAAACCTTTAATAAATCGCCGGTAAAATCCCGTATGTCCCAAAAATGACCTTACCCCTTTAACATTTTTAGGTGGAGGCAAAGATGATATTACCCAAATTTTTGCCTTATCTACCTCCATCCCCTATCTGAAATAACATGACCCAACACAATGCACTCTTGGACAATGAAAGACTTTTCTCCCAAGTAAGCACCAAGTGTTTCTTAACACACCTTTTTAAAACTTTTTCCAACTTGTCAAGACAAGATTCAAAACTTGTGCCAAAAATGGAGAAATCATCCATGAATACCTCAGGTGACTCCCCAACCATGTCCAAAAAAATAATCATCATACATCGTTGGAAAGTCGTCGGGGCATTACACAAACAGAATGGCATTCGCCAAAAAGCAAAAGTGCCATACAGACAAGTGAAAGTGGTCATGTGTTGGTCATCCGGGTGAATAGCAATTTTTTTACACCCCGAATATCCATCTACGAAGTAGTAATATTTTTGACCCGATAATTTTTTAATAATTTGGTCAATAAATGGTAATGGAAAATGGTCCTTAGAGGTCACGACATTCAAATCCGGTAATCGATACAAACACGCCACCTGGTGACCGGTCGGTAGCGATTTGTTCACCATTTTCATCTTTGATTACTTGAATGTCGGCCTTCTTAGGCACCACTTGGGTAGGACTTACCCAAGCACTATCTGAAATGGGACAGATTATACCTACGTCTAACCATTTGATTACCTCCTTTTTTACCACTTCTCGTAGGTTCGGGTTCAACCTCCTTTGAGCCTCTCTAGTTGGTTTCGCATCTACTGTTGTGATGATTTTTTGCATAACAATTGATGGACTAATTCCTTTCAAATTGGTGATCGTCCACCCAATAGCCGCCCTATCCGCTTTCAGCACCTTCAACAACTCATGCTCTTGAGTTGTCTCCAAGTTAGAGGCAATAATAACCGGCAAAGTGTCATTATCCCCTAAAATTCATACTTCAAATGGCCCGGCAAGTCTTTCAACTCCAATTTTGTTGGCTCCTCTAATGATGTCTTCGTCCCGAACTGATCTCCAGCGGTAAGCTTTCGAACTGATGGGTCCATGGCGGTCGACCCTCTTTAACCGCCATGGCATCTTGCTCTTTCTCCTCAATCCTTAACTCACACACATGTACTTGCTCAGAAAAGTCTCAAACACAAACATCTACACAATCTTCCTCATATCCGTGCGGTTCACATCCGTTAACTAAATCTGCCATAAAACACTCATCAACACCAATAGAGATAGAAGTGTTAGTAAAACATTCAATCTCATTTTTCTATTGCCAAACGTCATGTCGATCGTACCAAGACGACAATCAATCACGGCATGAGCGGTGCTCAAACATGGCCAACCCAAAATAACATTTTGTTGTTGTTTTGGGTCCGCAGATGAGTAATCTAAGACAAAAAGTCTACCGGATAATAAAAGTCGTCAACCTTTACTATGACATCTTGTACCGTCCCTCAGAGTAACTTATGAGATAAATAGGCTAAAACCACCGTTGTCTTAACCCAAGCAAATGGACCAAAGTCATATTGATCATATAAACCCCCCGGTAAAATACTTACTTTGGTTCCAAGATCTAACAACGCCTTTGACATTGGAAAGTTTCCAACTTGAATACTTATTAGTGGCGTTCCCGGATCCTGGAGTTTGGGAGGAAGATCCCCTTTAGCACCGCACTTACCTGTCCAGTCAAGTCAACCCGCTTAGACATTTTTTTCTTTTGTTGCCTCTTTTGCGTGTATATTTCTTTTAAAATTTTGCATAAGCAGGTACTTGTTTAATTGCATCGAGTAAGGGAAGATTTACTTTGGCTTTCTTGATAACATCCCACAATTCCTCTTTTGGAGGACCCCTTGTTGAAATAAAATTTTTCTTACCCGGGTCAACTAAAGCTGATGGAAACGGGACTTGACTTGGTCCCCCTTCCTCCTTTTTATCTTTTATAATTTCACCCAACCCTGGTTTTTTAATTAACTTTTTAACATTAGGGTCCTTAGACACAATTGATGGTGAGACTTCATCCTCACACTTTCATTTCCCATAATATCTTCAACCACCCATCAACCAAACCCGTTGACAAGTTTGCCTTAAATTATTTTTCACTTCTTAAAACATTAACATGGTTAATGGAAATATTACATGAAGAACTATGAGAAGGATTTACCTCAGTGTCGCAAGGAAGTGGACCTTTACCTTTTTTCATCTCCGCCACCTCGGTTGCAAGTTGACCCATTTGAGTGGTCAATGTTTGGACGCTCTTGTCACGGACCTCATCCTTTTGTATCCGCGCTTCATCAAGTTGATTTCTCCTTTGCATATCTTGTTGCATCATTCGGAGCATATACAAAACTTCATTCCCACTTGATGAAGTTTGACCCGTGGTACCACTTTGGCCACCCGATTATTGCAATTGCCATTGGTGGCCTTGACCATTTTCGCCTCTAAAATTACCTTGATTGTATTGTTGGCGTGGAATAAAATTTCTTTGAGCTCCTTGGAAATTTGGATTGGCTTGGTTCGCCGGGTTCCATAACTAAAATTGGGTTGGTTCCTTAACCTGGGGTGGTATGTGTTCGAGTTCATGTTAAAATTACGACCACCCCCTTGAATAGCATTCACCTCTTCTACTTGACCTTCGACCACACCCACCAAACACACATCCGCGAATGACCCAATTCATTACAATTGGTACAAACGTCATATACTTGATTAGTTGCTTATACCTCCCCATCATCTACCGCATGAACTTGAGGTCTTGTAATAACGTGCCTTGCCCTTCTTGAAGATTGCGCTTTTCTTTTGGATGTAACCGCCATTTGCTCCAAAAATACTCAATCGTCTTGCTCAAAATTTGTACCAAACGTACCGTTAGTAATCGACATTAAGTCAAGAGCATCTTCCAAACTCAACCCCTCATGAAAAGCATTCAATAACTCCCAAAGTGTAATGCCATGATGAGGACAATTTTTCAACATCATATTAAACATCTGGAATGCTTCATGAAACATCTCACCCGGTTATTGTTGAAAACTTCTCAAACTCCGCCTAGCCTGATTAGTCTTTGGGCTGTGAAAAACTCTTCCAAAAATCTTTGTTGCATGTCGGCCCATGTTTATATTGATGCGGATGGGTAAAGTATGAAACCATCTCTTAGCTTGTCTTCCAAAGAGAACTGGAAGAGTACCAATTTAACAACATCCGAAGAAAAACGTTGCCCTCCAATAGTGTTGCAAATAGAATCATATATCTCCAAATTGAAGTACAGTTCCTCCGTTGCTAACCCCTTGTACTTCGGCAAACTCTGAAGTGCGGTTCTTCTAACCTCAAATGTCATTCCATCCGGGTGATGAGGAATCACCACCGGAGAAGGGTTATTAGTGATAACATGTCTAAAATGCGCTTCAATCCTCCTCACCACCTCTCGGTGATGTCTTTACTGAGCACCCAATGGTACTCTCGGTCGACCCGCTTGGCCTTGCCTCGGTCCTTGAGGTGCAAATTGTTGTTGGTATTGAGGTTGTTACATTTGCAGTTGCTGCATCTGCCTTTGAAGTTGAGGATGTTGATATTCATATTGAACTTGTTGTAGAGGCATTGGCCATTGAAATTGTGGCCCTTGGGGACGAATCTGTTGTACCCCCGTTGGTTGCCTACCCACTTCTTGAATTTGTTGCACTTGTTGTCTTTGTTGGTAAACCATTCCTCCTTGAGCTCCCAAATTACCTCCATCTCCTCCATAATAATACCTCTCTTCTTCATATCCTCCAAATTCCTCCTTATACCCATCATCGAACCCATCTCCTCCTACACCCGAATATTGCACAAACTGAGAAGATGGATAATGAAAACCCGGTTGGTTTGTGGTTGAAATGTAGAGGTAGTATGAACAATAGTTGAACTTGGTGGGAATAGATTTGGTAGTGATTGAGGAGTGGAAGATGATTGATCGGAAGTCGGGAAAAAGAATGAAAAGGGTGGAACCATTGATTTGGGGTTAAAGTGAGAACGAGTCTGGTTTGGGTAGTTGCGGATGATGTGGTGTTGGTTGGGTTGACTTCATGCATTGAAGTAGGATGGGTAGTAGAAATTGGTGAAGGTGTGGATGCTGTTGTTTGACTCGTAGTAGAAGGTAGTGGATCCATTGTGTTAACCGGTGAAACTGGTGTTGTAGGCGTTGTTGGTGAACCACTGATTTTAATCTCTCATAGTAAGACTTTGTTTCTTCGCAAAGTTGGATCAATTCCGGATCAAATGCCAATGGTGACAGCTTGTGAGAGCCTCTAGTATGCATGCACTTGTAAATACCTACATACTAACACAACCAGCGTAAACTCGGAAAATAACAAACTAACTATCAAAGATAACACACATTACACACTACTCCCTGGCAACGACGCCAAAATTTGATGTAGGATCGTAGTCTCAAGCAAATTTAATCCAAATACTATTAATAGTTAGCGGTAAGTGGGTATCGAACACTGGGAGTTTGTGGAATATGTGTTATCTAAAGTTTCAACTAAAATGACTAACTTATCTAAAGTGCAAGAGAAATGAATTCAAGATTTTGATTGTTTTGGTTTCAAAACTACAAGTAGCTAAAGAGGTTGCAATTCAAATATTGGTTGTTAAAAACAAATTAGGATCAAGTAATCATCCTAAGTTTCCGGTTTCAATTAACATTCGTGTTTAAATCCACTAGAAAGAATCACAGAGACATGATTCATGTATTATTATTTGTTTGTGATGAAAGGGAACTAAGTACTCGGATTATAGAAACGCGAAGTTGTTACCCGATGACGAATTAACCAATATCCAACCCTAATCCCTCCGTGGTATCTCGATTTTCAACGACACCAAGAACGTACGATTTACGCTAAGATTAAAACATAAAGTAATAGCTTACGAACAAACATTCAAACACCATAATAAACTACAAGCATTGCAAGTCTATTATTCTAGAAAATATGGATAAAAACAAAAATGTTTCAAGCAAACCTTAACCTAGGATGATCACAATGAGTTTAGCCACTCATGGCCCGCCGTAACCTACGATGTGTCAGTTTTTTCTGCTTCTTCATCTTGTTCTCTTATCAAACTCTCTATTGTTCATCTTCACTTGCCCAGGTACAAGCTCCCATCAAAGCACAAAAAATCGCTTATTTATGATCTTCGGTACCTGCAAAGCCATTTGCACTAGTTATCACATTCTAATAATTAATCCAATTAAGCGCGGAATGTTGATCTTTTTAAAGCACTTGAGGGTTTTCCAATGGACCACCCGCCACTATATAACTACGGTTGGTGTGTTAGTAGTGGTTTGTCATCAGTGGTTTGTATTAGTGGTTTTTGATCAGTGGTAGTTTGTGATCAATTTTTTATATTTCACGTTGTTTTTATAACAGTTTATATACCTCCGATTTTGTTGGTCTGTTGTACACCCTTTGGTCAAGTTTCAACCAAAGTATTTAAAGTGACTCTATAGTTGTCTAGAGGTCCTAGTTCCGCAAGTCTTCAAAATGTATCGACATATGGGTTTGTAGAAAGAACGCGTGTCAAAATCTGAGTAATACTTTGATCAAGATTTGGCCATTGGAGTCTGAGTCTCAGCATTAGGATCATAAAAATACAACTACAGGTACCTAGGGGTTCCATCCCTTAGAACTAATTGGTCGATTTTGTGATATATTCCTCTATGTGCATGAAAAGTATATACACTGTCTCTCATATTGTTCAATGTATCATCCAACGTCACTACCATTGAGGTAAAAGAAAAATTGGTGTTATAAGTACAATGTTTTGCCTAAAAATATTTCCAATTTCATCTTTCGATGTGAAAAGTCGGTGCAATTCCTATGTAATTTCTGAATTTGCTAACACAGTTTTCCCACTCATAGAACAAAAGCTATGAAACTTAAATTGAAAACTTTTTGCTCCACAATCAGGACATCACCCTATTCCTTTAAAATACGATGCTCTCTTGGTACACGATCGTAAACAAAGTTATATGGATCATCTTCTACGTTCTCATCTTGGAAGGAAGGTTGATAAACTACTTCACAAAGTTGAGGGAAAAGTGTACACGGTTGAATTTGAACAACTAAAAAAATCATTGTCTTAAGTAACGAAGGTTGTTAAAGATGTCAAGTTCGACAAAGAAATCATTATTAAATAAATAGAAACCTCGTGATCTTCTAGGCACAACTTCATCAATTACAAACGGGAATGTGCTTGTCGGCGTAGCATCATCAGTCGGGGTTGATGTAAATCCACTGCAATTTGAAATACGCATTCCATTGTACTCCTTATGTTTTAAAGAAGAAATACTTGACGTGTTCTCATTTGTCAATTTATATTAGTTTGTAAACTTCTTGATGGTGTCCTTTTTGTTGATCTATTACTCATTAAAGATATTGGTGAAGAACTTTGAGAGACTTCACCACTCCCAAATTCGAGACTTTGTTATTTTCTTTGCGTGTAACATAGTATCTTTTATTATACTCTTTTCGTTTTTTGGCTCTAGTAGATGCGCTCGAGCTAGAAGCATGATTAAGATGGTTTGGTTGTCCATTATTCATTGTAAATTGATAAAGTGTCAAATACCTTGCAAATTAAATAAAAGATAGTTATAATAGATGATGAAATAAAGTCAAACTACTGATGAGCCAACATCTGATGGAATAAAGCCAAAACTCTGATGAGTTTGCTAAACTCTGATAGAGTAATAACATCAGATGTTAGACAAACACTGATGATGTTACTAACCTCTGATAGAGTAATAACATCAGATGTTAAGCAAAACACTATTGGTGGTAGACAACCACTACTAAGTATAACATCAGTGGTTAGTGAGTCTGTGGTTGAATCAGTGGTTTTGCTATACAACTATGTTGGTGTGTTAGCAGTTGTTTGTCATCAGTGGTCTCTCTATAAAACATGATTAAAATTAAACAACAACAAATTTAAATTTAAACTAATACATAATTAAAACTAAAAAAACTACTTAATTAATATTCAAAGTAGTTCGAGAAAAAAAAGTACATGGAAATAAAATTAAGTAACCGATAGTAAAACATTTGATAAACCACATAATATATCATTATCATCATCATTGCAGTGGAGGCAGCCATCATCAAAGTTGTTCTAAAGTCCCCAAACCATTTCTTCATCCAACGGTGGTTCATATTCCGCCCCAGGGTCAGTTTCATACCCTTCAGTCCAACTCAGTACTTCTTGTGTTTGACTGGGGTTTTCCACATGAGGGCGGTTTGAAGGTGAAGGATGTTGTGGCTGTACAAGAGTGATTACCGCCCGACGGTGATGCCACTCCCCAATTCGTAGTCCTCCAAATTGTAGTTAACAAATGTATAGTTATACGCCCAATTCAACTCTTCATCCGTCAAAAAAATGGATCATCATATTGAGGGTTTGTCACTGGAAGAGGGTTTGTCACCGGCAGAGAGTTTGTCACTGGAGGATGGTTTGAAGTTGGAGGACGATAAACGACCGGATGAAAAGGATTTTCCACTATAGGGTTTGAAGAATGGTTTGAAACTAGAAAGTTTATATTGCGACGGGATGATCGTCCATGGTTTGAAGGTCCTTGTGGTTCAACTGGAACTGGATAACCATCACCCATAGCTTTTAGTTGATATGTGTTTGGAGTGAATTGTGAACTAAAAAATCAATTTTAAAGCAATTAAAAATATTTTGTTTATATATAAAGAAAAATTTAAAGATTTATGAATTAACTTTACATATTTAAATTTATATATAAGTATTATTTTTAATTACAACTGTATAAAGATATTAGTTACAAAACAAACCAATAAATAAACATTGCTATACCAATGTTTATAGCAGTTAAAAGTTACAAAACAAACAAAGAAAAGCGAGAAAGCTTACAACAATGCAAGACCTAGAAGTAGAAAAGCTTACAACAATGCACTCTAGACTGTAATGTGGAGTGATTGTAGAGTCTTACAGATTTATAGATCTCCAAGCATGCTTTACCACCCACTAGTCACTGTTTGCTTTACAGCTATAAAAGCAATTGTAAAAGCAAAACTGATAGGTTAAGTAGTAAAAAATCTAAAGGACATAAGTACAAAATCAAAAGATTCTCTGACTTAGTGTGACATTTGTGCCTTTTCAATCATTGCAAAATTACAAACAATTTCAATGAAACCTTGTGTTTTATTTCCAAATATTTTGTATTCAATAAAATCTTGTATTTTATTGATGAGAATGCAAAAATGTCAATCGTTACACAATTTCGATCATTTTCGTGTTCGTTAAAGCGGTTTACGCATTTTGCAAATTGTGTTACAACCGAACGAACCAACATCCATGACATTTTCGGGCATAATACAAGTTACACATGTCTTAACACCTTTATATAACCTAAATACTAGGTTAAAGGGGTTAATAATATTTATTGTTCATCACCACTCTTAATTCATATGTCTAATAATAACAATAATTTACGCATACATTTAACATAATTTAACAATATTATACATACATTTAACACAATTTAAAATATTCATTATATTGATACACATAGGGCTGTAAACAGACTGATTGTTCAGTGAACTGTTTGATAGGAAGTTCGTTTGTATCATTTGTTTAATAAATAAACGAACATGAACAAAAAATTTTGTTTGTTTAGTTAAATGAATGAACATGAACAAAATCCGTGGTTGTTCATTTATGTTCATACACGTTCGGTAACGTGCTCGTTTGTATTCAACAGTTCAGAAGGGTTTTGACTTTTTCTATTTTATTTAAATACTTCAAAATTCTCACTAATAAAATACTTTATATAAATATTATGTTTATCAAGATCATGTAAAGTATATTTGAATAATTAGGTTAGTTTATTCTAGTTGTTTTCTTCAAGAAAGAACATTAACAAGACCTTATTAGATTCGTTTGGTTCGTTTACAACCCTAGATGCACAACTTTTAACACACTAAAACATTATTAAAACTTGTTTATTATGAATGATGCAGGATCTTATAAGCCAATGTACAACTTTAACACACACCAATGTGTACTTTAACGTATTGATGTAAAACAAGTGAAAATACAAGTCCAAGGGCCAAAAATGTCAAAAAATAATAAATATTTTTGCTTCTTCACCAAGTTTGCCACCTATCTTAAATTTTTGACACCTGGCACTCACTTTGTCACACTTAAGATGGTGTTGACACATGTTAGGACACTAATCCACACTTGAGGACACTGGTCATCACCTCCTTAATCCTAAAATACTAAATACCCCATGATTCTTCCATTTTTTTCCACACCACTTCAAAACACTTCAAAGCAAAGTGTGAAGTTCTTCTTTCTATCCTTCTTAGAGCTTGTTTCCAACCTTTGGAAGCCTCCTATCTTGAGTTCTGAAAGTGTTCTTCAACACAAGTAAGTACTCTTCCCAGTTCTTTAATTTTTTTAGCTATTTTGAGCTAAAAGTCGAACAGTTTGGCTTTCTGATTGACTTCTGGTTCTGACCATATTTTGTCAAGTCAAAGTTCAATTGAACTTTGCAACGTGATTGTAATCACGAAGGTTATAATCCCTAGGATTTCACCTTTTGATTACCACGTTTACTAGTTGAAGTGACGAGTTAAAGTTTCGGTAAAAAAATGCACATGATGTGCATTTTAGGACGAAACTATTTTCGGGTATCAAAACACCAAGTTTTGATACCAAATTTGTTTTATAAACTTAGTTAGACATATTTTGACATGTCTAACTCGTCACTTCTAGTTTAGTGCTTATTTAGGGTCGTAAGTCGAGGGTCTTGCCACCGCTTTAACTTTCGAATCTGACCCGTTTGGTTGATCTTAGGATCCGACCAAACACATATTTGTGACCATAATTGTATAGGGAATAACCTACTGAGGTTATACCTTATGGTCACATCACTTGGTTAGTGTTGTGATAAGTTACTTCTATATTCTTAAAAAATGATGACCAAAATGCCCTTTTCCGCATAAATCCATTTTAAACACATGTAACCAAATTTTTGACACATAAACTGATGTTATAACATTTTCAAACATGTTTGGGCATTTAAGACTTAACATAGGACGATCATGCGTTTACGCTAATGACCCGTTAAAGTATCGTAAACTAACTTAACGAGTCATAATGGGTCAAAAGCACTTAGGATCCTTTCCAAATCAGAATGTTAAGTTTGTTAAACCATATCACATGAGTTCCAACACTCGTTTGGTTTACAAGACTTCATTCTATCTGATCTCCCGTTTGTAGTCCCGACAGCTAACATATTTATCTGACACATTAGGACTCGTTTGAGCTTTGTTTATTTCGTTGATCAAGAACACTTTCGCAATCCCAAGTGAGTACATAGTTCCACTCTTTTACGTTTTAAATGTTTTGGGTGATTCATATGTGCTAAACTATCTTTTCAAATCTACATATTTACTACGTAAGGCTTATATAAGTACATAGCCCCCTCTTTTACATTTTAAATGTTTTGGGGTGATTCATATGTGCGTATAATTATTTTCTAGATTTCAAAACAATATACATGATTTATAAATACAAAATGATTTTTAAAGTGAGTACATAGTTCCCCTCTTTTATGTTTTGCAAATGTTTTGGGGTGACTCATATGTGCGTATAACTATTTTCAAGATTTCAAAACAATATACATGGTTTATAAATACAAAATGATTTTCAAAGTGAGTACATAGTTCCCCTCTTTTATGTTTTGCAAATAATTTTGGGGTGACTCATATGTGCTAAATCATTTTCAAGTTTTCAAAAACAATGTCTATGGTTTATATATAAAACAATACGATTTCAATAATGTGAGCAACTTGTTGATGCATTATCCATAACACGGATGACATTCATTAGCTTTGGCCAAGCCGACCAGTAGTATGTTATGGTACCATAGGACTGACAATCCCATTATCAGACTGTTCACTGGATTTGGTGGAAGTTTGGGTAATGACAGAAACTATTTCTGTCTAGTTAAAGAGACCCTTTGGTGGTCTATTAAAGATACCCTTTGGTGGTATAGTCAACAAACGTTTGAATGTGTTCATTAAAGAACGATCAAAAGTTTTCACAATTAAAAACACGGACGATTTTGTTTATGACATGAACAATGATTTATGACACGGACGATTGATTTATAACACGGACAAATGGTTTTGAACAATGTCATGCAATGACTTTTACTTAAAGATATAAATCATACGAAGTTTTCTTTTGAATCAATCTATTACAAGGTTTTTTTTACAAAAGAATGTTTTTTGTCAAGATTCATGGCTACAAGGTTTTCACAACTCTAACCAACTTGTTTTAGTTGGTTAATTGTATTGCAATATCAAACACTTTTGATACGAGGTTTTCACTTAACGACTCTTGTAGTCGGACGAGGTGTTACAATATGTATACAAGGCCATGAATTTGACACGCTCACAAAATCTATGTACTCGCCGGCATTTTTATGCAGACTCTCTTTTCACATATGTTTAGGAATCAATACTTGATAATATGATGAATGCTTCACCTAGGAAATGGACGCGGGCCTTAGTGACTTAAAATATGAAAGACAATTTATTTATACGTTGTTTCTGTTTATCCCAAGACAATGTAAACATTTAAATTAATCAAACATAATTTTAACTTCCATGAGTTGCGAAACAATAGTTCTGTGACATGACTCCCCGACGTTTCCGCCGCGGTTTGTTGTTTTACGTAGTCGGGGTGTTACAGAAAGATTGGTATCAGAGCTAAGTTATAGGGAATTAGGTTATTAGTAATGCTTTGACCTAGACTATAACCTTCCTAGGACCCTAACGCGAGTTATCTTGCGTTTAGATTCTTAAGACAATACCATCACCTATCCTTAGGTGACTACCAAAACAAATACACAAGTTACAAATTCGTTTTGAAAATCAATCATCTATCCTTAGATGATTTGTTTTGGCTTAAAGCCTTGTAAGTTTCAAAATCCAATCAAAGTTTGGGTTTTATTAATGTGAACACGTGCAATCTGGATGAGTGGATGCCTATACCCGAGTTTTCTGTCTAAGGATAGAGTGTTCATACAAATCTGCATTATCAGACCAGTCACTCTTACTTGGGAACTCTTGGGATGAATGTACACTTATAGGCTAAAGCATGTCTTCGCGATACATTATAAAGACCCATATACTTTGATTAGTCACCGTGTGTCGTTTGTTTGTTTTTAAGTAACGAACGAATGACCACCATCCTTATATTTCATCGATATTTTTAACATCTCTCTTGATTATCCAATGTCAATCTCACATATTTTCCCTCATGTTTTCTTCTAAGGATGCCTAGAACTAAACTAGGAAAACCCTTAACAATGGAAATAGCTAGTGGTGAACACCTTGTGCTCGACTATGTCATTAGTAGTTGCCAATTGAACCTCGATAACCACCTTTTTCCCATTCACCTCACACCAATGCAACTCGGGAGTTTTGACATCATCATAGGAATGGATTGGTTAACCAAACACCATGCAAAGGTGATCTGTTTCGAAAAGGTTGTTCGTATACCTCTTTCGTCTGGAGAAACCTTAGAAGTTCACGGAGAGAAAACCTCAAGTAGCCTAAAACTCCTGACATGTAACCATGCCAAAAAATATCTACAAAAGAATTATGTAGCCTTCTTGGCACATATCATAGAGGAAAAAGGCAAGGGCAAAACTGTTAAGGACATCCCCGTTGTTCGGGAATTTCCTGAGGTGCTTCCTGAAGAGCTACCTGGGTTACCCCAATTCATCAAGTTGATTTCGTATTGACCTTGCACCTGGTGGCAACCCAGTTGCCAAATCTCCTTACCGTCTTGCACCGTCTGAAATGCAAGAGTTGTCAAAGCAACTCCAATAACTTTCAGAAAGGGGATTCATTCGTCCGAGCTTTTCACCTTGGGGCGCTCCTGTCCTATTCGTGAAAAAGAAGGATGGATCCTTCCGTATGTGTATCAATTATCATGAGCTCAACAAACTCAGAATAAAAAATCGATATCCCCTACCTCGCATTTATGATCTCTTTGATCAGCTACAAGGTGCGAGACCTGCTTTTCAAAGATTGATCTGCATTCTAGGTATCATCAACTTCGTGTACTCGAAGAAGACATTCCCAAGACTGCTTTTCGCACTCGATACGGCCATTACGAGTTCGCTGTCATGCCTTTTGGTTTGACGAATGCTCCTGCCGTATCCAATGACTTATTGAATAGGGTTTGTAAACCTTATTTAGACAAGTTCATCATTGTTTTCATCGACGACATCCTCATTTATTCTAAGTCTCGTGACGATCACGAACAACATCTTCGTCTAACGATGGAACTCCTGAAGAAAGAACAACTTTACGCCAAATTCTCCAAATGTGAATTTTTGCTAAACGAAGTGCAATTTTTGGGACACATTGTTAACGGACAAGGTATACATGTAGATCCCGCCAAAATCAGTGCGATTAGGGATTGGAGTACACCTACTACTCCTACCGAAGTTCGTTCGTTTCTTGATCTTGCTGGATACTATCGATGATTCATCGCGAACTTTTCAAAGATCGCGGTTCACCTCACCACTTTGACTCCAAAGAATAAACCTTTCGAGTGGGGACCCAAACAAGAGGAAGCCTTTCAAACACTGAAACAAAAACTCTGTAATGCTCTTGTTTTATCTTTACTCGACGGCAACGATGATTTTGTTTTCTATTGTGACGCTCAAACCTAGGCCTTGGTTGTGTTCTCATGCAAAGAGACAAAGTCATAGCCTATGCGTCAAGACAATTGAAAATCCATGAGAAGAATTACACAACTCATGATCTTGAGTTAGGAGCCATAGTTTTTGCTCTCAAAATTTGGAGACACTACCTTTACGGTATGAAATGTGTGGTTTTCACTGACCACAAAAGTCTCTAATACATATTCAATCAAAAGGCGCTTAACATGAGACAACGACGCTGAGTCGAACTTCTGAACGACTACGAATGCGAGATTTGCTCCCATCCTAGTAAGGCGAATATTGTCGCTGATGCGCTTAGTCGTAAGGAATGTGTCAAACTTCATTGTGTTCGAGTTCAATCTGATATCTAGACACGTATCCTTCAAGCACAACATACATCTGTGACCCAAAGCTTGTTGAAAAATGAGCTGCCACAAAATCTCGAATTTCAACTCGAAACAATAGATAACGGATTACTCTACTACAAGAACCGTTTGTGGATTCCTAGTCAAGACAATCACCGCACCTTATTGATGGACGAAGCTCATAAGTCTCGTTATTCAATCCATCCTGGTGCAGACAAAATGTATAAGGATCTCCGTACCCAGTATTGGTGGTCGGGTATGAAGAAGGACATTGCCTTGTTTGTGTCTAAATGCCTAACTTGTCTTAGAGTTAAGGCAGAACATCAACGCCCATCTGGTTTACTTGAGCAACCACATATATCGGTATGGAAGTGGAAAACATTGCGATGGATCTCATCACTAAACGACCGCGTACACCTAGAGGTCATGATGCCATTTGGTAATCATCGACCGCCTAACAAAGTCAGCACACTTTTTGGCAATTCGTGAGGATCTATTTGCTGACAAACTCACCAAGATCTAAGTTGATGAGATTGTATCTCATCATGGTGTTCCTTTGAACATCATATCCGATCAAGATGCTCGATTCTCATCTCACTTTTGGAAGACCATGCAATCTGCCGTGGGAACCAAACTCAATCTGAGCACTGCTTATCATCCTCAAACGGATGGACAATCTGAAAGGACAATTCAAACACTAGAGGATATGCTTAGAGCATGTGTGATCGACTTTGGTGGTAGTTGGGATTCGCATCTACCATTGGTCGAATTCTCCTACAACAATAGTTATCACGCCAGCATCAATATGGCGCCTTTCAAAGCTCTATACGGTTGAAAATGTCATTCATTGTCTGCTGGAATGAGGTCAGTGAAGCTCAACTCACTGGGCCTGAACTCATTCACGACACAACAGACAAAGTCAAGAAAATTTGCGATAACCTTCTGACAGCTAGAAGTCGTCAAAAGAGTTATGCGGACAAACGACGCAAGCTCTTGGAATTCCAAGTTGGTGATCACGTCCTTGTCAAGATATCCCCTTGGAAAGGTGTGATTAGATTTGGAAAGAAAGGAAAGCACCACGATATTTTGGACCATTCAAGATCGTTGAGAGAATCGGAAAGGTGGCCTACCGACTTGAGCTACCTCATGAACTTCGAATATTCTCCCAACATTCCACGTGTCCAATTTGAAAAAGTGTTTAGCTGATACAAACGTCCACATTCCCCTCGACGAAATTCACGTTGATGGTAGTATGCACTTTGTCGAGAAACTTGTGGAGATAGTGGACCGTGAAGTCAAGAAACTCAAGCGTAGACGTATATCGATATTTAAAGTTCGCTGGGAATCCAAACATGGCCCAGAATTTACTTAGGAACGAGAGGATCAGATGAAAGTGAAATATCCACATTTGTTTCACAAAGTTTCCTCTAAAAATTTCGGGACGAAATTTCCAAAAGTAGGGGAGACTGTGACATTTGTGCCTTTTCAATCATTGCACAATTACAAACAATCTTAATGAAACCCTGTGTTTTATTTCCAAATATTTTTGTATTTAATAAAATATTGTATTTTATTGATGAGAATGCAAAAATGTCAATCGTTGCACAATTTCGATCATTTTCGTGTTCGTTAAAGCGTTTTACGCATTTTGCAAAACGTGTAACTGTACAACCGAACGAACCAACATCCACGACATTTTTGGGCATCATACAAGTTACACATGTCTTAACACCTTTATATAACCTAAATATTAGGTTAAAGGGGTTAAAAATGGCAAACAAGTGAAAATACAAGTCGAAGGACCAAAAATGTCAAAAAAAATAATAAATATTTTTGCTTCTTCACCAAGTTTGCCACTATCTCCAATTTTTGCCACCTATCACTCACTTTGCCACACTTAATATGGTGTTGAAACATGTTAGGACACTAATCCACACTTGAGGACACTTGTCATCACCTCCTTAATCCTAAAATACTATAAATACCCCATGATTCTTCCATTTTTTTCACACCACTTCAAAACACTTCAAAGCAAATTGTGAAGTTCTTCTTTCTATCCTTCTTGGAGCTTGTTTCCAACCTTTGGAAGCCTCCTATCTTGAGTTCTGAAAGTGTTCTTCAACACAAGTAAGTACTCTTCCTAGTTCTTTAATTTTTTTAGCTATTTTGAGCTAAAAGTCGAACAGTTTGGCTTCCTGATTGACTTTTGGTTCTAACTATATTTGGTCAAGTCAAAGTTCAATTGAACTTTGTAACATGATCATAATCACGAAGGTTATATTCCCTAGCGATTTCACCTTTTGATCACCACGTTTACTAGTCGAAGTGACGAGTTAAAGTTTCGGTAAAAAAATGCACACGATGTGCATTTTAGGATGAAACTATTTTCGGGTATCAAAACACCAAGTTTTGATACCAAATTTGTTTTATAAACTTAGTTAGACATATTTTGACATGTCTAACTCGTCACTTCTAGTTTAGTGCTTATTTAGGGTCGTAAGTCGAGCGGTCTTGACCACCGCTTTAACTTTCGAATCTGACCCGTTTGGTTGATCTTAGGATCCGACCAAACACATATTTGTGACCATAATTGTATAGGGAATAACCTACTGAGGTTATACCTTATGTTCTTAAAAAATGATGACCAAAATGCCCTTTTGCGCATAAATCCATTTTAAACACATGTAACCAAATTTTTTACATATAAACTGATGTTATAACATTTTCAAATATGTTTGGGCATTTAAGACTTATCATAGGACGATCACGCGTGTACGCTAATGACCCGTTAAAGTATCGTAAACTACCTTAACGAGTCATAATACTTAGGATCCTTTCCAAATCAGAATGTTAAGTTTGTTAAACCATATCACATGAGTTCCAACACTTATTTGGTTTATAAGACTTCATTCTATCTGATCTCCCGTTTGTAGTCCCGACACGCTAACATATTTATCTGACACATTAGGACATGTTTGAGCTTTGTTTATTTCGTTGATCAAGAACACTTTCGTAATCCCAAGTGAGTACATAGCTCCCCTCTTTTATGTTTTAAATATTTTGGGGTGATTAATATGTGCTACACTATCTTTTTAAATCTACATATTTACTACGTAAGGCTTATGTGAGTACATAGCCCCTTCTTTTACATTTTAAATTTTTTGGGGTGATTCATATGTGCGTATAATTATTTTCAAGATTTCAAAACAATATACATGGTTTATAAATACAAAATGATTTTCAAAGTGAGTACATATTTCCCCTCTTTTATGTTTTGCAAATGTTTTGGGGTGACTCATATGTGCTAAATCATTTTCAAGTTTTCAAAAACAATGTCTATGGTTTATATATAAAACAATACGATTTCAATAATGTGAACAACTTGTTGATGCGTTATCCATAACACGAATGACATTCATTAGCTTTGGCCAAGTCGACCAGTAGTATGTTATGGTACCATAGGACTGACAATCCCATTATCAAACTGTTCACTGGATTTGGTGGAAGTTTGGGTAATGACAGAAACTGTTTCTGATTAACAAATCAATTGTTGATTTGTTAGTCTAGTTAAAGAGACCCTTTGGTGGTCTATTAAAGATACCCTTTGGTGGTATAGCCAACAGAGGTTTGAATGTGTTCATTAAAGAACGATCAAAAGTTTTCACAATTAAAAACACGGACGATTTTGTTTATGACATGGACAATTGATTTATGACACGGACGATTGATTTATAACATGGACAAATGGTTTATAACACGGAAATATTGTTTTGAACAATGTCACGCAATGATTTTCACTTAAAGATATAAACCATACGAAGTTTTCTTTTGAATCAATATATTACAAGGTTTTTTACAAAAGAAATGTTTTTGTCAAGATTCATGGCTACAAGGTTTTCACAACTCTAACCAACTTGTTTTAGTTGGTTAATTGTATTGCAATATCAAACACTTTTGATACGAGGTTTTCACTTAACGACTCTTGTAGTCGGACGAGGTGTTGCAATGTGTATACAAGGCCATGAATTTGACAAGCTCACAAAACCTATGTACCCGCCGACATTTTTATGTTGACTCTCTTTTCACATATGTTTCAGGAATCAATACTTGATAATATGATGCATGCTACAGGTAGGAAATGGACGCCGGGCTTAGTGACTTAAAACATGAAAGACAATTTATTTATGTGTTGTTTCTGTTTATCCCAAGATAATGTAAACATTTAACTTAATCAAACATAATTTAAATTCCATGAGTTTTGAAACAATGTTCTGTGACATGACTCCCCGACGTTTCCGTCGCAGTTTGTTGTTTTACGTGGTCGAGGTGTTACACTTAGGGAGTTCGTATTTGAAAAGGTTAGTATTTCACAGCTATTAAAGTAACCCTGGTACTCAAAAGAGTAACAAAGAATATGTCAGTTTAATGTAGATTGTAACTAAAAGGTTTGGTATTGAAAAGGGCTCTATACATGACAAGTGTAAGAAAAGTGACTATAACATCAGTGGTTAGTGAGTCAGTGGTTGAATTAGTGGTTAGTGACTATAACATTAGTGGTTAGTGAGTCAGTAGTTTGCATCAGTGTTAATAGATTAATGGATAGGATTACAAGGACTGATACTTATTTCTTATAAGTTCATGGGGCATTAATGTCAAGTTTGCTTTAATTCATAACAGTTGAGAGATTGTTTTCATTATCATGCTTTCGTAATTATGATTACTTGCATATGACTCACAATCTCCCCCTTAGCCTAAGATCACTGATTTGTTCGTACATATTGTAAGGAAGATAGGTTAGATTGATAATCGAAGAAAGTGATCAAATAGAACTGTACAGGCACAGATGATGCCAAAACTAAACATTACAAGAACTTTATTATGATTCCTTGCTATACACTAAACATTACAAGAACAGTACATGCTTTCGTAACTATGATTACTTGCTATACACTAAACATTACAAGAACAGATGATGCCAAAACTAAACTTTATTACTGATCTTTATTTCTCATCAATGATTCCCATATTTGGCCTTTGAACTGAAGTTCAAAGTCCAGGGCAATCATGTCTTCTACATCCCTTTCAAGTTCAAGATTGAGCAAGTCTTGGAGATCAGCTGCATCCAGACCATATGCATACTCCATTTTTATCTTTTGAACTCTACCATCTGACTTGAGCAATGTCAATTCATGGTTGTCTTTTTTAGACTTCCATTTTAGAAATTTTGAGTCAGATGGTTTTCTTGGGAGTAGGGTTATTTGTGATGAGTGTGGTAAAGTAGGTCTACGTACAACTGTTGAGAGTAAGGCTCTAAGTTTGTCACTTGCAGCATCCGTGTGATACAAAATTTGGCTCTTTATTCCCTTTTTTCTCAATTCTTCATGCATCCTTTGATCTTCTTCTTCTACCTGCTTTTGCCTCTTTGCTTGATTCAAGGCAATGGTGGATAAGCTGGTGGATGAAGTTAATCTTTTAGGAGCAAGGGTCTGTTTAAGAGTAGAGGGTGCTTGATTATAGATTGGCTTTCTTAGAATAGAAGAATCTTTTTTCTTAATTATTCCAACCTTTTGTAGGTGTCTACCACTTTAGATTTTGACCATCTAGCAATCTGCTTTGTTGTTCCATATAAAGTATCAACAAGCTCGGCTTTCATTCTTTTAATTCTGAGAGCGTGGTCTTGGCTTTCAATGTTGGCCTTTTTCCAAACAGGAGGAGTAAGCTTCTTTGAAGGATCTTTGCGTAGAGAATGAATTCTTTCAATTTCTTCGTTAAGCTCATTAGCCGACCAGCCTTTAAATTGTGCCCTTGTTGCTTTGTAAGGCTTATGCTTCATGACCTGATCAAGATAGTCTTCTTTCAGTTCTAGATCATCAGTGGTTGGCTGTTCAGACATAGACTTACTCAGCTCCTTAGCAAATTCTTCAAGCTTCTGACTTTGGTCAGTTGGTATTGCAAGGAGACTTGTAAAGCCCTGTCATCTTTATTTTTGAATTTTCTTTTGCAATGTACTCAGCCTGTTTAGCCTTCAGCTTAAGATATTCATCCAAGTTCCTAGGCTTTTTATACCGCAGCAAGGAAGGAAATTCTCTTTTCGTTGGATCTTCTATTTTTTAGAAAGCTTCAATCTCACCTTTAACTTCAAAAATTTCCAAGGGGTATAATGCACCCATAGGAAGAAATGAGGAGGATAGGTGCATAATTGGAAATGGGGGAAATGGAGTTTCAGAGTGTGGAGGTGATGAGGATGGTTATGATATGGATTGTTATGAGGCGGGAAGTGGTGATTGGTTGTCTTCATCATCATCAACAACAAAAGTTTTTCTTTTGTGTTGGAATTTAATTTTGGGAGAAGATAGATGTGTGGGAATTCAGGATGGTGTGGGTAGTGGTTCAGTTGTGGTTGGGAAGGTGATCATGGCAGTGGTTTGAACAACATCTGCTAGAACATATGTTGTTCCAGCATCAGCTGTTATAACATCTGTTTTAACAGCTGTTGTTGTGAAAGTGACAGAGGATACCTGAGCAATGATTTAGCAGTGGTTATAGAAGAGATGGCTTCAAGTGGATCATGTGGATCATGTCGTTTCTACTTTCGATAGAAACCTTCTTCTAGCAGACCTTCTTTGTCTTGAAGTACCAATATCTTCCTTTTCCATTTACTTAGCCTTTTCTTCTTCAATAAGCATTAAAGCTTTGGCTTCAAGTGGATCATGTCATTTCTACTTTCGATAGTAATCCTTTCAGCTTCTTAGTTTAATGTCTCATCAATTTCTTTGCCCAAAGATGCTTTGGATGCTTCAGCAGAGGTTGTGGTTGTTGTTCGCTGATGTTGCACCTGTGATTTAACTTGGGAATCAGGCTGCAACTTTCTCATGGAATCTTTCTCCCCCTTTTTGGCATCATCTGAAAGATTGATAACCTGGGCAGAGCTAGTGGTTTGTAACAAGTGGTCTTTGATGGCTTTAATATCAGCTTGAGTATCTTTATAACTAGCCTCAACCATGTTGCGGATGAGTTGCCTTTGAACTTCATGTAGAAAATTGTCTGTCTCTGAGCTAGGAAGACTGGTTGGGGAACCTTCATAGCTCATCAGAATTTGTTGTTGAGGATGGTTGGTGTTAGGAGTTTTGAAGGAGTAGCTTCATCATGTTTTTTATGTAATCAACTAATGATTCCATGGAAGACATCCTCTCCGTCAATTCTTTGTACCTTATTTCATCACCTAATCTAATAGGATCATCTGAATTCCTACCAGAGGTAGTTGTATTTTGATCTTCTACTAGAGTAAACTCCATAGTATCAGACCCAAATGCCCCTTGTTCTTGGTTCTGGGGACCTCCAACTGGCTTAGAAGTTACTATAGTAGCTTCAACACTTGTTGCCTTTAAGGAAGTCTTATGTATGTAACCACTATCCAACGGAGACTGTTGTAGCAGCAGTTGTAGTAGTTGCTTCACTTGAACTAACACCAAGAGTTACATGTAACTCCTAGGGTGTAACCTCCTCAATTGCTTGTGGGCTAGCAGATAGAGTTGTATCAGACGCAGTCAAGTGTGGAAGTTGACTCTCTTTAATGGGTGAGTGAGAGGGACTGCTAAGTGTCTAAGTTTCCTCTATTGCTTCAAGCAAAGGTATGAAAGTGGGTGGTATTGGAGAAGTGGCTAAGGAAGTAGAAAGAGACATAGCCCTAGGAGAGGGGTTGGAGAACAAATGTTTAATTGAATCATCTGCCTCATATTGTGGTGTCCCTATGATTACAACTTGTTCCTTTTGTGAGGAAACAAGAGGAGCTTGTGCTGGTGGAGATCTTTGAACAAACTATTGTGAGGAAGTAGCAGCAGTGGTTGTTAGTTACTGTTGTGCTGTCACAGGTAAGACATCTAGGATCTCATCTTCCAGAGCTACCTTTTCGGGGCGTTTGAGGCTTGGTGGATTTTGCGGGTTTCTTTTTGGTTTTGGCTGGTGTGGGTTGCAAGGCACTGGCTGTAGTACTGTGGTCACCAGGAGTAGTGGGCTCAGCAACAGATAATGGAGCAATGGTTGTAAAAGTTGTCACACCCCCATGTTATCCTTTCACAACAGAGCCGGGGCGTGAACCGAATGGCATCTTCATCGCACAGCGGAAGCAGACGTGATGGCTAAGGTTTCTAGTAAATGAACGCCCGCTAACTACTCGAATCCCCATGGGTTCCACTATTCCAACCACGCCCTACTTGTAACTTAACCTGAGAAAGAACATGCGAAAAATCAACATAAAGTTGGCAAGTTCATAGTTTGTTTGCTTTTGTTTCAAATGAGTCATAAATCATTTGAAAGTCTTACTTTCAAAAAACCGGTTTGTGGGATCATATTGAAATGTTATGTTTGTATAACAGTATTGAAATGTTTCCATGTTGTTTGCAAATTCATGCATATAATAGTTATATTCATAAACCGATGATAAAATGTTTTCAATCGTATCTGCAGATAAACCGGTATTGAAATGTTTTCTGTTATCTTTGTAAATCGGTGTTGAAATCGTAATATGTAGTTTTCTTATGGAATCTAAGGATCAGTCAGTGTGTAGCTAATACACTGGCCTATGTGCCATAAGTAAGTATCGAAACTAAGACTTCTTTGACATCATTGGGATCACAAAAGCACTCTTAACCGGTTAACATACCAGGAGTGGAGGGGGTTTCAAACTCGATAGATCTATACCTTTTGCACCTTGGTCATTACGTGATTAATGGTTACAATTGTTATCTTCCTACTTAAGCACATTGATATGTTATCATCTAATCCCATAGCTGCATACCAATTGTTATAAATTAGTGCTCTTGGGCCTAGCTCATGTTTTCTTGTTATTGAGCCTAGCACATGTTTTCTTGTTATTGGGTCTAGCCCATGTTTTCTTGTTATTGGGCCTAGCCCATATTTTCTGGTCATTGGGCCTCGCCCATGTTTTCTTGTTATTGGGCGTAGCCCATGTTTTATTGTTATTGGGCCTAGCCCATGTTATGAATAAAATTGGGACCTCGCCCCCTAGTTGTGACTATGACAGTCCCGTCACTAGTCATAAAACTCATGCATGTTTCGAAAAGCATTGAATAGCTGTGAAAATCGTTAAGTTTAGTATAAACTTTTCATAAACCATTTGTGTTCATTGAAATCTGTTTGTAACATGGTTTAGAAATATATGATTTCGTTTATCGAAACATTGTGTTCTTTTGCAAAACTTGCATGTCTTTCCACCCCCGAAAACATTTTTAAAAATGTAAAACGGTAAGAAGTGGGGTTTTGAACTCACCTAGATAATCCAGTGCAAAGCTAGCTTAATGTGATTTTCGTAGTGTTGTCTCCACAACTTGACTTGCTAGCATGCAATCTAGTGTATTCCTAAAATGGAATAACTTGTAAGTTTCTAAGAATGACATAGCTATACTACGTGTTACCGAGCTTTACCGAATCCTTACTCATATGATTCTATGAAATGTGTTATTGACTTAACTTGGTTAACCAATCTATGGTTTTCTTTGAAATGTCGTAGGTTTTCGAGCGACTTGAAATATATGTTTATATAAAACATAACTATATTTCTTGAAATCATATTTAGTCGTCATGTACGTCCACGGATAATAGTACGACTCTCCGTTGTTTTCGTAAGGTATATTATATATATACTCGTATTTATACCGTATAAATGATATATTTCGTATTCGCGCAAGAGTCTGCGTATCGTGTCACACTTCGTTAGACGTTTGAATCGAATATAAACAATATACTATTGTTATAATATTTTTCGAAAGTATTCGTACGTGTTCGCGTCGTCGACGATTGAAATAAATATAACTATATTTATTTTACGAAAGTATTAAAAATCTCGACGTTCGAATACATGTAATTATATTCGTGTTATACGATTGCAGAATTTGAGATGTCTTTGATATACGATTTCCGAATTTCGTCGTTTGAAATACTACGCACTTTGTATAAGCGTTTCGGAAATAGTGGCGTTTGGAAATAGATATAAACAATATACTTATTTTATGACGTCGTTTGAATAATTTTATTAAGGTTTGAAATCAAATTCCCGAATTCGGCTTTGAATTAAAATATAGATAAATATCATTTATCTTGTAGTCGTTGCCGTACGTTTGTTATCTTGAAATCGCGCGTGTTGAAAAGTTATCAGATCGAGATTTGAACCTTTTAATTAGCGTCGACAATATAAATATACACTTATATTTATTTAATAATAATTGTTTTGAATCGGATGTTTTATCTTGAATTGTGTCGTGTTTTCATTTTACGGATTTTCCAAAATCGGGCAGAGTTTCCTCTGTTTTTGGACGATCCCGACAATACTGGTTGCCAATTTATTATCAAAACACAACCTGCAATCAAACAATATATATAATTTTTATCTTCGTGTTTCGATATTTAGTTTCGCCGATTATTTGTCCGATTTATATTATAATAACGCCGGTTCGATTTTTAACCTATAACTATTTAACGAGTTACCACGTCGGATTGAATTGTTATATGTTATTTATTTTTCTTTGGCGATATATATTTATTTACAGGTAGGGTCGAGCTTGGTTTCGCGATTTAAATATTAATAATAATTATAACTAATATAATTAAATTTCACGTCGTAATTAATTTTTACCGAGTCGTGGGTTGACCCGTTGACTGGGTTTGACCAGTTGACTTTCGTTGACTTTTGTTGACCGACCGATCCGAACCGAACGCCGCCCGAGACACACATCCCGAACCTGAAAACATGAGACAAACATAACCCAAACTGAAATGAAACTGAGATATCGAGACTGAACAAGAATGAACTCAAATAAACCAAAGTTTTCTTCGAACCCAAAACCCGAAACCTAAACTTGACGTGAATCAAAAGTGAACTGAACCGAGATCTGAACTGAGTTTGGTCGAACAAAACCTGAGCCAAGACGGCCACCACCACCACTGCAGCCACTACAATCGTCGCCATCACCACCTTTGTCGCAGCCGGCCGCAGTTCGTTCCACGAAACCCGAACATTGAACCGAGTCTTGGACTACAAAAAATAACCACCACCTTCGATGTTGCTGTCGTTAACACAAACCGTCGCCGCCGCCCCTGTAAGTCGAGCCGGAGACACGGCGGCTGCAGCCGCAAAGCTGCGCCGCAGCCGCCCCCTCTTTCGCCCGATCTCTCTCTCACTTCTGATCTGTATGTATGTACGTATATATATGCGGTGTGTTTGTTAGAATGGAGACAAAAGGTGGGTGTCGGTGGGAGTGGTGCGCGCCGGAGAAGGAAACCAGCGTCAGAACCGCCGCCACTCTCTGCTGCTCTCTCTCCCTACAATCTCTCTCTCATGATGAGTGCGGGTGAGGTGGTGCAAGAACAAGGGTACATGAGGGAGGTGGGTGTTGATGTGCGATGCCGGAGAGACCACCGGAGTCGACCATCGGAGCCGCCAGCGCACTCGCTGGACCGGCGACCAGTTAGGCGGGAGAGAGAACAGAGAGTTTAAGGGGGCTAGGGTTTGGTCTTGAAAGGAAAATTAGATGAAGTTAGGGTTAGGTAGTTTATATACCTAGGGTTTTAACCGGGTTGGGCCCAAGGCCCGTTAGTGTTTTCAAGGGCCAAACACGAATCCAAGGCCCGTTTTTAAAACCGAAAGTCGTGTTTTATCTAAATTTATTTATTCAGACTCGATGACGTTTAAAATTATATCGAGGGTCGTTGTTGGACGCGTAAACCCATCGGTTGCGTTAAAGTTGCGTATTTTGCCCTGTTTGTCGTTTCTGATCCGTTTTTCATTCTGGTTTCTTCTGTGAGTGATAAAATTTGAAAACGGAGCCTATTATATCATAATATATTAATATTTAGACGTATCTCTAGTCCGTGGCTTCCATTTTGTGTCGGCGCTTTCTTGTTTACCGCGAAACTTCCGCGTTGTGCTTTGCGACATTCAACGATCCAAATTTACCGTATAATTGTAACCATATGACAAATACAAGTATAAAATACATATTTTTAGGTGTTGTCAGTATTTGTTCGGAATCAGTTCATTTATCGTTCGATTTCGCATTAAAGTTCTCGATTGTCGCCAATTCGCATACCGTGAATCAAGTAGACGTTCCTAGGCTTTCCATAGGCCTGATCGAGTTAATTTACGTCTAATTACATTGATTATAATGGTATTACTGTTTGTTAAGCACTTAATTAAGATCGGAAAATGCCGGTTGTCACATTCTCCCCTTGTTATAAAATTTCGTCCTCGAAATTCAAGTTATGTTATCTCCTTAGATTTTTATCATGCGTAGGTAAGTATTAAAAATACCCAGGTAAATAACCATGTAGTCGTATCGAGACTTGTCTGGATTATGTGAATACAATGTCTTACTACAACAACATGAACCCACTAGTTCAACTGAATATGTTTTTAAGAATCGATGCCAATTGAACTAAACATAATGACATAATCACTAACGTGATTGAGTTTACTTGGGTCATACAAATGAGGATCTCAACAGTTAGATTTTCATAAAGTTCACAATCTGTAATTGAATTTCATAAACAATAGAAATTTATACCAACGGAAACTAGCGTTAGTTGTTGGATTGGTGAGCCTTTGAATCAACAAGCTCAACTGAATTAAGAACACGAAGATGATTTGTTAACTTTTCGAATCATAAGTTAACACTATTGAATTTGCAAGGATACACGGATTACAACCGAAATTAGTGTATCATTGTCTTAATACATAGCTGCATTAAGACCGCCTTCAATGATTAGCCCAAGCTACAAATTTATACCGACGCCACAAGGCGTCATAGCCATTGAAATAATTCAATAATAGCGGTGATCCAACAAATTCACTGTGTTTACAATGAAAAGTTCAATCAAGTAAGTCTGAATATTTGTTGCAAATAAATTCCATAGGATTTTCAACTGAAAATGAAAGAACAAATAAATAAAAATTTTCGGTCGCTAGTGGAAGAACAATAAATATCCCAAAATTTTCGACCGATATTGAAAGAATCCGTTAAGAGGTACACTGAAATAGCCCATAAAGTTGTGTACCGTCTCCTTAATACACGATTGTATTAAGGATGTTTTGAGAAAATAATCTAACAAGGGGATTTAAAAATGAATAAATAATCAAGTAATTAAATCCGTACATGAATTGTGAAAGCGATGTCAGCGCAAGCTTCAACTAGTGTAAACACCACCACAAGGTGTCGTAACCAATAAAGACTTAACAAGGGTGCAAAGTAAACCAGTCTACTATGATTCGAAACAAATGAATTGCTTGTTGATATTACTTTGAATATGACGGCTTCAATCCATCATATGAAATCCTTGAATTGTATTTGTATCTGTGAGCAAGTCCAAGCAATTGAACTTGGTTTGACACAATCCAACAATAAATATGATTTGACAACGAAGCTTTGATATGTTTACTACAAAAACCCTATGTATGCAACTTGGAAAGAAAATGAAATTTCAAGAAATTCGTTGACTCGATATCAACGAGTCAATATTTGTAATAAGGCAGGTCATCTAAATCACAAAGCAAAATTTTGAATATAGCGAACCAACCCTTGAACGACTGATGAAATGACCATTTGAAGTGAAGACCCTGATGGTCTCCGCGTATCAAGTTAACACACATGCATAACAAACAAGGCATGCGTATCATGTAAATTTGTCCAGAATTGATGAAATAGGTGTTCGCAAATCAAGAAAGAATTTCCGTGACACAATGATCGTTATGAGGAGTAGAGGTGTGCAAACCTACTAAGTATATGCAAAGTTGAAATTTCAACAAAAGGAATTCGAGGACTTTACCTGGTATTTCCTGTGATGACTTATTGTTTCGTGACATTACCACCAAATGTCATATAGGGCGTAATCGTCATTAATGAAGTAGGGGGAATGCGAAGACGTGTGACTTCTTTTGCAGCGCCAATTGTTGCGATTTCCATGTAATACGTACCGACTATTATGAAATCTCGTTTGGACGTACCTCAGCGTGTTTCGTGTCGCGTACAAGACGACGTGACAAATTGCCGCATTCTGGTCGGTAGTTCTCCCGCTGACGGGATTAGCATCGTTGTCGTAATGTCGTGTTTCCTCAAGGCGTGCCTCGAAAGTCGTATGCGATGTATCTCAACATCCGTTGTCGTATTTTTTAAGTTTCGTGTATATTTTCACACTAGCGTTTCGTTTTGCGTAGGCTACCTGGTCGGGTAAATAAAATAGTAGCGACAATATATGTAATGTGTTTGCCCGAGTTAATCATCGCAGTTCCTACGTACTGACCTTTAATGGATATTGACTTATGTTTTCTAAAGGTCTTAAATGCATGTCGTCAAAACTTTCAAAGTTTTGCTTACGGTATGTAATCTTTTCTTGTACCGTGTATCAAATACAACACTAGTGTATGATTAAAATCAAAATGTTGACTTAATGTTTTCGGCCACGGTTGGAACCCATATTCCAGTGCTAGGCGTTCTGTATGTAATCAAGTCTTAATGATCTACTGTCCCTAAAAGAACGTGAGGTTAACGCCTAGGTATATCCACAGAAACCTGATTCGTTGAAACCTATAGCTCAATTACTATGTTATCAGAGTCAGATTTGATACCTAATTCGCTAAAACGTATAGCTCTGATACCACTCTAGTATCAGAGCGGGGGTTGATACCTAGTTCGCTAGAACCTATGGCTTTGATACCACTCTGCACACCCCCATGTTATCCTTTCACATCAGAGCCGGGTCGGAACCGAATGGCATCTTCATCGCACAGTGGAAGCAGACGTGATGGCTAAGGTTTCTAGCAAATGAACGCCGCTAACTACTCGAATCACCATGGATTCCACTATTCCAACCTTGCTATACATGTAACTGTAACCTGAGAAATAACATGCGAAAATTCAACATAGAGTTAGCGAGTTCATAGTTTGTTTGCTTTTGTTTCAAATGAGTCATAAATCATTTGAAAGTCTTACTTTCGAAAAACCGGGTTGTGGGATCATAGTATCCCAAAGCATTTGAAATGTTATGTCTGTATAACAATATTGAAATGTTTTCCATGTTGTTTGCAAATCCATGCATATAACTGTTATATACATAAACCGGTGATAAAATGTTTTCAATCGTATCTGTAAAAAAACCGGTATTGAAATGTTTTTTGTTATCTTTGTAAACCGGTGTTGAAATCGTAGTACGTAGTTTTCCTATGGAATCTAAGGATCAGTCAGTGTGTAGCTAATACAATGGCCTATGTGCCATAAGTAAGTAACCAAACCGAGACTTCTTTAGCATCATTGGGATCACAAAAGCACTCCTAACCGGTTAACATACAAGGAGTGGAGCGGGCCTCAAACTCGATAGATCTATACCTTTTGCACCTTGGTCACAACGTGATTAATTGTCTTCCTACATACGCACATTGATCTGTTATCATCTAATCGCATAGCTACATACCAATTGTTATAAATCAGTGCTCTTGGGCCTAGCCCATGTTTTCTTGTCATTGGGCCAAGCCCATATTTTCTTGTCATTGGGCCTAGCCCATGTTTTCTTGTTATTGGGCTTAGCCCATGTTTTGTTGTCATTGGGCCTACCCCATGTTATGAATAAAACTGGGGCCTCGGCCCCTAGTTGTGACTATGACAGTCCCGTCACTAGTCATAAAACTAATGCATGTTTCGAAATGCATTGAATAGCTGTGAAAATCAGTAAGTTTAGTATAAACTTTTCGTAAACCATTTGTGTTCATTGAAATCTGTTTGTAACATGGTTTAGAAATATATGATTTTCATTTATCGAAACGTTTTGTTCTTTTGCAAAACTTGCATGTCTTTCCATTCCCGAAAACATTTATAAAAATGTAAAACGGTAAAAGGTGGGGGTTATGAACTCACCTGGATAATCCAGTGCAAAGCTAGCTTAATGTGATTTCCGTAGTGTTGTCTCCACAACTTGACTTGCTAGCATGCAATCTAGTGTATTCCTAAAGGGAATAACTTGTAAGTTTCTAAGAATGACGTAGCTATACTACGTGATACCGAGCTTTACAGAATCGTTACTCATACGATTCTATGAAATGTGTTATTGACTTTACTCGGTTAACCAATCTATGGTTTTCTTAGAAATATCATAGGTTTTCGAGCGACTTGAAATATATGTTTATATATAAAATATAACTATATTTCTTGAAATCATATTTAGTCGTCATGTACGTCCACAGATAATAGTACGACTCTCCGTAGTTTTCGTAAGGTATATTATATATACTCGTATTTATACCACATAAATGATACATTTCATATTCACACAAGAGTCTGGCGTATCGTGTCGCACTTCGTTAGACGTCTGAATCGAATGTTATAATATTATTCGAAAGTATTCGTATGTGCTCGCGTCGTCGACGATTGAAATAAATATAACTATATTTATTTTACGAAAGTATTTAAAATCTGGATGTTCGAATATATTTAATTATATTCTTGTTATATGATTGCAAAATTTGAGATGTCTTTGATATACGATTTCCGAATTTCGTCGTTTGAAATACTACGCACTTTGTATAAGCGTTTCGGAAATAGTGGCGTTTCGAAATAGATATAAACAATATACTTATTTTATGACGTCGTTTGAATAATTTTATCGAGGTTTGAAATCAAATTCCCGAATTCGGCTTTGAATTAAAATATAGATAAATATCATTTATCTTGTAGTCGTTTGCCGTACGTTTGTTATCTTGAAATCGCACGTGTTGAAAAGTTATCGGATCGAAATTTGAACGTTTTAATTAGCATCGATAAAATAACTATACACTTATATTTATTTAATAATAATCGTTTTGAATAAGATGTTTTATCTTTGAATTGTGTCATGTTTTCGTTTTACGGATTTTTCAAAAATCGGGCAGAGTTTCCTCTGTTTTTGGACGATCCCGACAATACTAGTTGTCGATTTATTATCAAAACACACCCTGCAATCAAACAATATATATAATTCTTATCGTCGTGTTTTGATATTTAGTTTTGCTGATTATTTGTCCGATTTATATTATAATAACGCCGGTTCGATTTTTAACCTATAACTATTAAACGAGTTACGACGTCGGATTGAATTGTTATATGTTATTTATTTTTCTTTGGCGATATATATTTATTTACGGGTTGGGTCGACCTCGGTTTCGCAATTTAAATATTAGTAATAATTATAACTAATATAATTAAATTTCACATGGTAATTAATTTTTACCAAGTCGTTGGTTGACCGTTGACCGGGTTTGACCAAGTTTGACTAATGTTGACTGGGTTTGACTAGTTGACTGACCGATCCGAACCGAGCGCTGCACCGAGACACACATCCCGAACATGAAAATGTGAGACAAACATAACCCAAACAGAAATGAAAATGAGATATCGAGACTGAACAAGAATGAACTCAAATATACCAAAGCTTTCTTCGAACCCAAAACCCAAAACCTGAACTTGATGTGAATCAAAACTGAACTGAACCGAGATCTGAACTGAGTTTGGTCGAACAAAACTGAGCCAAGACGGCCACTACCACCACTGCAACCACTACAATCGTCGCCATCACCACCTTTGTCACAGCCGACCGCAGTTCGTTCCACGAAACCCGAACATTGAACCGAGTCTCGGACTACCAAAAATAACCACCACCTTCGATATTGCTACCGTTAACACAAACTGTCGCCGCCGCCTCTGTAGTCGAGCCGGAGACACGGCGGCTGCCGCCGCAGCCGCCCCTCTTTCGCCCGATCTCTCTGTCACTTCCAATCTGTATGTATGTATATATATGCGGTGTGTGTGTTAGAATGGAGACAAAAGGTGGGTGTCGGTGGGAGTGGTGCGCGGCCGGAGAAGGTAACCGGCGTCGGAACCGCCGCCACTCTCTGCTGCTCTCTCCCTACAATCTCTCTCTCATGATGAGTGCGTGTGAGGTGGTACAAGAACAAGGGTACAGGAGGGAGGTGGGTGTTGATGTGCGATGCCGGAGAGACCACCGGAGTCGACCATCGGAGCCGCCGGCGCACTCGCTGGACCGGGGACCAGTTAGGCGGGAGAGAGAGAGCAGAGAGTTTAAGGGGGATAGGGTTTGGTCTTGAAAGGAAAATGAGAAGAAGTTAGGGTTAAGGTAGTTTATATACCTATGGTTTTAACCGGGTTGGGCCCAAGGCCCGTTAGTGTTTTCAAGGGACAAACACGTATCCAAGGACTGTTTTTAGAAACCGAAAGTCGTGTTTTATATAAATTTATTTATTCTGACTCGGTGATGTTTAAAATTATATCAAGGGTCGTTGTTTGACGCGTAAACCCGTTGGTTGCGTTAAAGTTGCGTATTTTGCCCTGTTTGTCGTTTCTGATCCGTTTTTCTTTCTGGTTTCTTCCGTGAGCATTAAAATTTGAAAACGAAGCATAATATATCATAATATATTAATATTTAGATGTACCTCTAGTACATGGCTTCTGTTTTGTTGTCGGTGCGTTCTGGTTTACCGCGAAACTTCCGCGTTGTGCTTTGCGACGTTCAACGATCCAAATTTACCGTATAATTGTAGCTGTATGACAAATACAAGTATAAAATTCATATTTTTAGGCTTTGTCAGTATTTGTTCGGCATCAGTTCGATTATCATTCGATTTCGCGTTAAAGTTCTCGATTGTCGCCAATTCGCGTAACGTGAATCAAGTAGACGTTCCTAGGCTTTCCAAAGGCCTGATCGAGTTAATTTACGTCCAATTACATTGATTATAATGGTATTACTGTTTGTTAAGCGCTTAATTAAGACCAGAAAATGTTGGCTGTCACAAAAGTAGTCAAAAATTGCTTAGTCATTGTTGCTTTAGTTTTCAACACCTTAGGTTGTTGTGTTGAGAGTCTAGTAAAATTTCGTGTTTAAGGTTGCCAAATTCACAGATTACACCTTGTATAAAATCAGACTTAGAAACTTGTTTTTGTAAATAGAAACTCAACAACCTACGGTGTACATAAAAAGCTTAACCCTTTTTAAGATTATTAAAATTTGCAACCAAATCAGAAAACAATACCTGAGAAAAATCAATTTTTGAATTAGTTAAAATAGCATAACCGAGGTATTGAATATTTAAAGGTATTTCGTTGAAAGCAGTTGTTTTGGCTGACAAACAAAGTAAAAGGGTATGGAAAAACTATCATGTCAGCGGGAAATTAAGGTTTAAAATTAGTGATACTAGATGACTGATCTTCATAACCTCACTTAATGAATTCTGCATGTAAATCTTTCTTTGAGAAAGAAGTAGGGACATCAAGGTCATTAAGACCAAACGTGGTGGAGATGGTATATGGAGAAATTTGAACAAGTGAGTGTCAAACTTTGGAAGTGATGGCAAAGGTCTTTTTGTTCTGAAGTTGTAGTTCAGCATTTGCCCAAAATTGGCGGAGGGTGTCGATGTAGATCAGTGTTTTTGCGATTAACACATCTTTATATGATGTGTTTGTAGAACATCAATCATTGAGTGAAACACAGTATTATTGTTTGTTTTTTTCGAATATTGGAAGGTAGTTACGGGGAGTCTTGATAATGAGATTCATGGTGAAGAAGTGCGTAATTAGGGTTTTGAGAAAGAGAGTAATGGAGAAATTTATGAGATATTTTTGTTTTTGAAATTGAAACGGCAAGTAGAAACTCTGTTGGGATGAAATAGGGTTTATAAAGGGAAAAACTGAATGCTGACGTGGCAGCGGTTTCCAAAAGATCTGACGGCTATCATCTGTGCACGTGTAAACTTGGATATTGGATGGCAGTTCTTTGGAAACCACTGCTGGAGACCACGCAGTAGTTCTGAACAGAGGAATGATCAGAGCTGATTTTACACTATCAGAGGATATATTATCAGTGGATTGGGAAAAAAGTGGTTTTTCCAACAGTGGAAGTAGGAACAGAGGATACACTTTCAGCAATTGATAGATTTTCATAGAGTAATAACATCAGATGTTAGGCAAACACTACTGGTGGTATAGGTTTGGTCATGTCAAATGTCTGTATAGTTTTGTGTCTGTCGCTTGTTCTTAATTACAGATGTAATTGTACGGTCTTTGCTCAAGTGTCTGTATAGGTTTGGTCATGTCAAATAGATCGAGATATCCTTCTATCTTGATCTAGTATGACATCTTAGCTTGTCTGTGTTAATCAGTTGCATGTGAGCACACTGATAAGTCTTGTGTACGTCATGTCTACACACGTTTTCCAAGGATAAAGTTTCTGTGCGGTTGACATGTTTCGTTCGAAACAGTCTCAAATAACAAGTAAGTTACTTGTTTCGTAACAAATTCTGGAGATGTGTTTCTAGTGAAATATTGTGTTCAGTATGTCTAGATTCGTGGTTCATACGAAACATCTAGGCAGACACTATATAAGCAGACATGCACCTCTCAGTCAAGGGTTGGTCTGTCCAGAGAGCTTGTTACCCTTTGAGGTCGTTATCTCTGAAGACGAAGACACAAGAACACAGCAAGTTTGTTTGAGTCATACGAGCATGTGTGTATATGTTTGTACTTGTTCTCAATCATTAATCAAGATAGTGAATCTTTGGTTACCCCGAGTTCTTTACTTTGCTTTGGTTGCATGCACACTTGGGTTCTGAACTTGTGTGTGTGTCATATGAACAAGGAACTGGTTTAACACCATCCGCAGGTGGACCTACAAGTGGTATCAGAGCTTTGGCTCTTTCCTTGTTCAAAACCGGGCTTAGTTGTGTCTGAGTTAGTTTGAAGATTTCTGAAGTGTTCTTGAGCCTCCAGCAGAAAACATAAGTTTGGATAGTTAACTAAATTAAAACGTGGTTAAAATCTGTTGCATGCAGAAAATTTTATGGTAAAATTTTTTTGAAGAACACCCTTGAAGAAGAAATCTGCAAAAAATTTAATATGATTAGTTTGGTAGGGTTGACATTTTCTGACTTGGATCTGGACATGGACTATGGACTGTTAAAAACTGTGTTTAAACTAAAAGTGGGTAAGACAACAGGTATTTTCGAAAAAGCAGATCTACAGAAGAAAGGAAATTTTTCACCTAACCTTTTTTGAAAAGATTCTTCTGAAAAACGCTGAACAAAACAGTTTCATACAATTCATCTGATCTGCACGAAACATCTGTTTCGCATGTATCATCTGTTTCCACGAATCATCTTATCCGCATGAAACATCTGATCAGGTCTTAACAACTGTTTTGCACGACACAGCTGTCTCGCACGAAACAATATTGTTTGTTTTTCGTGTTTTTCAAAGCTTTGTGATTTTGAGAATTTGTCATATTTTCAGATCTGTGAATTTTTTAACGGTAGTTATAATCTTGAAACATTAAACCTTTAAATTTTCATTAAACAAGAAAATATAATGAGTTCTAACCCGTGGGATTGGAGTTGTTCAAGCTCAAATCAGGAGTCTTCACAAAGCTCCACAACATCATGGGTAAAATCTTTGATGCCTCAACATACAGCAATGATCTCTGCAAATCAATGGGCGTGTGTTGCGAATCAGAATCAAAGCATCCAAACTCAGCTAATGAGTGAAAGTGAAACAGGGAGTAATAACCGACCGCCGAAGTTAAATCGCATGAACGATTATCCTTCACGGAAAAGTCATTTTCATACGTATGTTCTCGGTCAAAACACGGAATTGTGGACGTGTTTCACCACCCCCTACAATGAAGCACTTGAAGAAGCTGGATCAAATCCAACCACATTGGCAAATCTAGTAGAAAGTAACAAGAAAGCTTACGATCTAGAGAAAAAGGCATTTGCTATCCTCACACAAGCTCTGCATAAAGACATTTATCATCAGTTTGTGTATTGTACTACAAGGAAAAATTTGTGGGACACTTTGAACCAAAAGGTGAAGGTAATGCTGCTACCATGAAGATTCGGCATGATCTGCAAGAAAGAGTTTGAAGGTTTCATGTTCATGGAGAACGAAACCTTGAATGATATAACCACTTGGTTTTATCATCTTATCAGTGAAATTACTCGTATAAAGTGTTAGCAGCCCCACAAGAAATTGTGATGCGGTTTGTTGATGCTTTACCACCAAAATGGGGTCAATTTATTGATCTTTTAAAACTTACAGGTGTTTTGGACTAATTAGTATTTATGAATTTGTGCAGAAACTGGAGAACAAGAATGAAGAAGAACTCCGGAAGGCCAACGAGTCACTACTCCACAAAACCTTGAAATGTACTTTGGAGGTATTAATGCAGGTACAAGCTCAAGTCAGCAACCGAAGCTGCAAACCGTGTTTGTGTCAAATATGAACCCTTTCCTACCCCAACCAATTCAATCAAGTCAGTCTACAGGTTCAGGTAATCAAGCCTATGGACGAGCTTTTGATCCGAAAGCCTTCCTTCCACAATCTAGGGATTTAGAGCATAAAGCTCCACAGCAAGCTCCTCAACAAGCTTTCTATCGAAACAACAGTTAATCGGTAAATCCCAACACTGTCAAACTTGACACGTCAAATCTCTCCAAAATCAACGTAGAAGTTACACAGGAACAGCAGAACTTCTAAATACCATGGTCAGTGCGTATTGTGGTTTAGTTGCAGGTCAAATAGGGAACCTCAATTTGACAAACGAAGACTATGAACAAATTGACCAAGATGAAATGGAGCTGATGGAAATCAAGTGGGCATTTGCAAGTGCTATGAGAAGAGCGAAGGATTATATGAGAAGAACGGGTAGAACCAGTTAGGAAAGCAAGAAGGATACAAAATACGGCTTTGACAAAACCGCTGTTACTTGCTTTAACTGTGGAGAAAGAGGTCACTTCAAGCAGGAATGCACAAGACCCAGCAAGAAAGGAAATCACAACCCCTTTTGAAACCAGTCTCAACCATCCAACACAGCACAGTACAACAACGAAAGAAGAATAGTAGCTGTTGGCAACTCTAACAATACCAATCAATCAGGACCTTGAAACACGCACATAGCTTAGGTAGTTCAGTCTGATGAAGGATGCGATTGGTCAGTACAGTTAGGAACTGAGAACAACGGAAGAACTGCATGCTATGCGAGGATTGTGGATCAAATCAAGCATGATCACAACATCAACACTCCAAACAATGATGATACATCTGGGGATGCTGGTAGTTCTGATGAAGAATGTTCAAGTTAAGATGGTTATGGATCTAATTCTGATGTGAAGAAAGGAAGTAAAGTCTGAGGTTGAAAAGTTGCTGAGTGAAGCTGAGATGTTGAAATCTAAAAAGGTAGGTATGACGAGGAATGCAGAAGCTGCGGAAAAAGAGACAGAGACACTCTCTACATATGGTGCAGCTTTTCCTCATCACACTGCCTTTATGGCAAATGTTGAAGGTTCTTCAAAACAGGTAAATTCTAAACCTCCTACTGTTTGCAATGACTGTGTTGAATTAACAACAAGTATGAAACCGTCAACAGTCATAATCAGAATTTAGTTGTTGAACTATCAAAATGCAAAGAGGCGAATTTGGCGCTAACTAGAAATAAGAATTCAAATCTGTAATAGAAACCCTTAAGAAAAGTGTTTCTGAATTGACAAAAACAGTTTTGAATAAACAAATAGGAATTAATAACTACATTAATCTCCTAGAAGAAACAAAGAAAGAGCTAGCCATCGCCAAATGCGAATATGATTCGATCAAACGCAAATTGGAAAGCTATTCTAACTCCCAATATGTGCTTGATCATAATATTGAAGTTCAAAAACTAAAGGGAGATGCTCAATGCATAGGGTATAAGTCGTGTCCACCCCCAATGAAAAACAACAATACCAAAATGCCTTATAAAGAGGAGATGCCTTGTTTTGAACCCTTTATACCTTTGAATCCTGAGGAATTCGCAGCATGGTTAGGGTTCAAACTAGGCAATTCCTCTCAAGAACCAAGCAAGCCAGAAAGTTCATCATTGATGAAGAAGAGGATGACACATCTGATGATGAATCAAGAAATGATGATCAGGATCAGCCTCTTGATGAAAGGAAAAAGTAGAATCTTCTGCTACTCCTAGTACTCAATCTGTTGAGAATCAAGAGACTGTTCCTAAGAAATATGTGAACATAAGTGTGTCTACACAAGAAGTAGATGATGTGTTGTACCTTGGGTGGAGATAAGAAAATCAATTCAAACCCAAGATTTTCCAATTAAAAACGTAAATCAAATCTCTATAGATCAGGTTTTTAAAAAGTCAACAATCAAACCTTTAGAGAAGAAAAAGTCAACCAAATCAAAACCATTATCTGCTTCAAAAGAAAAAGAATGGAAGCGAGTTGAAAAGCCCACAACTTCTCAACCGAAGGTTGAAGCAAAAGGCTCTCGTTAACAGAAAAAGGTTAAAACTGTTAAATTTGTGAGTTCTAAAGGTACCGATAATGTCGAAACTTTTCAAGGAAAATCTAATGTTGATTTTGTAAAGAAAATTAAGATTTTGAAAAGAAATAGTCAAAACAATTACACCCAACACACTGATGGATGTAATGAAAATGAACCTAGTACCTCAGGATCCACAAGTTCAACATTAAGCCGAGAAACACGATCTCCTAGTTTTGTTGAAAGGAGAACATGTTTCAAATGTGGAGAATTTGGGCCACATTATAAAGGATTGTCAAAATCCAGCCAAATCAAGATGTATAGAGAAAACCCCTCATGAACCAACTTGTAAACGTAAATCAATTTCTCCGACACAAGATAAACGAGTTATTAAAGATCAAAAGAGAAATAAAAACGTAAACAAGTAAAAGCAATTGAGAAAGCTTTAAAATCGGATTCTTCAAATAAGGATCAAAGATCTTCAAAGTCAACAAAACCAGAAACTGTTAAAACTGTAAATAATAGTAAATCTGGTAATAAACAAGGATCTTGGAAACAGAAGACCGGTAATGGTTCAAAAGGAGTTTCTCAGTTTGTTAATCATCAAGAAATTGAGATTACATTTCTCGATGATAATGGACGACCCAAGACCACTAAGGCTTGGGTCCCCATCTCAAACTAATCTTGTTTGTGTAATGTGCAGGGTGTTCCAGGAGGAACTGTAAACAGTCATTGGATTGTTGGCAGTGGAGCATCAAGGCACATGATGGGTGACTTGCGGCTCCTATATGATGTGAAAAGCATAAGGGTAGTTATGTTGCTTTTGTTGGGGACAAAGGTGGATACATCACTGGAGAAGGAATGGAGCTTTGAAAAGATCAATTCTGTGCGGCAAATTGATCACAATCTTCTTAGCGTTTCTCAAAATCTGCGACAAGAAGTTCACGGTTACATTTTTATGATGCTGGATGTTATGTACTGAAGTATGGATTCAAGATCCCCAAGGAATGGATTCTCCTGATGGCTCCAAGAATTAATGATTTATATATTCTTGATATGAGCCAAGCTATTACAACATTTGCACAGGTCACATGTATTGTCTCTAAAGCCACCGAGAAGGAATCAATCTCTTGGCATAGATGTATGGGACACATTCACCTGAGAAAAATAAACTATTTGGTGAAGAACAATCTAGTGAATGGTGTACCAGTGAAGAATTTTCATCTTCAAGACGTTTGTGTATCATGCCAAAAAGGGAAGCAAGCGAGAAAGTCCCATCCCGTGAAGAAGATCAACACTGTGAATATGCCACTGGAACGTCTTCATATGGACCTCTTTGGACCTATGAAACACAAGACAACCTTTGGTGATTCCTATTGTCTGGTAGTTACTCATGGTAAACATGTTGGCACACAAGAGTGAAGTTCCTACTATCCTCAAGAATCTCCTGACTCTAGTGGAAAATTTGTACAACCTGAAGGTAAGGAGAATCAGAAGTGACAATGGCACGGAATTTAAGAATCAAGTTATGGATGAGTACTGTTCCTCAAAGGGTATTCTGCATGAGTACAGTTCTCGATACACTCCACAACAAAATGGTGTCGCTGAGAGGAAATCGAACTCTTATTGAAACTGCAAGAACTATGTTAGTAGAATGAGAACTTCCCGTTCAATTTTGGGGAGAAGCTGTTGTTACTGCGTGTTCTGACAGTGAAAAGACATGGGAAGACATGCTTTGAGTTACATAAAAGGAAACCGGATATTTCTTTCTTAGAACCATTTGGAGCTCAATGCACTATGATCGACCCACATGGAAAGTTTGGTCCGAAGGCTATCGAAGGTTTCTTTCATGGATATGCTACTCCTAATTTCCGGGTGTGGAATTTGTCTTCGAAAAAGGTTGTTAAATAGATATATAGTTTATTTGTATATTTAGTTTTTATGTCTAGTTTACTTAGTTGCTTATGTAATTACTTTTTGAAAGTCAGCCAAAGTTGATACTCGAAAGTTTCTACCAAGATACGCCAGAAAACCATCTGTTTGATATCGCAACTTCATAAAGTAACATCTTGCAACAAGTAATCCATCAAAGAAATTCAAAATCTGAAATTTGTTTGAGTGTGTGTATCTCATACGAATGAACCTAGTCATTTGATTTGACTTGGTCACTTGTTTTTCTCAAATCTGTTGCTGGAATTCATACGAGTGTGTGTATCTGTTCAGGGAATACAATCATATGAAGAATTTATGATATGTTTTTCGTGTGTGTTCCCTGAGAAAGTTGTGTTCTAATTATATATTTGTCTATTGAGTACAGATTGATACAAAAGAACATAAACTAAGAAAAGCAACAAAGAAGTCTGACAAGTCAGAAGAGGAAACAAGAAAGATTTGAAGTTTCTTAGAAGTTCGAAGGACCTGATGATCTAATCATTGGATAGCAGATCTATCAATGAATAGCAGATCCTCAAGGGGAGTTTGTTGATACTCCAAACCATTCTATGTGAAGACCAAAGACCGAAGACCGAAGACCAAGCAACAACCAAGGGGGAGTTTGCTGATACAGTTTTGTGTCTGTCGCTTGTTCTTAATTACAGTTGTAATTGTACGGTCTTTGCTCAAGTGTCTGTATAGGTTTGGTCGTGTCAAATAGATCGAGATATCCTTCTATCTTGATCTAGTATGACATCTTAGCTTGTCTGTTGTTAATCAGTTGCATGTGAGCATACTGATAAGTCTTGTGTACGTCATGTCTCACACGTTTTCCAAGGATAAAGTTTCTGTGCGGTTGACATTTTTCGCACGAAACATGTGTTTCGTTCGAAACAGTCTCAAGTAACAAGTAAGTTACTTGTTTCGTACGAAATGAAGTATTTCGTACGAAACACTTGTCCGTACCAAATTCTGGAGATGTGTTTCTTATGAAATATTGTGTTCAGTATGTCTAGATTCATGGTTGGTACGAAACATCTAGGCAGACACTATATAAGTAGACATGCACCTCTCAGTCAAGGGTTGGTCAGACCAGAGAGCTTGTTATCCTTTGAGTTGGTTATCTCTGAAGACGAAGACACAAGAACACAGCAAGTTTGTTTGAGTTATATGAGCATTGTGCGTATATGTTTGTACTTGTTCTCAGTCATTAATCAAGATAGTGAATCTTTGGTTACCCCGTGTTCTTTACTTTGCTTTGGTTGCATGCACACTTGGATTCCGCACTTGTGTGTGTGTCATATGAACAAGGAACTGGTTTAACACCATCCGCAGGTGGACCTACACTGGACAACCACGGCTGAGTATAACATTAGCAGTTAGTGGGTGGTTGAATCAGTGGTTTTGCTATACAACTACTGTTTGTGTGTTAGTAGTGGTTTGTCATCAGTGGTTTTTGATTAGTGGATAGGATTACAAGGATTGATACTTATTGTGTTAAGTAATGAAGGTTGTTATAGACAGTTGTAAGAAAAGTAGACTATATTGACAATGTTTCAAATGACAGGTGTAAGAAAAGTTGACTATATTGAGAATTGTTCAAATGAAGTAAGATTCTAACTACGGATTATTATTTGTATATTGTTAGGATCTGAGTTCAAAACTGTTTATGAAAGTTCTAATATTGGTAAATGAAGGAAGATAAATCAGATGAACTTGCAGCGGAATAAATGAACTTTAATTCATAACAGTTAAGAGATTGTTTTCATTGTCATGCTTTGGTAGTTATGATTACTTGCATATGACTCACAATCTCCCCCTCAGCCTAAGATCGCTGATTTGTTCGTATAAAATAAAAAGGTAGATAGGTTTAGATTGATAATCGATGAAAGTGATCAAATAGAATAGTACATGCACTGTTCTATTTATACTACAATCCTAACCATTGAGCATCTTATTATGATGTCAGCATGAAACTTATCATGATGTCAGCATGAAAGTGACACTTAACAAAAATAACAAACTAAGAACATCTGCTAAGCTAACCACTGCTATACACCAAACATTACAAGAACTGATAGAAAACATTGATGATACATCCTCTGTTGGTCTTTAGCAGAGCTTTGCCTTGACAGACCTTTAGCTTTGATCTTCAGCAGAGCTTTGTCTTGGCAGCAGAGCTTTGCCTTTGCAGACCTTTTCGCTTTAGCCTTTAGCAGAGCTTTGCCTTGGAAGACCTCAGCTTTAGACTTCAGTAGAGCTTTGTCTTCAACAGAGTTTAGCTATGGCAGACCTTGGACATTTAGTCTTCATCAGACATTGACTTGGACAGATGTTACATTATTGTTCGGATCAGAGGTTGTAGTATATTTTGGCTTTCTATCTTTGTTCTTTTGTAGGGTTCAATTCAAGCATATATTTTATATCCAACACATATTTTTCCTGAATTTTCTGTAGTTTGACAAATTACATATATAAATTTTCTTTTCCTTGTAAGGGGAAGATGGGTGCTTCTCTCTATAGGGCTTACAAAACACAGGTTATATGCAGCAGACCGCCATATTTAACATATAAAGTTTTTTTATATGTTAATAAGGCGGGTTGCTGCCAATAACCTGTGTTTTGTATGCCCTAGGAGAGAACCACTTATCTTCCCCCTAAAAAGCAAAGCAAAGAAAACATACCACGCAATTTAAACCTTCTTTTAATTTCTCTTCATCATAACCAGACGTGCTAGACTCAGTTGTTGATCTAATCTGTCAAACAATAATGATTAATATTATTTTTTATTTCTTGAGATATAGTTTACGAGATCATTTTAGTGGAAGTGCACCTATCACTTACCGTATAAACTTGTTGCAGTTGTGATGGCTGCGGCGTTACGGCTGCACTGGATGCGGCGTTTCATCTACGTGTAAACAAATAGGGGTGAAGATTTATGAATGGGTCAAGATTCAGGTTTGTTTTACCATAAAATATATAGCTCTAACTTGAATTAATAAATGGTTTTATTTCACGATTGACCTGTGTTAAATGATAAACATAACAATTATCAGCTAGCTTACTTGATCTTCTAGGTGAACTTCTAGGTGAGTGACCTGATCTTCAGATGAACTGGCACTATCTGAATCTATATGGATACCATCTAAAGCATTATATTAAGAACATTTAAAATTCTGACTACAAATTAAAAAATAAATAATATAATTACCGAATGAGAGAGGAAATGTTGGTACTCAACTAGATCTGGATCTTGAATGGATGAAGAAACAGAGAGAAAGAGATGAAAATGTGAGATCTGAACCTGAGATGAGATGAAAATGAGAGAGGGTCAGTGAAGATCTCAAATCGTTTGGATCTATCGATTGGATCTTGTGAAACCTTGAACATCTTGTGAAATCATATTGATGTTCTTAAATCGCCAGAGAGAGAAAGGGGCTAGAGGATTTTGAAAATTTGAGATCTGAAGAATGAATCTAGAAAACCTCCCTAGATGTGTATCCGTGGTAGGGGTGCATGGGGAATTGGGATGAGCGGGAATTGACAAATTGAATGCAAAATTTGGCCACTCAAACATATTGTGCTTAAAGATGTTGTACTTCATGCATTAAAGGATTTTTAAGGGAAGTGACAAATTACCTTAAGTTACGCTTTGGATATGCTTATTAATATGTTATATGTATGTGTGTGTATATATATATATTGTGTGTATGTGTGCGGATGGGTTAGAATGAAAACCATCTTGAGTTGTGAGAACGGTGAGAACTAGACCATCTAAAAGGTTTTTTGGTATTTTTTTCTCAAAAGTCATAAAAAAGGTCATTTATTTCGGTAAAAAAAATTAAAAAATGCCGCATACCCACATATACATGAGGCATAAAAAATATATATTTTCATGCAAAATTTACGGCAGCGCGTAAAAAAACTTGCATGAGTCAAAACAACCGACTCTACGTTTGTGCAAACAAATTGGCCCAAATCGTGCGGGAACATAAAGTTCTCATGGTTCTCGCAACTCGTGGTGGTTCTCATTTCAACCGAGCCCTATATATATATATATATAAATACATAGCATGTCAGTTGGTATGCTCGTTTCGACCGTTTTTTTCATGTCATCTGTTTCGTTTGTTTTCTTGGAGTCTTAAGTGTCGTCCGTTTCGTTTGGTTCGTCCGTTTTGTCCGTTAAGTCTGACTGTTCATTTTGTACAAGTTACTTTGTTAAGTTCAAGTATTTTCATAATTTGTATTTCTGTTAGTTCAGTATGTATCTTCCTAACTTCATAAATACATACAATATTTACACAAAATCAAATACACATAATTTTTGTGATATATATATATATATAGATGGGTGAGAGTTGGATACAAAGTCTATTTTTCCTACAAAATGTAAAAAGTCATAAAACATGATCATGTCAACCATAAAACACACTCAAAACCCACAAATAACAAAGAGAAGATTACTAAAACGTCATATTTGTGGTTTTGTATTATGTTTTGGATGACAAGGCTTTGATTAGCGAATGGCTAGCATTATTGGGTTTTATGTTGATTATGATGTTGTGTTTTATATTAATAGTTCTACAATGGTTTGTTTGAAGTTTTTATGAACTGGTAGGGTTTGGATATTGTGTTTTAGTAATCTTCACTCTGTTATCTGTGGGTATTGAGTGTGTTTTATGGTTTAAATTGTGGTGTTTTATGACTTTGTACACTTGGTAGAAAATATGGACTTTGTAGCTGACCCCACACATATATGTGTGTGTGTATATATATATATATCAAATTTTAGTTTAAGACAAATCTAATAATTTTTAACCTAATTTTTTCACCCAAAATTTTGTATAATCATGATTAAGGTTACTAATCATTTTTAAACAAAATAATTCTTTGTTAGTTACACCTTAATGATGATTAGATTTTAGAAAATTTTGTCATAGTTTCCCCTAAATTATGGACTTTTCTCATGTTTTTAAAACATGATTTTTATACACTTTTTCAACTTCAACAATTCTCAAATCATTCATAAAATCAATTTAAACCCAAAACACTCAACAAATATAATGAACTTGTATTTAATCTTATGTAGTTAAAAAATCATATTTTTAATGTATGTTCATCTTTATTTTTCTTAACAAGTCTATGAAACCCTTTGTATACTTTTTGAAGAAACCATTTTATAACATGATTTACTTTATACGTTTTATAAAACCATTTTTCAGTATCAAATCAAGTTCATAAAATTCTTGTTGGTAGATCTTGCTAGATCTAAACATGCATGTCTTAAGATCATACTTTTAAACATGAACTTGCAAGATCTTAGTAACTACATCACTGCAACTTCAAAGATGTACAAAAATCACCAAAAATAACACATAACCATGTTAGTTTGTTTTGTTTTAGTCAGAGTTTCATGTAGTTTTTAGATGAGCTTCAAGATCTTCACTTGTACATTTATGTTTAATCATAAAATGAGAAGTGTAAATACAAGACTTGAAGCTTACTACTAGCTCTTGGCTAGGGATGAACAAGAAAAAGATGATGAAAAGATAAAGATCCAAGAGCTCCAAAGCTTGAGGAAATGTTTCAAGAGTGCTTCCAAGTCATGCAAATGTCTTAGATCATCAGTGAACCTCCATGCTTGTATGAACTTCTAGTGTTTGGAATTTGAATTGTGAAGGTGATTGTAGTGGTTGGGTCAATTACCGGCAATTTATACCACTTATATGGAAATTTATACATATGCATCTTCAAGATATGTTTGATGTCCAAAACTTATTAACTAGTTCGCTAGGCTTCTCTAATGTTGTGTTAGGATTATGAAATTGAATCTTGGTTCGCTACCCATTCATTTTCTGGTAATTCATATAAATAGTTAGAATGATTTATATTTATAAATGTTTGTGGTGAATAAATACCCTTATGGGATTTGATGACTATTACTATGTTCTGTTGGTCCCATAATGTCCAAACATTATTTTTCAAGTACCGGTTCGTGTACATTGTGGCGTTTCAGTCTGATCGGACAATTAATGTTTATGAATTTTTCCGGAAAGTATTTTATAGGTTATTCATAACTAATGTTTTTATGAATACATTGATGTTGATGTGTTTCCATATCTTGTTTTTGCCATTTCGGGCTATAACTCGAGTGGCCTAGCATGAATAGTGTGTTCGCATTTCTGCCACTAGTATAGGACATAGTATTTTACTATTTTGAATTGTGGTTAATTTTTTTTTATCATACTACACTATGATATCGTATATTCCTAGACTAATGAGACTAAATAAATAATAAAAAAATTTAGTCCAAAAGTGGGTAATTATATAAATTTAAATATTGATAAAGTTGAACAAAATTACCGGATATTTAGCCATTTGTCACATACTCCCCTGTTATAGAGAATTTCATCCCGAAATTCAATTTGTTGTATCTATTGAAGGATGTTTGTAGAACATGTGGGGGTATTTGGTCTATATTTCATTATCACATTCCCAGGTATGAAATGGAGTTTTTCGTCTATACAGATTTCGTTCGTGGGAATAATAAGTGATTCGTTCCCAAGGCAGTTTTTGAGATTTTGATACTTGAAAAGTGTCATGCATGCTACTAAGTGCTTCTTGCAATTTATGCTTGTAAGCTACGGTTTCGATCTTTGCTAGAATTTCAAATGGTCCAATGTACCTCACGTTAAGTTTTCTGCGCTTCCCCAATCTAGTTACGCCCTTCCAAGGCGATACTTTTAACAAAACTTTATCTCCAACCTCAAAGGATAACAGCTTGCGATGTTTATCTGCGTAGCTCTTCTATCTGTCTCTCGCGCCGCCTTGATACGGTCTAGGATTTGAATATCTTATCAGTAGTTTTTTTCATGGACTAACTCTGGACCTATATAAGGCTTCGAATTGGATGACTTGTATGCTAGTCTGAGAACTGTTATTATATGAGAACTATACTAAAGGTTAGTGAGTATCTGAATTTCTGCCTAAATCCATGACGCAAGCTCGAAGCATATCTTCGAGTATTTAGATGGTTCATTCGCTTTGACCATCTGTCTGTGGATGGAAGGTCATGCTTAGATTTAAGCGGGATCCAGAGGCCTTTTGAGAAGATTGCCAGATTCTTGACATAAAACGACCATCTCGGTCCAAGATTATCGACACATGCACTCCATGTCTTGCCACAAACTCTTCGACATAAAGTTCAGCTAACTTTTCAGTCTTGTCTTTCTCGCTTATCGGTAGGAAGTGTGCTGACTTGGTTAATCGATAAACAATTACACATATCATCATGACCACATGAAGTCCGGGGTAATTTTGTTACGAAGTCTATTGAAATTTTTTCCCATTTCCAAATGGGAATCTCAGGCTGTTGTAACAATCCTGTTGGCTTTTGGTATCCGGCCATAACTTTTGCGCATGTTAGGCGTTTCCAACATAAGTTACAATATCATCTTTGATATTAGGCCACTAATGCCATTCATTTTAATCGTGATACATTTTGTCAGCCCCGGGATGTATCGAGTATTTAGATTTGTGGGCTTCATCTAGAGTTATGTCTCGAAGACCACCGAGAAGAGGAACCCGAATTCTAATCATGAAGTACAAGGTTCCATCCTCTTTCGGCTTTAGATGTTTTCCCATACCTCTAAGCATTTCTGCTTTAAGGTTTCCTTCTTTCAGCGCTTCTTGCTGAGTGTCAAAAATTCAAGAGTTAAGGTTATTATGAATTTTGAGTTCTAACGCTCGCACTTCTAATGTTTTAACTCGTTATTTTCGACTCAAGGCGTCTGCGATAATGTTCGCATTGCCTAGATGTATTTGATCTCACAATCATAGTCATTCACCAATTCAACCAAACGTCTTTGGCGCATATTTAACTCTTTCTGGTTAAATATATGTTGAAGACTCCGGTGATTAGTGAATATTGTGCATTCGGTACCGTAAAGGTACTGAGGCCAAACCTTTAATGTGAATACAACTGCGCCTAACTATAGGGCATGTGTGGTATAGTTCTTCTCTTGAACTTTTAACTCGTGTGATGCATTTGCAATGACTTTCTCTCATTGCATCAATACGCATCCTAATCCTTGATGTGATGCATTACAATAAACTACAAAATCATCCGTGTCATCCGGGAGTAATAGAATCGGTGCACCACAAAGTTTGTTCTTAAGCAGTTGGAAAGTTGCTTCTTGATTTTCTCCCCAATCAAACTTCTTATCTTTTTGAGTGACGGAAGTTAGCGGTTGAGCAACCTTTGAAAAGTTCTCAATGAATCTATGATAATAACCTACTAATCCTAAAAATTGGCGTACTTTAGTTGGTGTCTTTGGTGCGTTGCAATTATTAATGGATTCGATCTTAGATGGATCGACATGTATGCCCTTCTCTTTGACTACGTGTCAAGGAAATTGAACTTCATGAATCCAGAATTCGCATTTTGAGAACTTTGCATAAAGTTTCTCTTTCTTTAACAACTCAAGAATAGTTCTTAGATGTTGCTCGTGTTCTTCCTTGTTTCGTGAATATATCAATATGACATGATAAACACTGTGTTTCGAATTTATCAAGGTACGGTTTGCACACATAGTTCATTAAGGCAATGAACACTGCTGGTGCATTAGCTAAGCCGAAAGGCATAACGAGGAACTTTTTGTGACCATAGCGAATTTAGAATGACGTCTTCGAAATGCTTTCTTCTTAAACCCTAAGCTAATGGTTTCCTGACCTTAAGTCAATATTTGAATAGAAACTCGACCCTTGAAGCTGATCATGTAAGTCGTCGATCCTAAGTAATGGATATCGATTTTTTATTGTGATTTTGTTCAACTCTTGATAATCAATGCACATTCTGAAAGTTTCGTCCTTCTTTTTCACGAATAGAACTATTGTTCCCCAAGGTGCGAAATTTAGTCTAATGAATACTTTGTTCAACAACTCTTGAATTTGTGTGGACAGCTTAGCATCTCTAAGGGAGCTAGTTAGTTAGGAGATTTTGCCGCAGGTGCGGCTCCTGGAACTAAGTTATAGAATTCGACTTGTCATTGTGGTGGTATTCTTTCAAGTCTTCTTGAAAAACTTCGAGGAATTCGTTCACAACAGGGTTATCCTCAAGTTTTGGCTCCTTGGCTTTCTTGTCAATAACGTGTGCTAAGAATGTTATACATCCTTCCCATAGGCATTTCTGAGCTTTCATACAAGTGATAACTCGTAGCGGCGTTTCGTTCTTCTCACCATGAACAATAAGCGTTTCATTATAGGAAGAGGAATGTGAATGATCTAGTCGCAACACACGACTTTGGCTCGGTTATCGGATAACAAATCGATACCAACTACAATATGAAACTACCAAATTGAATGGGTAGGAAGTCAATGTTGAACTTACATACACCAAGCTCTAACGAGCATCCTCTAATAATTTCTATAGATTTGATTATTTTTCCATTCGCTAGTTCGACAGACAAAGGAGTATCTAATTTATTAGAATTTAATCTAAGTATGTCTTTGAATTTAAAATATATATAAAACTATAGTTTATGCTAGTATCAAATAAAATAGATGCAAAGTGCTTGTTGATAGTAAACGTACCCGTGATCTCAAAGGCTCGACCACGACCTTGGTTTTCTTTAGGACAATCTTTCCTAAAGTGGCTTGTGTCTCCGCATCCATAACACCATTGGTTCTTTCCCTTTCTGTTTCCATTCCTATTACGTGTAAGGTCACCTAATCCAGGGATCTCACTCACGAATACAATCACTAGGTGTGTGGAATCCACGTAGCAATCACCAATGTAGAATAATGTATCAAGAATCAAGATGAACGAGAGAAATCTAAGAATACACAGGGCATTCTTAGATGTAGAAGATGATTGACGTCATTCACACACAGTAGCCACTAGACAAAACACACACTAATGATTAGGGTTTTCTTGCTGCACAAACTTTCCACAAAAGAACTACTCTCTTGTCATTCCCACTAAATGGTTATATACAAGATAAATCTGGTCACACTTGTCCGTATATACAAAACAAACCCAAGGCCCACACACAAGAAGCTCGGGATAAACCATGAACTAAGTCTAGACAAAAACTAACTAGTCATAATCCCGGACTTGGGAAATACATACCTAAGTTCGGAATACAAGTAAGAAATATAAACTTGGAAACTAGCTAAAACCCGGATTAGGTTTCGAACCCTAATTAGAATACATAAACTCGGACAACAACAAAATAAGTTCGGACAATAATTAAGCTTTACAAGATTTACATTAAGACCCTTGAACTAAAGAGAGACTACACTTATCACCCTAGTGCATTAACAAAATCCCCCTTTATCAGTGTAGGATCTTCGTTTTATAAAGGGGGATTTTTGTCACACCCTCAATTTCCACTTGCGGAGTTTTACTGCGAGGCGTCTGAACAAACCAGAATCTGAGACACTAGTAGGTCGAACGACTCTATATGATTTGATAATACGTTTTCCAAAATCATTTGTTTAACCATTCATTGTAGTTTTTATATTGTCTTAGTTAGTTTCCAATGTTTAGCGGAAGCATTAGTTTTTATGGTTGAGCGGAAGCATGAAAATAAAGTAGATGAACGGGCGCCAACACAAACGCCAAAACAAATGAAAAACCCAAAACAATGTTTGTAAATGAGACTCGATAAAAGGTGTCTTGATCAATGCAAGTGAGTGCACCTAGAGCTCCTAGCGTCCTGAGAAACATGTAAAGAAACAAGTCTCAACATTAAAGAAGAGTGAGTTCACAGGTTTTCATAAATTCGTTTGTTCGGTTATAAGTTTGTTTCCCCCCTTATCCCTAACCCGGGATAACGGTTTAGTTCCATTATTCCCAACCCGGAATAATACTGATAGTTCTATTATTCCTTACCCGGAATAATAATGATGTCCCATTATTCCTAACCTGGAATAATAATGATGTCCCATTATTCCTAACCTGGAATAATAACGTTGTTGGTTCCATTATCCCTAACCCGGGATAATATTGTTGATTCGTAATTAAGTTCAATGTTAATATATATAGGTAGGTAGCCTAAAGTTATGTCACGTAAGTCTTCGCGATCGAAGCTGACTGTTGTGCCTCCGTGTTGCCAGGCCTATCACTGACCATGGCGAAGTTAGGCCAAATTATTCACCCGTTGACCATACCCGGTCGGCTAGCGCGACTAGCTCGGATGGGGCTTGTCGGGCCCAGTAGTATAATTTCCCCGCTATTTAAACCCAATACTAACGATCCGAGAGATTGTCGAGGACTTGTGTGATATAGCTGCTTAGTGACCATAACGTACATTAACATTAACTTAGTTACCGAATAGTTAAGTGACGTTAATTTCGTATAACGTAAAGAGATAGAGTTGTAGAGTGTATACATGTTTCTCCCCCTGTTGTTTAAAACCGGATAAAATTAGGGGCCGTGAACTCACCTTTAGTTGCTCGGTTAGTGTAAGACAGAAGTTGCAAATGATGGGACCGCTAATTGCGTCCTAACAATTCAATTGATTTCAAGTTAGTGTGTGAACATACCAATACAAATCCTACACATAATTAACGCACAAAACGGTACACACAATCATAATTCCTACCACTCAAACATGCATGCAAGTATCCTCATATGCACTTAGTGATCAAAACAATTTATCATGAACACAATCCAATCCATGCAACACTTTGGTGCACACATTCGCAAGTTATCAAGTTTCAGCTTATATACTCATAATTCGGCTGTTTCCGAGGATTTTTAAAAATAGTTCCAACGTTCCAAAAATTCTAATTATTTTACAGAAGGGGAAAACTATACTGTAGAATTTTATATAAATTTTTCAAGTCCTAACACTTTACCAATTATTCGTAAATATTAATATGCCAGGCTGCAGTCAGATTCGTCGCTTTCTGACTGCAGTCCACGGAAGAATTTATTTAAAAATCACCGTTCGTCCAATTAACAAAATTCTAGTGGGAGTTTCCCGGAAATTTCCATATCTAGTTGCTGTACAAATTTCATGATTCGACTCCCTGCAGATTATTGATCCAACTTGATAAACAACTAACAAATTTTCAGGATTTTCACAGCTTTAGTTACTGAACTTAATTGGCTGCTTAAAAATATCAAACGACTTCAGAAAAATATGAATCCAGCGCCATTAGAATCGTTTTTCAAAACTCTACGTTTTAGACTTCAGAAAATCCGTTTTTCGATAAATAATAACCAAGTTACAGCCAGTTGAAGTTGGCTGTAACCACCATTCAGCATTCTGATTCAGCACTTTATCACAATCTAACTCGCTTAAACCCTCGATACATTGAACATAGGCGATCAAGAACAGAATTACAAATCATATATCATCATATATATCATACCCATGCAAACCCTAATCATAACCTATAGTTTTTATCAATAAAACACAGCCTATGTTTCCAGATTTCGAAAAAACATCAAACTTGCAAACATCATAAATAAATCGGCTAACATAACACTACCTTCAAACATATAAATCCGAATGTAATCTTGCAAACAATGATAAATCCTAACCTTTAATAACAAGATCAATGAGCCGTGACTTGGACAAGAGCCGATTCGGATATGATGAAGAAAATCGCGACCGAGAGCAAAGAGTGAGGAAGACTTGTTGCGTCCGAGAGGGGTGTATCAAGGCTGTTTGCGACGGGGATGATGAAGGAAAGGCTGCCGTCGGCTGTTTTCACAACTAGGGTTTGTATGTTTTTGTTTTGTGAAGAAAGGCTAATGCATGTATGTGTATATATAGCGCAAAAAGGTGAAAGGGAAAAGGGAAGGGTTGCGGTTGGGTGTGTGCTCGCGGCCGAAAGGTTTGGGTGGGTTGGTTTGGGTCTAACACTTGGTCCTCAAGTTTAGATGAACTACTTGAGTCGTAAGGAAATGAGGTTGGCTCGTGTCGCGGCTCGATTCGATTCATTTATTTATTTACTACATCTATACTTTATAACTAAAATAAAACACGAAATCGGATATCACATAATAACGCACCAACTTATAAACGTTTAATACGTAGCACATAATTTATTTGACAAGTACACGAAATTATCGTAATTATTTCGAGCGTGCAATTTAAGTCTCCGAACCAAATTAACGTAGGAACAAATAACCGTGAAGTAGTGCGTTTAAGATATCTGAAAAACCGGGATGTCACATTATCCCCATGTTGAAAGAATTTTCGCCCGAAAATTGAGTAAACGCGGTTTAGAATGCAGCGTACATGTTTAGAGTGCCACGCACAAAGAGTCAGTTCGTTAACAATGGTACGCGAAATTACAAGAAATTCCCAGGTTGTCACATCATCCCCATGTTGAAAGAATTTTCGTCCCGAAAATTTAGTTGCTGGTATCGTTAGTTTGCTGCTCAGCTGCAAAGAGGTGTGGGTATTTGCTTTTCATTTGGTCCTCTCTTTCCACGTGAACTCCGGTCCACGCTTAGAGTCCCAACGAACCTTAACGATCGGAATCTTACTGTGCCTTCGAGTTTTGATCTCACGATCCATGATCTCACGATCCATGATCTCGATAGGTTGTTCCACAAAGTGCAGTTGTTCATCTACTTGAATCTCATCCAATGGAATGACTAGAGTTTCATCTGATAGACATTTCTTCAGATTTGACACGTGAAAACGTTGTGAACTCCACTGAGTTTGGCAGGAAGGTCTAATTGATAAGCTACGGGTCCAATACGTTTCAAGATCACAAACGGACCTACGTACCGTGGGTTTAGTTTGCCTCGTTTTCCAAAGCGGATTACACCCTTCCAGGGTGACACCTTCAGTAGGACGCGGTCGCCTACTTGAAATTCGAGCGGTTTGCGTCGTTGATCAGCGTAGCTTTTCTGTCGGTCTCGTGCCGCCGCCATGCGGTTTCTGATTTGTACAATCTTTTCAGTAGCCTCAAGTATCAACTCAGGACCTGTGAGTTGACTGTCACCGACTTCTGCCCAACAGACCGGTGATCTACATGACCGTATAATGCCTCAAACGGTGCTGCCGAAATACTCGTATGATAACTGTTGTTATACGAGAATTCCACTAAAGGCAGGTGGATCTCCCAACTATTCCCGAAGTCTACTACGCATGCCCTAAGCATGTCTTCCAAGGTCTATATGGTCCTTTCGCTTTGACCATCAATCTGAGGGTGATAAGCTGTGCTCATATCTAAGCGTGTGCCCAACGCTTTCTGAAGTGACTGCCAAAAGTTGGATGTGAAGCGATCATCTCTGTCTGAGATGATGGACGTTGGCACTCCGTGCCGAGAAACTACTTCCTTAATGTAGATGCGAGTAAACTTCTCCATCTTATCTGTTTCTTTAATAGCTAGGAAGTGTGCGGACTTAGTTAAACGATCCACAATCACCCAGATGGTATCGCAACCACCCAAAGTTCGCGGGAGTTTAGTGATGAAGTCCATCGAGATCTGATCCCATTTCCACACTGGGATCTCAGGTTGTTGGAGTAGTCCCGATGGCTTTTGATACTCTACCTTGACTTTTGCACAAGTTAAACACTTACTCACGTAGGTGGCTATATCAGCTTTCATGTTGGGCCACCAATACGCAACTTTAAGGTCTTGATACATCTTATCCGAACCAGGATGGACAGAGTATCGGGATTTGTGAGCTTCGTTCATGACTAGCTTTCTAAGGTCTCCGTAGAGAGGTACCCATATACGATTCATGAAATACCGGGCTCCATTGGGTCTTACTTCCCAATCGCGTTCCATTTTTCCCACCGATTCGGCCTTGATGATTTCTTCCTTAACTGCTTCTAACTGCGCGTCGCGTATCTGTTCGGGTAACCCGAATGAATGGTGAGCTGTAATGCTCGTACCCGACGAGGTTTTAAGTGTTCCTTCCTACTGAGGGCATCAGCTACCACGTTAGCTTTACCCGGGTGATACCGAATGGCACACTCATAATCGTTCAAGAGTTCGACCCAGCGACGCTGTTGCATGTTCAACTCCTTCTGATCAAAGATGTGTTGGAGGCTCTTGTGGTCTGTAAAGATTGTGCACTTCGTTCCATAGAGGTAGTGTCTCCAAATCTTAAGTGCAAACACCACTGCTCCCAATTCCAGATCATGCGTTGTGTAGTTTTTCTCGTGAACCTTCAATTGTCGGGACGCATACGAGATGACCTTATCGCGTTGCATGAGTACGCATCCCAACCCCTGAGTGGAAGCATCACAATATACTACAAAGTCATCTGTCCCTTCCGGCAAGGACAGAATGTGTGCACTGCAAAGTTTCTATTTCAGCAATTGAAATTCCGCTTCCTGCTTGTCACCCCAAGCATACTTGATGCCTTTCCGGGTGAGGGTTGTAAGCGGTTGCGCGATCTTTGAAAATCCCTCGATGAAATGTCTGTAGTAACCAGCCAAACCCAAAAATTGACGCATCTCCGTCGGTGTCCTGGGTGCTTCCCAGTTTTTGATAGCTTCAATCTTGGCAGGGTCGACGTGGATACCCTTTTCATTTACGATATGCCCAAGGAACTGAACTTCCCGAATCCAGAAATCACACTTTGAAAGCTTGGCGTATAGTCTCCCCTGTTGAAGTAATCCCAGCAGTAATCGTAGATGTTCAGCATGTTCTTCTTCACCTTTAGAGTAGATGAGTATGTCATCGATGAACACGATGACAAACTTGTCGAGGTATGGTTTACACACACGGTTCATGAGGTCCATGAACACCGCGGGTGTGTTGGTGAGACCGAAGGGCATGACCAAGAACTCATAATGGCCATACCGAGTACGAAAAGCCGTCTTAGCGACATCCTCCTCCCTGACGCGTAGCTGGTGGTAACCGGACCGTAGATCAATCTTGGAGTAGTAGCTTGACCCTAGTAGTTGATCGAAGAGGTCGTCGATGCGAGGTAACGGGTATCGGTTCTTGACAGTAACCTTGTTGAGTTCCCTGTAGTCGATGCACATGCGGAAGGTCCCATCCTTCTTCTTGACAAAAAGGACTGGAGCTCCCCATGGCGAAGCGCTTGGTCGGATAAATCCTTTTTCTAACAGCTCCTGAAGTTGGGTAGACAGCTCCTGCAGCTCGGCTGGAGCTAGGCGGTATGGGGCTTTGGCGATAGGAGTTGCATGGTTTGCCAATTCAATTTCAAACTCCAATTGTCGATGGGGTGGGAGACCAGGTAACTCCTCTGGGAATACATCGGAAAAATCATGGACGACGGGGATGTCTTCTATACGTTTCTCTTCCTTAGTCTGTTCGGTAACCAGTGCGAGTAAAGCGAAAGAGTTCTTCCTCCGAAGATACTTCTGCGCTTGCATGTAAGTGATGATGTTTGTGACGGCGCCTGCCTTCTCGCCTTGCACCGTCAAGATTTCGTCGTTAGAGAGCGGAATACGGATAGATTTTTCGAAACAGAGAACTTCAGCTCGGACGTCGGATAGCCAGTCCATTCCGACTACCACGTCAAAACTACCCAGGGTAGTTGTCATCAGATCAATGGTAAAGGTGTTACCCGCGAGTTTGAGTTGACAGCCAGATACTATATGGGTCACATCTACAGATTTACCATCGGCTAGTTCTATGATATAAGGGGTCTCTAAGGGTTTAGGTGTGAGATTTAGGTTCTTCCTAAAAGACTCAGATATAAAGCTCCTATCTGCACCCGTATCAAGAAGCACAGTAGCAAAATGTTCATTAAGGGGAAACTTACCGGTGACCACGTTCAAGTCGTTTCTGGCCTCCCGCTGCCCAGCGTAAATGCGCGACCTTTGGCACCTCCTGTGCCACCATTTCCATTATTGTTGTTGTTATTGTTGTTGTTGTGGTTATTGTGGTTGTGGTTGTTCCCACCATTGTTGTTGTTGTTACGCAGCTGCGTTCACGTGCCCTTGGATCATTGCAGCTAATTTTTCGGGCGTCATGTTAAGGTTTCCGCGACGTCCAGTTGCCATTTGGATCTTCGTAAGACAACATAAACACACACCGATAAGTCTATATATCCAATATAGTTATCCTATTCCGTACTTAAATAATGTGACATCCCGGTTTTTCGGATAACTTAAACGCAATACTTGTCGAATAAATTATGTGCTACGTTATTATGTGATATCCGAGTTCGTGCTTTATGTTAGTTATAATGTATAGACGTAATAAATAAACAAATGAATCGAGCCGAACCGCGACACGAGCCGGCCTCTTTTTCTTGCGACTCAAGGAACCAAACCTTAAACCCAAACCATGTCGCGAGCAAACAACCCAAACAGACCCACCCAAGCCTTCGGCCGCGAGATCAAACCCAAACCGCAACCCATTCCCTCTTCTCCTTACTCTTGCGCCTATATATACTAACACATGCATGGGTCTTCTTCACAAAAACAAAAACACAAAACCCTAATACCTAAGAAGCCGACGGCAGCCCTTGTTCATCTCTTCGACCGACAAATAGCCTTCCGCTTGTTCCATTGATCGCGAGCAACCTCTTCCTTCATCATCTTGATCTGATCAGCCCTACATCACCTTCTCGGTCGCGAGCAGCTTGTTCCTTTCATCCTCTCGGTCGCAACTATCCTTGATCATCGGTTCCTCATCTACTCACGGTTCATTAAGCTTGATTTAAAGGTTAGGATTTATAATTGTTTGCAAGATCATATTCGGATTATATGTGTTTGAATGTAGTGAGTATGTTGTTAATCGGCTGAATTATCAAAGTGTTGCATGTATGATTGTTTTCGGAACTCATAGTTTGCAAGTGTGTTTTGTTTATAAAAACTAGAGATATTGATTAGGGTTTGCATGGATATGATATATGTATTGATCTATGATTAGAAAAATCGGTTCTTGATCGCCTAGGTTCATTATATTGACGGTTTATGCGAATTAGTGGTAATAAAATGCTGAAACAGATTGCTGAGTGATAGTTACAGCCGACTTCAACTGGCTATAACTCGGTAGTTAGTTGTCGAAAAACGGATTTTCTGAAGTCTAAAACGTAGAGATTTGAATAAAGAATCTAAGGGCACTGGATTCATATTTTTCTGAAGTCGTTTGATATTTTTAAGTGGCCAAGTAAGTTCAGTAACTAAAGCTGTGAAAATCCTGAAATTTTGTTAGTTGTTTATCGAGTTGGATTTTATAATCAGTAGGGAGTCGAATCATGAAATTTGTACAGCAACTAGGTATGGAAATTTCCGGGCAACTCCCACTGGAATTTTGTTAATTGGACGATCAGTGATTTTTAAATAAATTCTTCCGTGGACTGCAGTCAGAAAGCGACGAATCTGACTGCAGCCTAGTATATTAATATTTATGGATTATTGGTAAAGTATTAGGACTTGAAAAATTTATATAAATTTCTACAATATAGTTGTCACCTGCTGTAAAATAATTGGAATTTTTGTAACTTTGGAACTATTTTATAAAAATCCTAGAAAACAGCTGAATTATGAGTATGTAAGCTGAAATTTGATAACTCGTGATTGTGTGCACCAAAGTGTTGCATGGATTGGATTATGTTCATGATAAATTGTTTTGATTACTATGTTCACATGAGGATACTTGCATGCATATTTGAGTGTTAGGTATTTTGTTGTGTGTATCACTTTGTGCGTAAATTACGTGTAGAATTTGTATTGGTGTGTTCACACACTGACTTGAAATTAATTGGTTTGTTAGGACGCAATTAGCGGTCCCATCCCTTACAACTTCTTTGCTACATTAACCGAGCAACGAAAGGTGAGTTCACAGCCCCTAATTTTATCCGGTTTTAAACAACAGGGGGAGAAACATGTATACACTCTTCAACTCAATCTCTTTACGTTATATGAAAATAACGTCACATAACTATTGGGTAACTAAGTTAATGTTAATGTAACGTTATGGTCACTAAGCAGCTATATCACTTAAGTCCTCGTCAATCTCTCGGATCGTTAGTATTGGGTTTTAATAGCGGGGGAATTATAAGTAGTACTACTGGGCCTGACAAGCCCCATCCGAGCTAGTCGCGCTAGCCGACCGGGTATGGTCAACGGGTGAATAATTTGGCCTAACTTCGCCATGGTCAGTGATAGGCCTGGCAACACGGAGGCACAACAGTCAGCTTCGATCGCGAACACTTACGTGACATAACTTTAGGCTAGCTACCTATATATGTTAACATTGAACTTAATTACGAATCAACTATATTATCCCGGGTTAGGGATAATGGAAACAACAACTTGATTATTCCGGGTTAGGAATAATGGAACGAATCAACATTATTATTCCGGGTTGGGAATAATGGAACAAACAACATTATTATTCCGGGTTGGAAATAACGGAACTAGTCGTTATCCCGGTTAGGGATAACGGGGAAACAAACTTATAACCGAACAAACAAATTTATGAAAACCTGTGAACTCACTCATCTTTAATGTTGACACTTGTTTCTTTACATGTTTCTCAGGACGCTAGGAGCTCTAGGTGCACTCACATGCATTGAACAAGACATATTTTATCGAGTCTCATTTACAAACATTGTTTTGGGTTTTTCATTTGTTTTGGCGTTTGTGTTGGCGCCCGTTTCTCTACTTATTTTATGCTTCCGCTCAACCATAAAAACTAATGCTTCCGCTAAACATTGGTAACTAACTAAGACAATATAAAATCTACGATGAATGGTTAAACAAATGATTTTTGGAAAACGTATTACCAAATCATATAGAGTCGTTCGACGTACTAGTGTTTCAGATTCTGGTTTGTTCACACGCCTCGCGGTAAAACTCCGCAAGTGGAAATTGAGGGTGTGACAAATAATTCTTCAAGTTAAGTCAACTCAAATAAATTAAATAGTCAAAAGAAATACTTGATTAAATAAAGTTTCAACGTCTTACAAAGTGCGAAATAAACATATGAGTTTACTATAAAGTCTCAAGTTTAAACACAAGTGGGAAAATAAATAGACTGAAGGAAAGTAAATAAAATAAGCGAGATGTGTCAGTCTTCTACGTCTCCATCTCCCAAATCGCCATCGTTGCCGTCATCTTGCGCGTCATTTCCAGCTTCTACAGCTGGGTCCTCCTCCGGATCCTCCTCTGGATCCTCCTCTGGGTCCTCTTCTGGATCCTCTTCTGGATCCTCTTCTGGATCCTCTTCCGGGTCCTCCTCTACCGGCACTGGAGGGGCCGGTGCTGGGGCAGGTACTGGTGCAGGTGCCTGATTTTGTTCCAGTTCTTGAATTCTCCAGCTAGACTCAAGAACTCTGTCTTCTAGCCAGTCAGCCCTTAGCTGCTCAGCACGAAGATCTCTGGCTAAGGTGTTACGAGATATCTTACTCGTATGTTGCTCTTCCTCGAGCGATCCAGTTTTACCTGTCAGTTGTCGTATCATCCATCCCTGTGCTAGGATGGTTTTATGCATTCTTTCTATTTGTTCTTGTTGTTTCCGTATCAAATCTCTAAGTAGGTCATTTCCTACTTCTACAGAGTTAACCGGTTTGACCGGCACAGCGATGAGTGGGCGTGATGACGACTCCTCCCCTAGAGCGAGCCTTTTTCCTCGCAGCTGAGCATGTCTCCACGCCATAAGTTGGTAAAGGTTCCACCATAGGTGCCTTTCCTGGCGCCCTTGGTTGCGTAAGTTTGTCAGATGATGATGAGGATGATGATGACATTGCCTGTTAGGTTGTGTAGTTAGTTACGAGTTGCATTCATTTCTTACAATGCATTCATATTCTTCATAACACAGTTGTGGTACATCACATAACAAGATATAACAGTTCGGTGCCAAACTACGTCTAGTGTCGTGTATTCAGCTATAGTTTAGGTCTACTTTTAATGCAAACCTGGTTCTCTATAGCTAGTGGCTCTGATACCAATCTGTCACACCCTCAATTTCCACATGCGGAGTTTTACCGCGAGGCGTGTGAACAAACCAGAATCTGAGACACTAGTACGTCGAACGACTCTATATGATTTGATAATACGTTTTCCAAAATCATTTGTTTAACCATTCTTTGTAATTTTTATATTGTCTTAGTTAGTTTCCAATGTTTAGCGGAAGCATTAGTTTTTATGGTTGAGCGGAAGCATGAAAATAAAGTAGATGAACGGGCGCCAACACAAACGCCAAAACAAATGAAAACCCAAAACAATGTTTGTAAATGAGACTCGATAAAAGGTGTCTTGATCAATGCAAGTGAGTGCACCTAGAGCTCCTAGCGTCCTGAGAAACATGTAAAGAAACAAGTGTCAACATTAAAGAAGAGTGAGTTCACAGGTTTTCATAAATTCGTTTGTTCGGTTATAAGTTTGTTTCCCCCGTTATCCCTAACTCGGGATAACGGTTTAGTTCCATTATTCCCAACCCGGAATAATACTGATAGTTCCATTATTCCTTACCCGGAATAATAATGATGTCCCATTATTCCGAACCTGGAATAATAATGATGTCCCATTATTCCTAACCTGGAATAATAACGTTGTTGGTTCTATTATCCCTAACCCGGGATAATATTGTTGATTCGTAATTAAGTATAATGTTAATATATATAGGTAGCTAGCCTAAAGTTATGTCATGTAATTGTTCGCGATCGAAGCTGACTGTTGTGCCTCCGTGTTGCCAGGCCTATCACTAACCATGGCGAAGTTAGGCCAAATTATTCACCCGTTGACCATACCCGGTCGGCTAGCGCGACTAGCTCGGATGGGGCTTGTCGGGCCCAGTAGTACTACTTATAATTTCCCTGCTATTTAAACCCAATACTAACGATCCGAGAGATTGTCGAGGACTTGTGTGATATAGCTGCTTAGTGACCATAACGTACATTAACATTAACTTAGTTACCGAATAGTTAAGTGACGTTAATTTCGTATAACGTAAAGAGATAGAGTTGTAGAGTGTATACATGTTTCTCCCCTGTTGTTTAAAACCGGATAAATTAGGGGCCGTGAACTCACCTTTAGTTGCTCGGTTAGTGTAAGACAGAAGTTGCAAATGATGGGACCGCTAATTGCGTCCTAACAATTCAATTGATTTCAAGTTAGTGTGTGAACACACCAATACAAATCCTACACATAATTAACGCACAAAACGGTACACACAATCATAATTCCTAACACTCAAACATGCATGCAAGTATCCTCATATGCACTTAGTGATCAAAACAATTTATCATGAACACAATCCAATCCATGCAACACTTTGGTGCACACATTCGCAAGTTATCAAGTTTCACCTTATATACTCATAATTCGGCTGTTTTAGAGGATTTTTATAAAATAGTTCCAACGTTCCAAAAATTCTAATTATTTTACAGAAGGTGACACTATACTGTAGAATTGTATATAAATTTTTCAAGTCCTAACACTTTACCAATTATTCGTAAATATTAATATGCCAGGCTGCAGTCAGATTCGTCGCTTTCTGACTGCAGTCCACGGAAGAATTTATTTAAAAATCACCGTTAGTCCAATTAACAAAATTCCAGTGGGAGTTTCCCGAAATTTCCATATCTAGTTGCTGTACAAATTTCATGATTCGACTCCCTACAGATTATTAGATCCAACTTGATAAACAACTAACAAATTTTCAGGATTTTCACAGCTTTAGTTACTGAACTTAATTGGCTGTTTAAAAATATCAAACGACTTCAGAAAAATATGAATCCAGCACCATTAGAATCGTTTTTCAAAACTCTACGTTTTAGACTTCAGAAAATCCCTTTTTCTATAAATAATAACCAAGTTACAGCCAGTTGAAGTTGGCTGTAACCACCATTCAGCATTCTGATTCAGCACTTTATCACAATCTAACTCGCTTAAACCCTCGATACATTGAACATAGGCGATCAAGAACAGAATTACAAATCATATATCATCATATATATCATACCCATGCAAACCTAATCATAACCTATAGTTTTTATCAACAAAACACAGCCTATGTTTCCAAATTTCAAAAAACATCAAACTTGCAAACATCATAAATAAATCGGCTAACATAACACTACCTTCAAACATATAAATCCGAATGTAATCTTGCAAACAATGATAAATCCTAACCTTTAATAACAAGATCAATGAGCCGAGACTTGGACAAGAGCCGATTCAGATATGATGAAGAAAATCGCGACCGAGAGCAAAGAGTGAGGAAGACTTGTTGCGACCGAGAGGGGTGTATCAAGGCTGTTTGCGACCGGCATGATGAAGGAAAGGCTGCCGTCGGCTGTTTTCACAACTAGGGTTTGTATGTTTTTGTTTTGTGAAGAAAGGCTCATGAATGTATGTGTATATATAGCGCAAAAAGGTGAAAGGGAAAAGGGAAGGGTTGCGGTTGGGTGTGTGCTCGCGGCCGAAAGGGTTTGGGTGGGTTGGTTTGGGTCTAACACTTGGTCCTCAAGTTTAGATGAACTACTTGAGTCGTAAGGAAATGAGATTGGCTCGTGTTGCGGCTCGATTCGATTCATTTATTTATTTACTACATCTATACTTTATAACTAAAATAAAACATCAAATCGGATATCACATAATAACGCACCAACTTATAAACGTTTAATACGTAGCACATAACTTATTTGACAAGTACACGAAATTATCGTAATTATTTCGAGCGTGCAATTTAAGTCTCCGAACCAAATTAACGTAGGAACAAATAACCGTGAAGTAGTGCGTTTAAGATATCTGAAAAACCGGGATGTCACAATTTTGTTGCATTAACAAAATCCTCTTTTATCATGCTTCGAGTATTCACTTCCTGCCCAAACTCAATTCTTCACACAAACTGCACTACCTTGATAAATTGATTAGCCAACAGACGATCTTCTACACGATAATGCATCGGCAGACGACGTAGCTTTTAAATAACTAAGCTATGTTGTTCATCAAAATCCCAACTCCTTGTCTAGCCTGAATACTCCCCTTTGGTGTTAAAATATCTTTTCTTTTGAGACTCATCGGGAAGATCTTTGAACCATTTATGAGCCACCACACGAACCTCATCAGGGACTCAAATAGGATTCGCGATTTCGTTAGGCATAACATTCCCAAATACATAGCTTCTGAGATCATCCATGTTCACCTTCAAGGAATCGTACTCAATACTTTTCCCTTTACCCGTTTCAATGAAATCAAACTTGTCAGCAAGATCATCGTCTAACTTCTAGTCTTCTACTAATCCTTCCACCACGTTGCCATCATCTAAAACAAATTCATCAGCAGAGTCATCAATATCAGAATCTTAAAGAATACCCGAATCAGTTTTAGTAGGACCCTTGTCTCCCCAGCACTACTCTCAAACCAGACTCCCCCTTAACCATAGCTCCTTTGCTTCTCCCCCTACAAAGCGGCTTTAGGATCCTTATCTTTGTCAAGATCATCACAAATTTTCTTGAGCTCATCAATTTTGCATTAAGCTTGCACTTGTAAAACTGTATTCTCCCCCTAGCAGCAAGGAGCTTCACAAGATCCGTCACAATCTGATGTATCTGATTGGTAGCTTTGACTAGAGTCTCTTGTCGTGCAGACGAGCAAGCATCCCGTTTCATGAGATTACCCGACTGAATACCCTGATTCTTGGACAAACGAAACAAACGAGTCATCTATTGATCCCTCATTCCGTCCTTTTTCTTATAATACTCAATCTCTCTCCGTTGATGCTGAATTTGCTCCTGATGTTCTTTCAAGACTTTGGCAACATCCTGAAACTGAATTCGAATGAAACTAGGCATGTTTTGCCTTTCACCAACATTCAATGTGGCCGAAGGTCTTAGTACAGAAGCAGATGTAGTAGGTCTCGAACTAGAAGGTCTTGGACCAGACGGTTGAGGAACAGGCGGTCTAGGCATTTTTGGACTAACACTTCCGAGCCTTGGGTGTTCCGGTCTTTGTCGATTTCTACTTAGGTGGCACCATAGTACTTTCCAAAGAAGCAAACAAATTACATGAACCCATCGGAGAAGTAAGTGATCTAAACAATGTAGTTGTAGGAATAGCATAAGTCAACATTGGAGAGGAAATTCCCATTGAAGTAGACACAGTCAGAGATGGAAGAGAAACTGATCTTCCCAAAATTGTACGACCGCTAGTAACCGAAGTAATGACAACACCCAAAGAAACATCTACCGGAGCTTCTTCAGTACTCGAAACATGAGCATCCAAACATTCAACTACCTTTCCATGTTTCTATGTCCTGATTGGCAATGTGATGCAAACTGCCCAAGTATCAGGAGGACTGTCACACACGGTCGTAGCGGAAGCACGATGTGTGATAAGAGCAAAAATCATTGCATTCAATTAATTAAACAACTAATATAAAAGTAAGATGTTCATCCAAATGATTAATTTAAAACATGTTCAAAAATTACGTATTGTTTCAAAGGAAATACAAACTACAACTTTGTTTACGTTGTTAGAAATTTATAACACAAGTTTACAACAAATGATTTTTAAATAACTAAGACTTTGTGTTCCATGTTTTGCACGAGGGCGCGACATGTGAACCAAAGTCTATGGTAAGTGGATGAGATCTTATCACTTAACTTCTTAATCCCATGAAACTTGTTTTTCCAAAGTTGTCCACTAGTTACCTGAAATACATGTTAATTTTGGAAACGTCAACAAAAGTTGGTGAATTCATGTGTTTTGTTTTGCATAAAAAAATCTTTAAAAAATCTTAAGTATTGTATTGAAAACCTGGTATGTAAAGCCTTAATGAAATCATCGATCATTAACGTTTTGCAAGGACACTAATATGTGTGCTGACATAGGAGGCAACAAAACCTTAGACGATAATTTGTGTCTGTGATACTCGTTTTGGACACAAAAGAACTCTAATGAACTCTATTGTGCCGATAAGAGTGTAGCTCGCCAAAACCCAGTCTTTCTGTAACACCCCGACTGCGTAAAACAACAAACCGCGGCGGAAACGTCGGGGAGTCAAGTTATAGAACTATTGTTTCACAACTCATGGAGTTTATAGTTTTGTTTTATTAAGATAAATGTTTACATTGTCTTAGAATAAATAGAAATAACACATAAATAATTTCTCTTTTATGTTTTAAGTCATTAAGACCCGCGTCCATTCCTACGTGAAGCATGCATCATATTATCAAGCATTGACCCCTGAAACATATGTGAAAAGAGAGTCAGCATAAAAATGCCGGTGAGTACATAGGTTTTGTGAGTGTGTCACATTCGTGGCTTTGTATACATACTACAATACCTCGTCCGACTACAAGAGTCCTTAAGTGAAAACCTCGTATCAAAAGTGTTTAATATTGGAATACAATTAACAAACAAAAACAAGTTGGTTAGAGTTGTGAAAACCTTATAGCCATGAATCTTGACCAAAATGTTTCTTTTGTAAAAACCTTGTAATGGATTGATACAAAAGAAAACTTCGTATGGTTTATATCATTAAATGAGAATCATTGCGTGACATTGTTCAAAACCATTTGTCTGTGTTATAAACCATTCGTCCGTGTTATAAATAAATCGTCCATGTCATAAACCAGTTGTCAATGTCATAAACAAATTGTCCATGTTTTTAATTGTGAAAAATTTTGATCGTTCTTTAATGAACACATTCAAACCTGTGTTGACTATACCACCAAAAGGTATCTTTAATAGACCACCAAAGGGTCTCTTTACCTAGACTAACAAATCTACAAATGATTTATTAATCAGAAACAGTTTCTGTCATTACCAAACTTCATCCAAATCTGGTGAGTAGTCCGATAATGGAATTGTCAGTCCTATGGTACCATAATATACTACTGGTCGGCTTGGCCAAAGCTAATAATGTCATTCGTGTTATGGATAACGCATCAACTAGTTGTTCACATTATTGAAATCGTATTGCTTTATATATAAACCATAGACATTGTTTTTTATTAAACTTGAAAATGATTTAGCACATATGAGTACCCAAAACATTTGCAAAACATAAAAGAGGGGAACTATGTACTCACTTTGAAAATCATTTTGCATATATAAAAACATGTATATTGTTTTGAAATCTTGAAAATAATTTAGGCACATATGAATCACCCAAAAACATTTAGAAAATTTAAAAGAGGGGCTATGTACTCACTTTGAAAATCATTTTGTATACATAAACCATGTATATTGTTTTGAAATCCTGAAAATAATTATAGGCACATATGAATCACCCAAAAACATTTAGAAAATTTAAAAGAGGGGGCTATGTACTCACTTTGAAAATCATTTTGTATACATAAACCATGTATATTGTTTTGAAATCCTGAAAATAATTATAGGCACATATGAATCACCCCAAAACATTTAGAAAATGTAAAAGAGAGGAACTATCTACTCACATAAGCTTTGCGTAGTAAATTTGAAGATTTGAAAAGATAGTTTAGCACATATAAAATCACCCAAAACATTTAAAACGTAAAAGAGGGGAACTATGCACTCACTTGGAAAATCATTTTGTATACTAAACCGTGTATATTGTTTTGAAATCTTGAAAATAATTATAGGCACATATGAATCACCCCAAAACATTTAGAAAATGTGAAAGAGGGGGCTATGTACTCACTTTGAAAATCATTTTGTATATATAAACCATGTATATTGTTTTGAAATCTTGAAAATAAATATAGGCACATATGAATCACCCAAAAACATTTAGAAAATGTAAAAGAGGGACTATGTACTCATTGGAAATCATTTTTTATGTATAAACCATGTATATTGTTTTAAAATATTGAAAGTAATTATAGGCACATATGAATCACCCCAAAAAAATTAGAAAATTTAAAAGAGGGGGCTATGTACTACTTTGAAAATCATTTTTTATATATAAACCATGTATATTGTTTTGAAATCTTGAAAATAATTTAGCACAAATGAATCACCCGAAAACATTGGAAAACGTAAAAGAGGGGAACTGTGTACTCACTTGGGGTTGTGAAGGTATTCTTGATCAACGGAAAACAAAGCTCAAACGTGTCCTAATGTGTCAGATAAATATTCTTGCGTGTCGGGACTACAAACAGGAGATCAGATAGAATGAAGTCTTATAAACCAAATGAGTGTTGGAAGTCATTTGATATGGTTTAACAAACTTAATATTCAGATTTGGGAAGGATCCTAAGTGCTTTTGACCCATTATGACTCGTTAAGGTAGTTTATGCTACTTTAACGGGTCATTACGTAAATGCGTGATCGGATGATTGAACATGTCCTATGATAAGTCTTAAATGCCCTAACATGTTTGAAAATGTTATAATATCAGTTTTGTGGATGGGGATCGAGCTCCCGAAATGAGCAATCGACCTAATCTCGCTCAACTAGCAGAGGCGGAATTCATTGCTAGAGAGGTAGATATAACAAACAAGATAGAACTTAATGTTTAACTACTTTTGATCTATTAAAGGCGTTCAAGTTACAGATGCAAGTCAACAAACTGACAGATCTTCGCCGTATGAAATGACAAATCCACTTTAGCTCTAACACAACACTTCCCTATTTATAGGTCGACATGACTCGTACTGAAGTGCGTGCACTAACAAACAAACAACTATGATTCTTACGAAATGGTATTTCGTACTAGTGACTTATTTCGTATGAAACACTCATCTGTTTCGTGCGAATCACAGTGTAAAACATATAAATTTTACATTTTATCATTTAAACATTAACTTGTAAACTTTATAAACATTACGGATATAACCTAGACGTAAGCAATAGACATTATGCACCAACAAACTCCCCAGGATGTTGCCGTAGTCTGGATAATCTTCAAAACTTCACTTTGTTTTGACTTTAATGCCCAATAAACTCTTTAACGGCTTTCGACGTTCCTCAGAAGCAATAGGCGTTTGATCGGTCAGAGGACGTCGCTTTAAAAACTGAAAACTCCTTAACGATGCTACTCTTCAATGTTTAGCGATCCGAGCTTTTTTTTCTTCAGTTTTCTTCGATTCCTTCTTCTCAATCTTTCTCCATGTTGTCTTCCAATTCGATCCCGAATGAATATCATTTGCAAAACACACATTTACGACCTTTTGAAATTGAAGTGCTTGCTCCTGATCCTTTTCTTCAAAACTGATCTTGCTATAAAATAAACATTCAATGTCTTCCTTCGAACCATTTACTAGCCACATGGGGTCTAGTATCGAATGCCTCGCCTCAACCCAAATATTCTTTTGTGTGCTATGACGGCCTCGGTTAATTCCTCATTTATCTTCCATGAATCTTCATCCAGGTTTACACAAATAACAGCCTCACCTGTATTAGAATCATAATGCCACCACTTGAAGATCGTATAGAAATCTTTCTCCATTTTAATCATCGGCATGTTTTTCAACACCCGTGGTTTCTTCACAATCAACGTAATATCTTTCTCCTTTGTCACTGGAACTTCTTTAATAATATGACGTGGATAATGCGGTTTTCAGTGAACAAAACCATGCTTCTCTTGAAATTTGATCAATCTCCACAACTTTTGATCATGGAACTTGATCTTTAGGTTTATCATCTTTGTTTGCCAAAGTTCCTTAATGTCCAAATATGGCAGAGTTTTGATGTCACTTAGACATTGGAAGTATTGAATCCAAAATTCTCTCTTAATAGCATAAACATTCAGCTCTTCAATCCAACCCCAACTCAAAATATCCCCTAAAAAAATATTGGCATCTCTAGTAAAAAACGCCAGGGGTCTCTTAAAGTTTCACTCAGCGGGACTCTCCCTAAACCATTTCTTCTTTTGTTTGATAATCTCAGGTGTAGACATCTTTTCAGGAATCGTTCCTTCTTTAACAGCTTTGATACTTTCTTTTGTAACATCTCAAAGCTTTCTGTTGTTGAGCCGACTGTTGTGGTGTTGGTTGCTCGACAGGCTCTGGATTAGGCATAGGTTATTGAACAGATTCTGGCACAAATTGTTGCGGTGTTGGTTGTTGTTGTTCAGGTCCTTGTTCAGGAACTTGTGGTTGTTGCGAAGATATTTCTGGTTCAATATGTGGCCCATCTGGCTCGGAATGCATATAATGTAGGTGGAGATATAATACTCTGTGTTTGTTCCTCCATATTTGCTTCAGTAGTTTGCTCAGCACCCGCTTCTGGTGGATTAACAATCAGAGATATGCGAGTTGCAGATATTTTTATCCTTCATTGTCTTTTCTTGACTAAAGTTCTAAAACCAGATTCAAGCTCAGATTCAGACGGAACTAAGTAGTATGGTCTTCGCCTCTTGCCTTTCTTTTCTTTATTGGGCTTTACGCTTCAGCTCTTCTTGACGTTTCTTTGCCAATTTCTCCGCTCTTTTCTTTTCTCCTGCACATCTATCCTCAGAATCTGTACTAGAAGATAGTACTTCTTCAGCTGCTGTCTTGTCAGCTCCGAAAGCCTGACGTTCTATATCTTCTGCCATTTTTCAACTGTTTCTTCAATTTCAGGTTCATCCCTCAACCCTGAACTTTCAGCAGTAGATGCAGCTTTTCTCTTTCTTCCTTTGTATGTAGCCTTTCCTCCTTTATCTCTGTCTTTCATAAACCATAGACTTTGCTTTGCCACAAACAAAGATAATGATTTCACTTCCTCCCCATCATCACCACTATCGTCTTTCCTCCATTTTCCAGGTGCGGGTGAGATGTAATATTTATTTAGAATAGCACCAAACATCGGTTTAGCGGCAGGAGCAGACTTCAAATGTACATTCATCTTTCACAGAGACTGAACATCCATATGCTCAAGTTTAAGCACATCATCAGCAGATTTCTTCAAGTCAGGATGTAAATAGTCTAATATCATCTATATAAACCTCGGATACTGCAAAAATCTTTCCTTCTGAATACTTTGTATCATCTGAGTAAATATAACATTCGAAAAGTTATAAGGAAGATTCAGCACTAGTGCAGTAATCATGCACATCTGATAATCCACCAAATCATCAAAACCACCCTTCCTGTGACCCAAACAGTAAATAATGACATGTGCCAGATATTGAAACGGCGCACTTAGATTACTCTCCTTAAAAGGAGCAGCATTCACAAAACCCGTATAACCCATCCTGTAGATATAACCTTTCACCATATATTCAGTAAAGCCCATTGGATCATCCTTGTTATCTTTAAACTCTAACACTTTCCAAATCAAATCTTCAGTAATCTTAACTTGAATATCCACATCATTAATCTTCACTGCTGATATAATGGCATTGTCATCAAGACTATATTCTGCAGCATTCCAGAAATACTCCACATGTGACAATTATACAGTATGTCTTTCTGTAATCGCCTTCGTCACTCTAATTCTTGTCAGAAAATCCAAGATACTTCGGTATGCAGCTATCTCTGGGATTTTAGAATCTGTGATACATCATATATTATGCACTGGAGAAAAAACAGATCTCTTTGCCTGTTCAAGAACATAACAATCAACCGTTTGTAAATTTTCAAACTTTCAAAAATTCTTCACTGATTCGTACAAAAACCTATGTTTCGTACGAAATACACACTTAAACAAAACTGTTAAACTTTCAAATTTCTATCTCTTGGTTCATACAAAATCCTATGTTTCATACGAATTACTATATTGATCAAAACACTTAAACTTTCGACGTTTCTATCTCTTGGTTCGTACAAAATTCTTTGTTTCGTACAAAATATCTAGACAAGTTTTGAACATTTTAATATTACTCTCTCTGTTTCGTACCAAAATTTTATTTCGTACGACACCTTCATGTGATCAAACCATTTGAATGTTGAAGTTCATGTTATTCATACGGTTCACTTGTTTCGCACAAAAATTATTCATTTAAACAAAATTTCTTTGAAATCTCATTTCGGGCGAAATAGTTCACTCGTACCAAATCGTCGTCGTCCCAAAATTTGTCTAAGTGTAATTCGAATCTAAAACTTGTTGTTTTTAGCAAATTAATAGTTGATTTTCAGGTTATTAGAGCCGATATTAATGATTTTGTGGTCAATTTTAAGTTTTACCGGTTCAATTTCCCTAGATCTAAGTTTTAGTCCGAATCGTATGAAATTTTGACATTATAACAGTTAGATCGTGATGAAATTACCTTACCCATTGTATAAGGTGTGCAAATCAACCTCAACAATGTGAATAGCAAGCACAAAAACCAAGAAATGAAGTTTTAGAGATGAATCGCACAAAATCTCTATAAGCCGCTCAACAATGCTCAAAGAACAGAAATCTCATTTCTGTGCGAACCAAAGGCTATTTATACGTACTCTTTGTCGTACGAAAACTTGTGAATCGCACCAAATATTTACCCTTGTTTCATACAAAAATGACTTATCCGCATGAAATTTGATTTTGTACGAATCAAATCTAAAAACTTTAACTTTAAACTTTTTCAATTTCAATTTTTAATTTTTAAATTTGTTTTATTTTTCATTCATTTTATCAAAAATTTTATCTGTTTCAAAAATCCACTTGACTAACCAAGTCCAAGTTAATGACCCTGGTTATCCATTTTGCCTTCCAATTCCAAGTTAATGACCTTGGTTGACCATGTTTGACCAAACAGATTTATTTTAACATGTAAATTTTCAAATTAATGAACGTTCTAGACATCTAAGTAAACTTTGTTAAAAATTAGCTCCCAACCCATGATTCCAAGCTTTCTTCTGCAAGATGTTGCTATGAATCCAACCATCAATATTTTTATCATCAGTAAACAAAAATAAAACTATTAAGCTAAGAAAACTAAAAATATTTTTGGGTTTTTTAAGAAAATTTTCAAAGAATAACAACATTTTTTTGTGAATTTTGCGTTTTTAGAGGATCATTTCAAGCATTCATATAAGTCATCAGTAACATTAGTCTTGAAACACCTTTTAAGCTTTTAAACAAATTTACCTAGATTGCCAATATATTTATCCATTAAACCTCTTCTCGTTTCTCAATTGTTTCAAGATATGTTAAGGTATTATTAGAAACATGAAATAACATTGTTTCCCATCTCAGAATATACTCCCGTATCGAGATTCCCAAAACGTCATATTACAGGTGAATATATCAAATTGATATCTGTATATAGGGTGAATGTGAGACCTTGAGAGCTCAGGTTAGTACTACCGTTCAGACAAAGAGATGAAGGCTAGTCTTTAGGTGGTGTTCCATTAAGGAATCTTTTGTACTGCAAATGTCATAATTGCTTGAGACATAATCATTTTATACAACTTTCGGGGAAATAATACGAAAGTTTATATGAGTTCTAGGCCATTGTTTCCGCAAAATCAGAAGAACTCGAATAATACCCCAGATATCAATCAAATATAAAGACCTAGTATCGCAGAATCTGGCATTCTCTCAAACGAAATTTCGGAGTATTAAGTCCAGATATCCGAGTGATGTTAACCCACAAGTTAATCAGTTTTGGTGTTTTAGATTTATATCTCGATAACAATCTACTGAACGAGTGAAGTCTATTGGCATATCCATAGTAAGACTTTCTTAAACACTTGTAAACAGTACAATTCTTTAGCATACTGTGATATCATTTTTGATTTACTATGATCACTCTTTTTACACAAAACTCTTTTTGATTTTTTAAATGTTTTTGTATTTTGTTCAAATATTCTCCTCCTAAAATCAAAAATATATTTTTGGATTTTTTTTAAAAAATTAGAAGAAAGAATGTACTAAAAACGTTTAGCCGACGACCAATTCACTTCAAGTCGTCATCATCCTCAAACTCAACCTCAAATACATCCCCTGAGATCATATTTTTATACCATTTACCTTTAACAAATTTTTAAACTTTGTTTTATCAAAAGCTTTGGTATAAAAATCTGCTTTTTGTCATCAGTATGGATTTTCTCAATTCGTACCAACTTTTTTTGGTAGCAATCACGAATAAAGTGGTGTCGAATCTCGATATGTTTAGTACGTGAGTGTTGACATGAGTTTTTGGTGATATCGATTGCAGCCTGATTATCTACATATATAGGCGTATCAAGAAATTGCAAACCGAAATCTCTCATATGTTGTTGTATCCAGAGAAGCTGAGCACAACAACTGGACGCCGAATCGTATTCAGCCTCACAGGTAGAGAGAGCGACCGCGGTTTGTTTCTTGCATTGCCACGTTACCAAACGGGTTCCAAAGAACTGGCAGCCGGCCGTTGTAGATTTTGTATTCAGTTTGCAGCATTCGAAATCAAAATCCTAGTAACCTGCAAGATTAAAATCATCATTTCTAGGGTACCACAAGCCGGTGCTTGGAAAACCTTTTAGATATCTCATTATGCATTTAACGATAAGAAGGTGTGACTCTTTTGGATTAGACTGATAACGGGAACAGAGGCACGTTGGATACATGATAACTAGTCGAGAAGCAGTAAGATACATCAAGGATCCGATCATGGAGCGATATAAAGTTTCATCAAGTTTTTTGCCGGTAAGATCTGGACAGATGCCGTGATTTGGAGCTAACGGGGTCGATGCTGGTTTAGTTCCTGTCATCTTGAATTTCTCCAATATGTCATGAACATATTTCGTCAGATGAATGAGATACCATCAAGAAACTGATCAACCTGAAGTCCTAGAAAGAACTTCATCTCCCCCATTGTGCTCATTTCGAATTTGAGCTTCATGACTTCTTCAAAGTCTTTACACAGCTTGTCATTTGTCGATCCAAAGATAATATCATCTACATATATCTGTACGATAAAAAGATGTCCATCTACTTCCTTCGTGAAGAGAGTTGAGTCTACTGTTCCCTGATAAAGCCATTATCCAAAAGATGATTCGATAATGCTTCATACCAAGCTCTCGGGGCTTGATGAACACCATATAAGGCTTTATTCAAGAGGTAGACTTTATCTTTGTGCACTGGATCAACGAACCCTGGTGGTTGGCCGACATACACCTCCTCTTTCACTTTTCCGTAAAGAAAAGCAGATTTAACATCCAATTGGTACACCTTGTACCCTTTCCACGAGGTAAAAGCCAGAATATGCGAATTGCTTCAAGACGTGCAACTGGGGTGTAGACTTTAGTATAGTCTATCACTTCTTGCTGATAAAAACCTTGAACCACAAGTCAAGCTTTGTTGCACACCACAACTCCTCTATCATCTCTTTTACACTTGAAGACCCATCTTGTATTAATCTTTTTGTGATGATCTGGCAGGTCAACAAGCGTCCAGACGCCAAGTTTCTAGAATTGCAATAATTCTTCTTGGATCGCATCCGCCCAACTTTCTTCTTTCAACGCGTCTTTCCAGTTTCCCGGTTCAACCTTGAGAAACAAAACAACTGTGAGAAAATCGGACTTGAAGTGGAGCAATGCTAGTATAGAAACAACTTAGATCTTTATTAATCTGATTGCGAGTTTGCACTCCCGATTGTAAGCTGCGTATAATGTTCTCTAACGGATGATATGAAAGTGTCCTAGGCATCACTTCAGTTGGAACATCTACTTGTGATTGCAAATTTGAGATATGTTCATCGACAACCGGTACAGATGAAGAAGCTTTATTCTTGGCATTAGACTGATCAGCCTGTTTGTTCAGAAAAACTTCAATCTGTTCAGATCCCTCATCAGAACTAGATCCTCCATCGTCGAAAGTTGGTTCCCGATTAGAGTAATCATCTTCATTTGGTTGGGCTGAAGATTCAGCAGCATTGACATTTTTAGCAGGAACCAGATTTAGAACAAAAGAGCTCTGACCAACATCAGATGTGTTAACTGGTATAGATGTAGAAATCACAAAAGGTCGAGGAACTTGTTCTTGATTAGATAACTGATGTTGTTGAAATAACATAACAAGTTCTTCTTCAGTTGGCACATCTGGAAGATCAAACGAATCCCACAATCTATCGTAGTTAAACAGCCACGAATCCCCAGGCTTCTTGGTAGGCGTTGTATATCTTTGACAATCTACATGCTGCGCTAGGCTACCTGGTTCAGACTCGGCAAGAAAACATGTTTATGAGGAGTAGCATAACCAACAAAGAAACCCTCCAAAGATTTGGCTCCAAATTTAACAGCCGGGTCCAAGACGGTACACGGTGATCCAAAAGGTTCCAAAAAAGTTAAGTTAGGCTTTCGTTGATTTAGTAACTCGAAACATGTCTTTTTGTGAGGCTTAACTGTTAACACGATTTAGGGTATAGCATGCTGATGCTACTGCTTCACTCCAGAAACTGATCGGTAATTTCAAATCAGCTAACATTGTTCTAGCGGTTTCTATCAACGTGCGATTCTTTCGTTAGCTACTCCATTTTGTTGTGGAGTATAGGGACGCTGAATTCATGGAGATTCCCCTTTTCATTGCAGAACTCTTGCATCTTCTTGTTCTTGAACTCCGTTCCATTATCACTGCGAATTCTCTTAATGGGCAAATGATATAAATTCTCGAGCTTTTTGAAAAGGATCATAAGAGTTTCAAACGTTTCATCCTTGCTTTCCAGAAAGAACACCCATGAAAATCAAGAATAATCATCTGTAACGACAAGACAATATAGATCTCCAGAAATACTTTTAACATTGACTGGTCCAAAGAGATCCATGTGTAGTCTTTCTAGTGGTAGCTTTATCGAATTCAACAGCTTTCTCGGGTGTGATTTCTCATGCTGCTTCCCCTTTTTGCAGCTAAGACAATCATCTGATAAATGAAAACTTTTCAAATTGACACCCTCCACTAAGTCGTTATGCACAAGAAAATTCATCTTTCGAAGATGAATGTGCCCCATTTTTCTATGCCATAAAATTGACTCTTTTTGGGTAGCTTTAGAAACAAAGCATTGAACTTCTTTGAAGTGGTAGAAGCGATACTCATATCAAGAACATTTTCTCGCGTAGCTCGCATCAGAATCCATTCTTCTTGAATCTTGAAACCGGGTTTTAGAATTAGACATTCTTTATCATTGAAACGTGTCGTGAACTTCTTGTCACAAATTTGCGAGATACTAAGCAGATTGTTCTCAAGTTCAGCGATATAGTTCACTTTATCAAACGATACAACTCCGTTCGAGAGAATCATTTCTCCTACAATCCTACCTCCCTGCGTTCCAACAAATCCAACATATCCTCCTCGAATAGCTCTAACTTTATTGAGCAGCGCAAGCATTCCTGTCATGTGGCGAGACACTCCACTATCCATGATCCATTTTGACAATATTGAACGTTGGAGCCCCTCCGCACATGTTCAACAAAATTTATTTAAACAAAGAGACCCGAGCCTGTTTGGTCTTGGGTGGGTTTGGAATGTCGAACTTTGGACCCACTTTGTTCTTTTCAATCTTTCTAAGCTCAATGTTGTATGGAACACAAGGTTTGAGTTCAACCTTGGATGATTTGGTGTTAACAATTTTAGCAACCCATTTCTGTGTTTGTGGTTTAGCCTGTTTAACATAAAATTTTAAATCTTTTTGTTGAACTTTGTGTGATGTTTCACCAATTTCAAATTTAGATTGAGGTTTAATAATTGGTTTAACATTTTGATTAGATTCAGTTTTTCTTTTAAGAATTTATTTCGGCATAACCATCAGTGCTTTTTGTTTTCATCCTTGGTGAACTTTTATGGAGAAGAAACTGGTTTTGAACTTTCTTGTGAACAATATCGTGCGATATGTCGAACTTTCTTGCATTTAAAGCATGTCCTGCTGTCCTTATAAACAGAGGTATTCAAAACCTGTTTCTATTTTTGTTTCTCTTTTTCTTTAAGAAAATCATCATTTGATTGAACACCAATGATTTCCTTTTCTTTCTCTATTGTTGTCCCAAATACAAAATTAATTTTCTTTGTAAAATCCAATTTTTGGGACCTGTTGGTTTTATGTTGCTTCTGAAAACCCAAACCTGCTAGTTTGTTTTCCAGATATTCTCCATTTTTTTGATAGTAAGGTCGGTTGTCAGTTTTTGATTTAGAATAGAAAGAAAATCATGCTTATCTAAATCATTATAACTTACCTACATCAGCTTAAAGATTTTATCAACATAACCACTTTTCACATTCTTGATGGGAAAATCCTCATCCGAAAATAGTTTATTAGATCCTTTTAATTTATTAACTATGTCATTAGGATCATTTAAACTATTTTCTGATTTGTCATCAGATTTTGACTTCTCAGATTTTTCAGACTCAGCCACTTCCGATTCATTTGTTAACACTTTTTCAATAACATTTTCTACTACTTCAGAATCACATTCACCATCATTTTTAGTGTAAGTTATATCGATATCCTCAGGCAACTGTTCGTTTTCAATTTAAGATTTAGCGTCTTTTCCACCCTAGATGGATTTTTGCAAGCATAACTGTTCCACATGGGTGGAGGAACTCGATCATAACTTCCACTCTTTGTTTTAACATTTTAGATTCCTCAGTATTTTCAATTTTTGGTAAAATGTGATATATGACGTATGAGCTTGTGGAATAACTAATTAAAAATTTGTTAACTCGTTCGGTTTCAATTCTCATTTTTTCAAGCTGACTTTTGAGCTTAACAATAGTGTTTAGATGAATATTAATTGCCATTTGTTTATCCATCACTGTTGCTTTAAGCATCATAAGTGTTGCATCATTTCTCTGAGTGCTTTATTATATTGTTTAACAGACACACTCAATTTGGCATATGCTTCCTTTGTGGTTTTGTAATCGCTTGACAAATTGTCTGTTAAACTTTGCAATTCAGCAAACCTTTTGTCTTTCACAAGACACTCACCACATGATTCATCATACTTTGAACAAGATTTGTCATTCTCAGATGACTTGTTTACCTCATTTCCATTTGCCATGCATGCTTTAATGATCTCCTCTTTCAGCAATTCCTTTTTCTTATCTACTTTGACATCTTCAACCGGTTTCTTTTGCACTTAATCTGTTGAATGTTGAGTATGTGCGAAATATCCTGCAAAAGGTTTTTAAACATCATTAGGCAAAAGATGTTTGAATGGACCATTCAAAAGCTCCTCTTCCTCTGATAAAGTATGATAATAATAATCATCATCCTCAGGTCCTTCATCAAATGATGCCTTCGATTCTTCTTCTGGTTCATCAATAATTTCTGCAACCAATGCCAAACTTTCTCCTTTCGAAATAAACTTGTTCCAATTAAACCCTTCGTATTCTTGTGTAACAACCAAAGCCTTTTCTTTAGTTTCAGGTTTCTTGTCTTCAATCGGCACGATTCTTGTTCTTGGTTGTGGTCGGTGATAGATCGCTCTTTTGTAATAGTCATCTTGGAAAGGATTCTTGATTCCCTTGAACCTGTCGGTTTTACATTTCTTTTAAAGTAACATTTCTCCCGACACCTGAAACAAGTAACTTTAGATTTATCAAATCCAAGTTTCCCATCCAAGCCTCCCAAATTTTCCGGTAAATGCTGATAGCATTTACCGGAATGTCTCTAGTCTGATTATGGCATAAGCTAACCAATTAACGGTCTTATTTAAGTCATTGACTTAGACCGATAGCGTACATGATCAAAATGTATAACGCCAGATTAAACGCTGATTGGATAGAATGTAGTTTAAACCCGACAAGTACTTTGACTTGCATAATATGGGTAAACTATAAACATTCTGGATTCCGGAATGTGCTCAAACTAGTTACATATACTTAACCATATGCATATTAGCGATTTGTGTAACGAGATAAGTCATGGATAAGTTCTATATGCCATTATACTTTAAGTAAGTTGTAATATCAGTAAGATATCAACTTATATGCCCGTTAAGGTTTTAAAACGAAACTATGCCTCATAAGGGCATTTCGGTAATTTCAAACCATATAAAAGGAACTTGAATATAATTTAAGTTCATAATCATGAGTATTCTGGAAAATAACTTATTTATGATATAATATTATAGGATATTAATTATATGTGTAATTTATCCATTATGACCAAACTATGCACCGAAAGGGCATTTTGGTCATTTTACACATAGTTTTATAAGTTATTTGGGATTCTAAGTTCATATTATATATCTGCTATAAAAATGTTTAAAATAAGTTTTAAAATCAGTAGGTAACAATTCTTGGTTGATAAACATGATTTAAAACCATACTATGCCCTAAAACGGCGCTTATGTCGTAAAATGACGTGTTATGTGATATTTAATGAAAACTGATTTTAACGTCAAGTTAACATGCCTTCGATATGTCATTTAGTATAACATATCAGTAGGTAAAAGATTCATTTCGAAAAGATATAATTACAATCATTTTATGGGCCACAAGGGCCTTATCGTCATTTATCGACATAATATAATGACTTGTTCATAAACTCAGTTTATAATCTGATTTGGCATCCCAAATAATCCTACTTATAATATTACCTCAATAGGAAACTTATTTTCAAATTCGTTATCATTTGAACCTTGTTTTATGCAAAAAGGGCATTTTAGTCAAAATGGCTTAATTACGGAACTTGTGCATAAACTCAGATTCTGATTATGATCATGTAATATAATCTCAGGGGGTTAAGCTACATTATATTACAATCATAATGCAACTTTAGATCGGTGTCTAACTAATCTAAATCTGGTCAGAATCGAAAGTCAAAAAAAGTCAAAGTTCCCGACTTTCGGTTGCGAACCGACCCTAGAACTGAAATTGACGAGCCGAACATGTTCTTACATGTTCTACTAATTATTGCCAACTTGTTTAAGTGTCAAAACAGGTTTCCTAACATATATAAGATCAAATTATAATAGTTTCAAAAAATGGCCTGTTTGACTTTTTAATATTTAAAGTTTGACCTGTCAATTGATCGACGTGATCTTCAGGAGGTGCCATTTATAGGGATTAACACCTACCTTATTACAATCGCTTAGCCATGTTCGTTACAAACATTGGTTGGACCATAATGGTCTTAACCGAAAGTCAAGGCGTTTTCCATAAAACGTTTGAGGTTTGCTATAAAAGCCTATAAACGAAAATGCACAAGGAAGGAACACTTACCAGTGATTTCAAGAATGCAAGAGAACTAAGTTAGATGCTTTTTTCTGTTAGGAACTTCCAGAGGAGGGAGAAGAGTTGAAAATGAGTATGGTGCAACTTCAAATGGTGAACTTTGGCACCTATTTATAGTTGGAGAGCTTAAAGGAGGTGATGCCAGGTGCTAAGGGGTGTAAGAGGAAGCTTACAAGTGTCCTAAAACGTGGCACAGCAATTTGGGGATCCATAATTTCGAATTCATGGTTTTTGGCAACATGTGTGGACGCCAAGCAAAAATTATGCAGACACAGGCCTCTCGCGCCCCACGAGAGGCACAAGCCTCGCTTCTCGCGCCAAGCGAGCGTCCCATGTCAATTTTTAAATTTTGCCACATTTAGCCCCTCTACTTTTAAACCCCTTTAAACCTTCGTAAAACACCTTTTTAGCATCTTTAGCCCTCTGTAGCCAATATTTTGCATACCCGGGATTACGCCTGGACATTGTCGAGCTCTCGGTTCGTTAAAAGGTCACTCAGAGGTATAAATGAACATGTTGACACTTTTAATCCCTCCAACTTCCAACCTTTATGTAATTAACGGATTTAATCCCTCTCGTCCAACAAACGGGACCTATGAGAGTTAAGAATTCGTAAAGGATCACTCAGAGGCTCAGTATAAGCATGTTGACTCTGATGTCACTCAAGGGTTGGCATGTTGACATATCAGTCACTCAGAGGCCAAGTTTAAGCATGTTGACATATCAGTCACTCAGAGGCTAAGCATGTTGACATATCAGTCACTCAGAGGCTAGGTTTATGCATGTTGATATTAAAAAGTCACTCAGAGGCTCGGTTTGAGCACGTTGACACTTTTAGTCCTTATTAGTCTTTAATAGACTAACTTAAAAAATACGACATGTGTTACTATACTATTGGACACGATTTTATAGGGTGTTACATCCTCACCCCCTTAAAAGAAATCTGGACCTCGAGATTTTATTCAAAAAGATGGGGGTACTTTTTTCGCATAGTGGACCCAACTTCCCATGTATACTCGGGACCTCTAAAGGCATCCCATTTAACCTACTATAGGTATCAATTTCCTTTGGAGCTTCTTAACTCGTCGATCTTCGATCGAAATTGGTTTCTCAATGAATCTCAGGTTTTCATCTATTTGCACATCTTTATGTGACATTGCTAGCGACTCATCAACTAAACATTTCTTAAGGTTGCTGATGTGGTAAACATCATTAATTCCACTTAGCTCCTCGGGCAGTCTGAGCTTATAAGCTAAAGAACCAACACATTTCGAATGGTCCAATATATCTTGGGCTTAACTTGCCCTTCTTTCCAAAGCGCATTACAACTTTCAAGGGTGATACTTTCAACATGACTTTGTCCCCTACTGGAACTTAAGAGGTTTATGCCTCTTTTCAGCATAGCTCTTCTGCGCTATCACGACAGCTTTGAGACGATCATGGATTTGCACAATATTTTCCATGGTCTCCAGGACAATCTCCGGTCCTAATAGTTGGGCTTCCCCAACTTCTGCCCAACACACGGGCGTTCTACATTTTCTCCCATATAAGGCCTCATAAGGAACAGCCTTGATGCTTGTATGATAACTATTATTATAGAAGAATTCTATTAGGGGTAAGTGGTCATCCCAACTTCCACCGAATCAATTACACATGCCCAAAGTATGTCTTCCAAAGTCTGAATAGTACGCTCACATTGACCATCAGTCTGCGGATGGTAAGTCCGTACTAAAGTTTAATCGTGTGCCTAAATATTGTTGGAAACTTTTCCAAAAATAAGATGTATATCTAGTATCTCTATTAGATACAATAGATACTGGACACCAGTAGGGACACAATCTTGTCCACAGACAATTTAGCCAATTTGTCAAAACTATAAGTCTCTTTAATTGGCAAGAAATGTGCTGACTTAGTCAGTCTATCAACAATGACCCAAATCGTGTCATTACCACGTTTGTTCTTGGTAACTTCGTAATCAAATCCATAGTTACCATTTCTCATTTCTATGTGGGAATCTCAAGTTGTTGTAGAAGTATAACGGTTTCTGATGTTCGGCCTTAACTTGCGAACACGTCAGACACTTAGCTACATAGGTGGCTATGGATTTCTTCAAACACATCCACAATAATTCTTTCTTCAAATCTTGATACATATTGTCACCTCCCGGATGAACTGAGTATCTCGTATTATGCGCTTCCTAGAGGATTAGATCTCTAAGTATTCCAAAGATTATCATTAAATCTAAGGATTCCATCCTTTCCAGGCATTAACTGATTGACAGTTTCGCCTAATCCTTCATTAGGAATATTAGCCTCTAACAGGGCTTGCTTTTGCGCATCTAATAGCTTTTCACTCAAGCTATTTCTAAGCTCATTGCTTTTGGCGTTAATACTAATAGGTTTAACCCTTTCCATCCAACGACGTTGTCGCATTTTCGATTCTTCTGATTGAACAAGTGTTGGAGACTCTTATGGTCAGTGTATATAATACACATTCGTACCATACAAGTAATGTCTCGACAATTTTAGTGCAAATACAATGGCACCCAATTCCAAATCATGGGTGGTGTAATTCCTTTCATGCACCTTTAATTGTCGTGATACATAGGCAATTACTTTGCCTTTTTGCATTAGTACACAGCCCATGCCAGTGTGCGAAGCATCACAATAGACAATAAATCCTCAATTCCCTTAGGTAAGGATAACAAAGGAGCATTTCTTAACTTATGTTTTAGAATCTCAAAGGATTCTTGTTTTTTCGGACCCCAAACGAACTTAACATTCTTGCGGGGCAGGGTAGTCAAATGAGTGGCTATCCTTGAAAAGTTCTCAATGAACCTTCTATAATATCCAGCCAATCCTAAGAAACTACGAATTTCTAATGGGGTTTTGGGAACTTCTCATTTCATTATGGCTTCTATCTTGGCGGGATCCACTTGGATACCACGATCACTTACGACATGTCTAAGAAACTTGACTTCTCTAAGCCAAAATTCGCATTTAGAAAATTTAGCATAAAGCTTTTCCTGCCTTAGCAATTCTAGAATGCATCGAAGGTGTTTCTCATGATCAGCTTGATTATGAGAATATATAAGTATGTCGCCTATGAAGACAATGACAAACTTATCTAAATACGGTTTGCAGACTCTATTCATGAGATCCATGAATGTTGTTGGTGCGTTTGTGAGCCTAAAAGGCATCACCAAAAATTCAAAGTGACCATAACGGGTCCTAAAGGCAATTTAGGAACATCTTCACTACTAACCTTCAGCTGATGGTATCCTGATCTCAAATCAATCTTAGAGAAATAACTAGCCCCTTGCAATTGGTCAAATAAATCATCGATCCTGGGCAAAGGATAACGATTCTTGATTGTTATCTTGTTTAGCTCTCGGTAGTCGATGCACATCCGCATTGAACCGTCTTTCTTCATAACGAAAAGAATAGGAGCTCCCCAAGGCGAGGAACTTGGCTAAATAAAGCCTTTCTCTAAGAGTTCATCCAATTGAACTCTTAACTCCTTCATTTCCATTGGTGCTAGCCGATATGGAGCTTTAGCTACGGGTGTTGATCCCGGTAGGATGTCAATCCTAAACTCCACTTTTCTATCTGGAGGTAGGCCTGGTAATTCTTTAGGGAATACATCGGGATACTCTGAAATAACTGGGAGATCCTCAATGTTTGGGTTAGGTTCGTTGATAGTTACTTGTGCCATGTAGATGATACAGCCTCTCCCTAAACACTTGGATGCTTTAAATAGCGACACCTTGTTTGGCAATCCGTAGTGTGAATCTCCAGGTTAGTGATCATATCACCAGATGGGGTTTTTATCTTGATGAGTTTCTTATCACAAGCAATGCAGGATTGGTTATGGGATAACCAATCCATGCCTAAAACTACATCGAACTCCTCCAATTTCATTGGCAGCAAAGAGATAGGGATAGAATGATTCTTAATGGATATAGAACATCCATCAAGAATGGAAGATGCTGATTCTAAACTTCCATCAGCAAGTTCTATCTCATAACTTTTATCTTGAGTTCTTATGGGCAAGTTTAATAGTTTACTAAACTTATGACCAACAAAAGATTTATCTACACCCGAATCGAAAAGAACTCTAGCATAAATATCGTTAATGAGGAATGTACCTGTTATGACATTGTTGTCATGAACAGCCTCTTTTGAAGTCATCTGAAAGGCACGATGATTCTCCTTCTTGGCCTCTCCAGGCTTCGAATTATTATTTTTTAGATTCTTAGGGCAGTTAGTCTTAATATGCCCTTTTTCATTGTAGACATAACAAACGACATCCTTAAGATCCTTATATTCTAGGGTTTTATGCCCTCTTTCTTACATATGCCACATGGTCTAGTTTGTGGATCAATGCTACACTGTCCCCAATAGTTACGGTTACAGTTCTTACATGTCAGCGTTACGCCTGACTTAACTTGGTTCCCTTTGAACCCAAATCTCCCTTTATTTTTCTTATTAAATCTTTGGGAGTTGTCATCCTCTCTCTTCCTTTTCCCGTCAGCCTCTGATTTGATTGACTTCTATTTTACTAAATCTAGAGTGAGGGAGAGGGATAGGTCAACAGTAGACCTATAGGTACTAGGCTGAGCAGCCATTACCATGCCTTTTATCTAAGGCGCTAACCCATTTATAAAACGCGCAATGCATTTGGATTCATGGGTGATTAAGTATGAAACTACCTAGACAGAGAGTTGAAGTCAGAAACATACTTCCTACAATCTAGGTTTTTCATTGTAAGAGTCAGGAAGTCTGACTCTATCTTTTCCACCTCATGGGGTGGATAGTAAGTCTCCTTTACCAGATCTACAAACTTGGACCATTCCAAGTTGTACATGTGTATTTTACCTGTTGATTGAATCATAGCCTTCCACCATGTTAGGGCATCGCCCTTAAAGGACTGTGATACATACTTAACCAAATTCTTTTCAGCACAACCGCTGATGTCTACTATCGTTTCCATCTCGTCTAGCCACTTTAAGGTTTCTACAGCCCCCTTTTCTCCATTGAAGTATCAGGGCTTGCAGGAGAGAAAATATTTATAGGTGCATCCGTCTTTAGAAGAACGGGACCTATCAGCAAACTCTATTTTCTTTGGTTCACTCTTCGCATTTGAAGAGTGAACACAGTTATTCTTATGAGCTGAGGATGGCGTAATTGATAAACGTCTGGAGCGAGTAGCACTCGACTCCCTAAGCTTTTCTAAGGCCTTTTCCATAGACATACATGTGGCATATCAGCCTATCACGTTGGACATACATGTGGCATATCAGCCTGTCACGTTGGACATACATGTGGCATAACAGCCTGTCACGTTGGACATACATAGGCATATCAGCCTGTCACGTTGGACGGTTAGTGTGGTTCCTCAAGCCACACTACCAGGAGTATCAATATTCCTTAATGTTACATAAGAGTACCTTAATGATTGATTAATGGTCCCGGTCACGTTAAACATTAACGATCTTGGAGGCTTGAACCTAGTCCACCACCTCAGGATAGAAGGATAACTTCCCTTAACTATCCTGATAGAAGACCTTTTTATTCTTAACTATCATTTCTTGGCCAATGTGTGGTCTGTGCCACTTGGCATCATCAATCCATTAAGGTCTTTTGCAATTATATATAGCAGAACATAAATTTCGAATAAAATCGAGATGTTCGTTTAAAGAGGACAAATACGTATATATAATTCCAAAAGTATTTCATTAAAAGTTAATACAAATTACAATACTAAAATGAAATGAAATAAATTGTCCATGCAAGGACTAAAAAGAAATAACTTGTCCACGCAGGGACTAAAGAAATAACAATGTCCACGCAGGGACTAATTATATTAAAAGGTACTTTACTCGTCCTTCCTTCCCTTAACCAGCTTGGAGAGTTTCTTGAAGAACTTGTTTGTCTTCTTCTCCGTTTTCTCCGTTTTTGTTGCATTTCTTTCATTCTTTCCAATGCCTCACTAATGGCCTCAAGTGGTGGCGGACGTTGTGGTTGTGGTTGTGGCATAATTGGAGACTGGTACCCATAACTTGGATATCAAGTAAGTGGATAAGTAGGTGGGAAAGGAGACGGGTAAAGCGCGTTATGCATGATTGCTTGCATGTAAGGATCATGCGAAAGTGCTTGGTAATCAACAGGGGTAGTTGGTTAAAAGGATTGTATCTAGTGTTATCCGGATACGTTGGGATGGGTTATTATAATCCTATGGTGGTGGTTGAACCGCGGGTGATGGCATTGGTTCCATCACAGGTGAAGTATTGGAGGGTCCACCCATTTGTGGGTCCTCTTGAATGAAGGGGTAGGGTTTAGGCAATAGTGGTAGCGAACCCGACCGTTGACCTGCACGTACCGACATACGTGCTCCACATTTCCTCCTTGGTGGCTCAGGTGGCGGTTGATGTTATCCCACCGGTTCGATGTGGACATCTTCCTGTATAGGAGGTGGTTGAGAATGATGGGAAGGAGTGTTGGCAAAGGTGAATTGGCTCCAATAATGGTCCCACTTGTTAGGACATTGATAGGGTGATCCGGCGTAAGAGTTCGAATCGCTAGAGATTTCAATAGGATGCACATTCGATCCCGGTGGCGGCATCTCCGGGTAAGAGTCCTCGTCCATAGGGGTTGGTTGATCCAACTTATCCTGAATCAGTTGGAGGTGTATTTAAATATTGGTTTGGATTAAACTCATCAGGATAAGAGTGATGAGACTGATGGGAGTGATACGAATGATACAAGTGGTAATAACTCTGAGTATGGGTAAGCGAATGTTGGGCAAAGGGCCGTGAATCTCCTGAGTCCTCATAGGGGTTCTAGTGATGGGGATGTGAAGGGATGTGTCCTGATGGTCCTCCCCTCATGGGTCCTTTTCCTCGTTCTCGTACTCTTGGCGGCATTTTCCTGTTAAAAATCAATTTAAAAACAATACTAATAACTTAATAATGAAATGAGTAATCCTAGGTCATTGCCTAGACTCGGAAGTCTAAGGAACGTGATCGTGTTAGTTTGAGATTAAATACAAGAAGGATAGTCTTTAATTCTCTCAAACGCTGGCTCTGATACCAACCTGTCACACCCTATATTTCCAACCAAATCCATACACGATGGGCATTGTTTGGGGAATACCGTGACATACGTTGAGACCATCATAGACAATTAAACACAGCACAGTGGAAGTCTTGGATTTAAATTACTATTACAAACCAAATGTTCCAAATACGAAAATAATATACAGACGGATCATAATAGAAGATCCACATGCGGATCACAAATTGTACAAAGAGAATGTAAAACAGACTTTGTGCAGATCTAGGATTTGCAAGATCCTCTAATCACTACCGAGCACTTCCATCCTATTCGTATTGTACCTGTAAGCTTAGTCTTTTGAAAATACGTCAGCTTTCGCTGGTAAATACACTCAACTGACTCATTTTGAACACATTTCAAAGATATTTTAAGTGCATATCAGCACAAAATCTTTTTATAACTTGGGAAAGTTGACGTTGCAACCTTGTTAACAGATTCACTTATTTGTCCATACATACAGGGCCTAGTACAAAGACCGAGATATGATTAAGTACACACCACTTAAAACTCATAGAGGAATTATCCCCAATGTCTTTGGTAATTTGCATTTGAGGGTCTGTCAGGTGTATGCCTACCCGCGCTAAGGTCATGGCCATTATCTAATGTAATCAGCCGAGGATATCAGGACACGGTAATTAACCCCCGATGTTTAAGTTATCAAACAAAACTGATTAAAATGGAATATGCGGATTTACTAGCCACAATCCAGCATTTGATTGATCCCATTTCCACCAAGCGGTAATAATTTACCGTAAGCCAAGCACGTATATGGAAAATAAGTCGAGAGTACTTAACTAAGCTAGTCTTCTTTTAATTTTAAAACTCAGCCGTACATAAAACCACTTGGTGCAGATAGCATTTACCAGAATATCTCTAGTCTGATTATGGCATAAGCTAACCAATTAAATGCCAACGGTCTTATTTAAGTCATTAACTTAGACCGACTCGCGTACATGATCAAAACGACGCTAGATTAAACGATGGTTGGATAGAATGTAGTTTAAACCCGACAAGTACTTTGACTTGCATAATATGGGTAAACTATAAACATTCTGGATTTTGAAACTTAAATGATAAGGTTAGACCTGTTTTGGTTAATTTCCAAAAACTAGTTACATATACTTAACCGTACGCATATCAGCGATATCTGGTAACCGGATAAGTCATGTAGAAGTTCTACATGCCATCATACTTTAATTAAGTTGTAATATTAGTAGGATATCAACTTATATACCCATTAAGGTTTTAAAACGAAACTATGCCTCAAAAGGGCATTTTGGTAATTTCATACAATATAAAAGGAACTTGAATATAATTTAAGTTTATAATCATGAGTATTCTATAAAAATAATTTATTTATGATATACCATTATAACCAAACTATGCACCGATAGGGCATTCTTGTCATTTTACACATAGTTTAATAATTTTTTTGGGATTCAGAGTTCATATTATATACCTACTATAAAAATACTTAAAATAAGTTTTAAAATCAGTAGGTAACAAGTCTTGTTTGATAAACATGATTTAAAACCATAATATGCGCCAAAACGGCGTTTACGTCTTAAAATGACGTATTATGTGATATTTAATGAAAACTGATGTTAACATCAAGTTAACATGCCTTAGATATGTTATTTAATATAACATATCAGTAGGTAAAAGATTCGTTTCGAAAAGATATAATTACAATCATTTTATGGGCCACAAGGGCCTTATCGTCATTTATTGACATAATATAAAGACTCGTTAATAAAATCAGTTCAAATGGAGAACTTTGGCACCTATTTATAGTTGGAGAGTTTAAAGGAGGTGATGCTAGGTGCTAAGGGGTGTAAGAGGAAGCTTACAAGTGTCCTAAAACGTGGCATAGCAGTTTGGGAATCCATAGTTTCGAATTCATGGTTTTTGGAAACTTGTGTGAGGCCAAGCAGAAATTCTGCAGACACAGGCCTCTCGCGCCCCGCGAGAGGCACAAGCCTCGTCTCTCGCGCCCCACGAGCGTCCCATGTCAATTTTTAAAATTTGCCACATTTAGCCCCTCTACTTATTAAACCCCTTTAAACCTTCCTAAAGCTCATTTTTAGCATATTTAGCCCTCCGTAGCCAATATTTGGCATACCCGGGATTATGCCTGGACATTGTCGAGCTCTCAGTTCGATGAAAGTTCACTCAGATGTTAAATTAACATGTTGACACTTTTAATCCCTCCAACGTCCAACGTTTATATAATTAATGGATTTAATCCCTCTCGTCCAACAAACGGGACACATGAGAGTTAGGACTTCGTAAATGATCACTCATAGGCTCAGCATAAGCATGTTGACTATGATGTCACTCAGAGGCTGGGCATGTTGACATATCAGTCACTCAGAGGCTAAGCATGTCGACATATCAGTCACTCAAAGGCTAGGTTTATGCATGTTGACATCAGAAAGTCACTCAGAGGCTCAGTTTGAGCGTGTTGCCACCTTTAGTCCTTATTAGTCTTTAATAGACTAAATTAAAAATATGACACGTGTCACTATACTATTGTGCACGATTTTGCAGGGTGTTACAAGGAAGGTAAAAAAAGATGGTGTTCTTGAAGATTATGAAGGTATGAGGATATGAAGGATGAAGTTGAAGAAAGGGTTATGGAAAAGTGAGTTGAAGGAGACGTGATTTGTTTTATTGTTATAATTCTTCATGTGTTTGTTATCCATTAGCAAGCTTATATGGTTTACAACACAACAACGTAGGTTAGTGGGGGGAGGGCCCACCTTGGTTTTGTTTATTTTATTATTATTATTATTTTTATAAAATGTGTTATATTTTATAACCTTTGATTTTTCGGGTATTGAGTTTTTATAATACCAATGTATAGATGGCAAGATATATAATGTTCGATATACAAAAATGTTAACTAGGTCACTAGACTAGTCGCTTTCTTATTTGGATAACGAATCCGGCTTGTGTTTAGTTATGGGTCATTACCGGTAAATTATAGCATTTATACGGAAATTTTTACAAATCCATCTTCAAGATATTTTTGATGTCCAAAACTTGTTAGCTAGTTCTTTGGAATAGCAGATTTGTTATTTTGGTCGTAGTTTTTGTACCGGTTTTGTTACCGGGGAGTTACCGAATGAGTTGTGTAGCTTTAAACAATAAATTTTATATAAGGATTTTTGTGTTGTTTTGAGTACCCTATATATGGTTTATGATAAATAACATTTATATATTTATAATATAATTTTTTTATTTCGGACGTTTGTTGTACTGTTCTGCGGAGTGCTGTACACTTCTGCAGAATTGCTGAATTTTCCGCGGACAAGACAATTTAGTGTTTATATAATTTTGTCCGGAAAATATTAATTGTAAGTTGTTCTCAACTAATGTTTTTATGTAATATTTGTTGTGGACATGTTTTTAAGTTTCGTTTTGCCATTTCAAACTGTACTGCGACTAGTCCTGGCACGAATAATGTGTTCACATTTCTACTAGTTTGTCTAGGAAATAGTTTATATTGTTTCACAACGCAGCGAACTGGATATCCTTACACCATATAATTTTGTATATTCCTAGACTTTTTAAGAATTAATTAAATAAAAATTAAATCAAATAGGCAAAAATAAATAATGTAATAATTGCTTAAAATTGTACGAAATTACCGATATTTTGTTAAGTGTCACAAGGACGACGGTCATCATTATCGTCATCCGAAGAAGATCCGAAAGCGATAGAATTCGACTCATCTAACTTGCTAGTCCATCTTGCTAAATGTAGACCCCATTCGGAAGAGGGACCGAAGGAAGTTACTTTGGCTCAGAATAAGTCAAGTTGTTCTTTTTCATCTAGCGAAATTCTATATCGCAAATCCTTTTTTTACAACAGGAGATACTTCCTTTCCGTCAACATATCATCATCTGAGTCGTCAATAATCCTCTTTCCTTTATCTACAATACGAGAAGACAAACTAGCTTCCAGAGCCGCATCAAGCTCTAAAATCAAAGGATTAGTCTCTTCAGCAACACTTGGTGCCAAAGAAGTAACTAGCTGCTCATCATGAAAAATGTTCTCTTCTCTCATGACATTATCAACTGGTTTATCAATAACAACATTTTTAGCAATCATTCTTCTACAACAGGTTTAGCTATGGGTTCCAGCACAAGTTGGTGGTTGTTGAAGATTAACCTGAGGTTGAACAACCACCAGGTTTTGATCATCCCGAGGAGCACCCTCATCTACCCCAACTCCAAAGATTTCTACTACCCCATTTCAGTATTAATCCACGTCTGATCATTTTCAGGATTGTAGTAATATTGAACTGTTGCACCAAGCAAATGATGAAGAACATGAAGAACAGTTGTATGCTTTGTCTCATTTGCGCCTTCACAATCTTTAAAAATACACGGATGCGTGGTAGTCTGATCATAAGCAGGTAACTGATTATCGAGTGGTAGGTTCGGCATAAGTTGACGAAAGATCAGCGTAAGAAATATGGGATAAAGTATCATCAACCGTTTGTCATTGGTCCGCAGTGCAAGATGAGTTTGAAATGCAAGAAGAATCATACATGAAAAATTGAATGGTTGATTTAAAGTTAATCCGATCATAGCTGATAGGAGTTTATGTCCTATTCCACCCCTACCAGATTTCCGAGGAGCCAGGCACTTCATCAACACATGATAGAAGTACCTCTATTGCCCAATAATTATACATTTGAATATATGTTTGGACCGAAAAGACCTACATATCCAAAAGCTCGAGCAACCCTTTCAAGAATATTCTTAGCTAAGAAGTTACACCATGATCCAAGTCACCACACTGTAAAGCCACTGAATAACGGATTCTGTGATAATAATTTGATTTCCATTTATAGTAGCTTCAAATGTATTTTCCACTGTTTGACCCGTATGCCAAAAATCCTGAATATACGATCTCACCTGATGCACATCTTTGGAAATCGCGAAAGCAATTCTCGAACCTCGTAGAAAACGTATAATCTGAGCGTAATTAGCAGCACCACGAACATTTTCATTTAGTAATGCCATCTGGTTGTGTTTGAAAAAGAACTCCCTAACTAGACCAGGCGGAGGGTTGCAGCTATAGGTTGTTCTCCCTGTTACCACACCTTGATCAATTAATCAACTTGTTGATCTACCATAACTCTCGACATACACAATTATACCAAAGGCAGTTGCCAGAATTGTTAAGAGATTAAAATAGCATACAGATTGTAGAAGTCACCCAGATAACTGCTATCGTGCTACTGTAACTTGTGAAATTTATTCTACTAACATCTCTAGAGAACAAACAGGAATTAGACAGACCACCGAAAAACAGATACATAACATAACCTTTGTTTAAATCCGGAGAGAACTGTTGAAATACATCAGTTTTGTCTAAACCCGGAGACGGATAAAGCTAGTTAACTCCGGAACATATTATACAAGAAGCAAGTATTTAATAGTAAAACCGGAAAACTTTGGAACTGAAAACCCGGAACTGAATGAACCTGGAAACTTATCTAACTTTTGAAGAACCCGGAAAAAGGCAAAAACTTCACCTGGAGAACAGTTTAACATATAAACTCCGGATACACAGTGGGAGACTATAAACCCGGAAGATTATAAATCTGGATAAACAGATAGACTGAGCTTAAACCCGGACAACTCAAAAGCAACACTCTCCTTAAATTCAGAAACCCTATGCGGTATAACAGTTAAATCTGGAAATGTAAATATGAAAAAGAGATAAACTGGAGTTAACTTAAGTCGGAATGTGTTCTTCAAAGATAAACCCAGAAGAAACCCCTGAAAGTTTGTATTTCTTCATCAAAGCTGAGAACAGAACCCTTTTTACAAGATAAAAAAGTAAAAATTTCAAAAACTCTTTGTCTTCCTCGTGATGATATCATCCAAAACTCCTGCCAAGAACACCAACAAAAACATCTTTAAAAATTGAACAAACAAGTATATAATTAAAAAATCAAACCTATTGTTAAAGCAAAATATCATCCAAACAATGAAATCATCTTAAAATCACTCATAACCCTTTAATTTCAAAACCCTTTATCTAGAACACCAAGTTCTTCAAGATGAAGAAAAAGCCCCAAATTTTAAACGTAAAACCCTAACATAAAACAAACACATTATACAATAATCAATGAAGCTATCAACATCATTTTGACAAGGATCTTTCTAAGACATTTGCACAACCATGAACACCGAGTTAGAAGTAGTTAACACATAAGCCCTAGAAAAATCAAGAACATACAATCTTCATGAAGATGAAGAAGTTTATGAGAAAAATGACATACCTATGATGAAGCAATGCTAGGATTAACTAATACTTGAACTTCACAGGTTTTGAAAAGTGGGTTTTTGAGAGAGAGAGAGAGTGAAACAGAGAATGAAGATATAATATTGATGAACTAACTGTTGGTAACCTTTTATACAACCAGAAATCCGGACGATATCCTAGTCAAGTCCGGAGTCGATTAGTCGAAATTTAGAACAAATGTCTAAACCGGAGAAATGTTTCCCCAAACCTTGATCCCTGAACTCTAATGCTAAATCCAGAAAATACTGTTTCGACTCCGGACAAAGAGCCCAAACCCGGAGCCCAAATCCCTTTAATATAAACCCGGAGAGATTTGCGCACAAACGAATCGCTTAGCAAAGCATTATACCAGGCTAGGCCATTGCTTATGCAAAATTAGAAAACCAAGTATAATATTACAGAGATTTAACAAACATAAAGACCTAGTATCTTAGTAGTTTTTCAATTTATCAAACATAATTATGGTACCAAGAACATATATCCGAGATATGTACCACACGAGTTACGTAGTTAGTTATGTTTATATACCAAAAGAAGATTCTTATTTACCCGTAAAACCTACCGAAGAAACGTGTAATGAATCTGTTACACTTAATAGTTAGTATTTATATATTACCCAAAGCAGGTTCTTATTTAGATATGACTAACCGATATACTATCATTTCCCCTATTTCTCAAAGCAACTTCATTTTTATAATTTTTCAGATGTTTTTGTATTTTCTTTAAAAAATAAACCTACAACTAAGTAAAATATATTTTTTTGAGTTTTTTAATGTTTGAAAAGCAGTAAAAAACTGTACATAAAACATAAAATAAAGTTTCTATGCGAGTTCCTAAAAACATTTTACTCTGGGTCGATCATGCCGATCATTCAGACCAGATTCTCAAATCTAGCCCGATCGAATGTTTTAGTAAATAAGTCGACAAGATTATCCAAAGTGTCTACCCTAACTACCTCGATTAAACCCTTTTCAACACAATCGCGAATGAAATTATGCCTAACATCTATGTCTTTAGTGTGTGAATGGTTAACCGGATTATTAGTTATGGAAATCGCAGAGTTATTGTCGACAATAATTTGAGTTCAAGTAAAATTCAAACCTTAGTCTCTCATTTGTTGTTGAATCCAAAAAAACCTGAGCACAAAAGCTCGAAGCTCCATTGTACTTGGCCCGCATGTGGATAAAGACATCATAACTTGCTTTTTGCATTGCCAAGACATAAGACGGTTTCCAAGCAGTTGTGCGCCGCTAGAGGTTGACTATCTGTTGAAAGGGCACCCTCTGAAGTCTTCATCAGAATATGCAATCAAATCCAGACCTCCTTTAGTTGGATACTATAATCCAAGCTTAGGTTTCCCTTTCAGATATCTGAAGATGCGTTTGACAGCAATCATATGAGACTCTCTCGGAGTTAACTTGTACCTTACACACAAATAAACAGAAAACATAATATCGAGCCGAAGCTATAAGATACATAAGTGAACCTATCATAGCTCGATCCAAAGTTAGGTCCACTTCAGGATCTCTCTTTTATCGGTCGTTAGCTTGTGATTCGTCGGCAATGGTGTGTCGTAAGGTGAGTTATCTTCCAATCCAAATCGCTTGAGAATTTCGTAGACATATTTTGTTTGATGCACGTACATTCCTTCTTTCTCTTGACTTACTTGAAGACCAAGAAAGATTGACTACTCTCCCATCACACTCATTTCAAATTTCGACTTCATCACTTTCTCGAACTCGCGCACAATTCTTATTTGAAGAATCGAAAATTATGCCATCAACTAAATCTGCACAATTAGAAAATCTCCCCCTTTCTTCAAAATGAACAATGTGGAGTCAATTGCACCACGTGTGAACCCATGCTCCAAGAAATGCTTTGATAAAGTCTCGTACTAGGCACGAGGAGCCTGATGGAGACCATACAGAGCTTTCTGTAACAAATAGACGTTGTTGTTAGACTCAGCAGCTGCGAACCTTGGTGGTTGGGACACATACATAGTTCAGACAATTTCATTAAAGGAACACGCTTTTGACATCTAACTGATGGACTTTAATACACATATGAGCAACGAAGGCTAGAAACAAGCGAATGACTTCTATCTTACCACAGGTGCATAAACTTCTGTGTAATTAATCCCTTCCTCTTGATTGAATCCCTAAACAACCAACTGTGCTTTATTTCTAACAAACCCTTATCGTCCTATTTACATTTGAAGACCCAGTTCGTGTTGATTGCATGTTGACCCTTCGAAGATCGACCAAATTCCGCACTTTTATCTTGTCGAACTGAGCTAACTTCTGTTTTACCGCCTCACACCAAGAATTATCCTTTAAATCCATTTGATAATTTTTTGTCTCTATCTGAGAGATAAAACATTCGTTTAGGCTAAGATTGTATATCTCTTCCTGCTTAATTTCAGAAAATAGACACTTCATCTCTGAAATACTTCTTCGTGTTTGCACTCTAGCATTTGGATTCCCAATAATATTGTCAATAGGATGATAGATATTTGTTCTAGGAACTAGAGTTGGCTGAGCCTGAAGATTGTTTCCCAAATTTGATTGAATTTCCCCCTCAGCACTTGCATTAGTACTAGCTTCTAAATTACTAGGACCAACTTTATTGGGGAACCGAACAGCAACAACATCATGTACTAATGACGACTCAGCGACTGGACCTCCTGATGTGGCATTTGGGTTCACGTTTGTTGGGATGCTTGCTCTCTAGCTAGCATCTAGTTCATCTTAATCTACTAGATTTGTGTAGACAACCTCCAAGTCTTCTCCTGAAACATCAGGAAGATCAAATTAATAAGATAATTTCTCATAATCATACCCATTTGTTAGACCAAATTCGGACGGTGGAGGATCATAGCTCAAAGGAGTTATATCAAACACGACCTCCACAGTTTGTTTCTTAATGTTATAAACATGTTTGTTTGGATCTCCATTAACGTAACCTAGAAAGAAACCTATCTCTCCAAGTTCGCCCATTTTAGGAGTATCCTTGGAGCGTTTGATAACACACTTGATCCCAAAGGGTTGAAACCCCGCTAAATTAGGTTTCTTGTTTTCAAGTAATTCATAGCAAGTTTTATCTTCTCTTTTCACCGTAAGCACATGGTTAAGCACATAGCATGCAATGTTTACCGCCTCGACCAAGAAAAAATTGGTAACTTAGATTCAGAAAGCATAGTACGGGCCGCCTCAATCTACGTTTGATTCTTCCGTTCAGTAACCCCATTCTGTTGAGGAACATGAGGAACGCTGAACTGATGACTATTCCTATTTCCCGACATAACTTATCCATATTTTGATTTTTAAATTCAGTGGTATTGTCATTTTTAATTTTCTTAATAGGAAGTGAATAATTTTTCACAAGTTGTTTAAATAGATCTCTTAAATTCCATGAGTTTGATCCTTTGTTTCTATGAAAAATACTCACAAATATCTTGAGAAATCGGTAGTGACGACAAGGCAGTAAGTCATTCCACCAATTCTAGTAACATGGATTGGGCCAAAAAGATCCATGTGAAGCAATTCAAGTGGTTTTGGGATCAAGTTAATAGTTTTTAGTTTGTGAGGCTTTCGCTTAATTTTTTCATTTTTCACACGACTCACATTTATTGTGCATATAAAACTACGTAAAGGAACCCCCAACACTAAGTCGTGGTTTACTAAGTGATCCATTTTTCGTAGGTGCACATGCCCCATTCGTCTATGCCAAAGGTAAGATTGATCTTCAGTCGCTTTCGAGAGTAAACAAGTCACTAGAGAAGATGAGTTAACCAACGGGCGCATATCCATAACATATGTGTTATTCACCCATGGAGCCCTCATAACGATCCAATCCTCAGGAACGGCAAATCCAGGATGCAATACGAAGCAAGCTTTATCAGTGAACAATATCGTGTACTTGTTATCACAAATTTGAGATACCGACATCAAGTTATGCTCCAGATCCTCAACGTAGTTCACTTAGTGCAGCATTGTCTTTCCATTTGTCACCAATCCATCACCGGTGATATAACCACCTTTCTCACAAGAAAAATTTACATATCCACTATGAATTTGTTTTAAATTATCCGACAACTCTTTATTCTCTATCATTTGTATGGAACAATCACTATCGATATACCAAATATAGATTGCCATCTTCAGCTGCTCCTACACTCACCAACAAGGAAATCGACTATAATGAGGGACCCAAGCCATGATGGTCTTGGGTCGTCCCATTTCGTCTACATATGAAAACTCTTTGAAATAACCGACACTACCACTTCGTCCTACATTTCCACTTCGGAAGTTGTTGGAGTGGTACCCAACAAATCGGGGATGGCGTTCATGGTTTTGATATCCGTGATTTTGATTTATCAGAGTCTCAAAATTTCTACCAAAACTAGGAGCTTCACTGTTTCTTGCGAATGATCTTGGTTGTTTAACCAAATGCGGTCTTTGATTGTGAAATCGGGGGGTGACGCACTTCGGTTATTTATAAACTGGTTCTGAGCATGAGGTCTAACATAGTCGTTATTAGATCCTCCTAGAACGTTGGACATTCTCTTGTGATTGGGAAGTAACACGATTTTGGCATCGCTGAGGTGTATTCTCACAAGCATCATGTTTTTGTAATAAACTTTCCGATCCACGACCCAGGGAGATATCAAATGGTTCCTCATATTGATCCTGATTTTGTTGTGATTTAACATTTGATTTAAGAACAAGATTTGTTTCTTATTTAATCACTTTAGCGTTTTCATCCTTTTGATTTTTACTGTTTTTCTAATGAACATTTGTTGTTTCGCTTTGAGGTTTATCGACAAAGGCTTTCTTTGTTCAGGATCAACGAGGAATTTACCATTGTCATTTGGACAGTCTTCAGCCAAGTGTCCCTTTCACGACACTTAAACATTTGCGAATTTTCACCGCATTTTTGGATGTTCCTCTTGACTGGTCGAAGACCATGAAACTTTAGTGGGATTTTTCAAATTTTGATACAAACTAAGCATTTGAACCCTTTTCAATTTTCTCAACCTGTTGATTAAAATCTTCCCCTTTTACATATCCAGTTTCAGGAACATTTTTCAAATTCTTTTGAGATTTCACATGAGATTTGTGTTTCACGTTAGCATTTTGGACTTGATTAAATATTTACAAAACTTTATTGCTAATCAGAATCTAATGTTTTCAATATTTAAATCACTTTTCTTAGTAGCTTCACTTATCTTAGACTGTTCTAAGTCCGAGGCAATTTCGAGCTCCGAATCCGATCCACTTAGCGGATGAAAAGTTTGAGGAGCCGTTGGCACAAAATTAGCCAACTCGGGTGTGAAGGGGGATCGATGCTCCACCGACTGAGCAACCGGCTGATCTAATTCAACTAACAGAGGCGGAATTCATTGTTAGTGAGGTGACATACAACAAGTTAGAAAGATACTGTTTAACTGCTTCACTTGTATTAAATGACGTGCAAAGTACAACTTCAGAATACAGTTTAAGAGGACTTCATCTAGTTATCAAGCGTTACTGTTACTGACACCACTCCTCTATTTATTGGTCAACATGACTCGCACTTGAGTGGGTGCTGAACAGTGATATGATTCTTCGAGTATGTGCTTCGTACAAGTGACTAAGAGTCACTCGTATGAGCCACCATGACTCGCTCATACGAACCATTCAAGAACATATAAAATAACATTTAATCTTATAACAAATGACATGTAAGCCCTATATACAGTACAGACCCATCCTAGACGTAGGCAATAGACATTATGCATCAACAAACTCCCCCTTGGATGTTGCCGCAGTCTGGATAGTCTTTAAAAAGTCTTCCACTTGATTTGACTTCCAAAGAATCTCTTCGGCGGCTTGCACGCTCCTCAAATGCAATCGGCGTTTGATTTGTTGGAGGAGGTCGGTTCACTGTATTGCCAAACCGAACGCTCCTATGCGATGCTATTCTTCTTCTTTTAGCAATCCTCTTTTCCTTTTTCTCTTTCTTCTTTATCTCTGTTTCCTCAAGCTTCCTCCAAGATGACTTCCAATCTGATCCAGAATGTATCATTTACAAAACAAACATTGACGATTTTCTAGAATTGGAGCACTTGTTCTTTATCTTTCTCCTCAAAAGTTATCGTGCTGAAAAATAAACATTCAATATCCTTTTTCGAGCAATTGACTTGCCACATCGGGTCTAGTACTCGAATGCCATGCCATAACCCATATATTCGTTTGTGGGCTACGACGGCTTCGGAAAGCTCCTCTGCTACATTCCATGAATCTTCATCTGGGTGTACACAGATGACAGCCTCTCCTGTGTTAGTGTCGTAATACCACCACTTGAAGATTGTATAAAAGTCTTGCTCCATTTGGATCATAGGCATGTTTTTCATCACTTTGGGCCTTTTTACTATGAGCGTGATATCCTTTTCTTTGGTTATCAGATCAACCTTTAAGATACGCCGAAGTGAGGTTTCCAGTGAATAAACCCGTGCATAGCTTCTAGCTTGATCAGTTTCCATAGTCGCTGGTCCTGAAACTTCATCTTTAGATTTACATCTTCGTTTGAACCAATTCTTTGATATCCCGAAACGGCAAGGACTTGATGTCGCGTAGATATCTTTAAACTTACGCTCCGTGGTACATTTCGAAACCATTTCTTCCTCTCTTCAGCTATTCAGCACTAGTCATTTGGTGAGGAATCGTTCCTTCTTTTGCAGCTTCAGAACTTTTCTCTTCAACGTATCAGTATTCTCGGCTGCAAATAACTCAGCGAAAGTTGGGGAATCATCTGTACGCTGATCAGCTAGATTTTTATCGTCATAAGAATCATCTTCCATGACAACTTTATCGTAAACGTTCGCATCTTTAATATCTTCAAAAACATACTTGTTTTGCTCAAATGCGTCTATCTCGTTTAGCTCATCCTCAAAATCAAATTCAAAATTCACTTTGTTCACTCCCAGCATCTCAGCTATATCTCTTTCGTATAACAGTGAACGAATTCACCTTCTTCGACGTCATGCTCAATATAAAATATCTTTGGTTTTTGCACGACAGGAACGGTAGATAAATCAGTCACCGTGAAGATTCCTGCCTGCTGAGCATCTACAGAATCATCAACTATATCGTTAACACCTTCCTCAGAAGCCTGATTAACATAATCATCAAGGTACACAGAAACATCAATGTCTTCATTTAATCCAACTCAATTAAAAGAATACCCGATCCACCTACATCACCATCATCGTCATTATCACTATCATTCGAATCAGAATCCCAAGACTCAGAATCATCTAACTCCTCTTTGCTTCATCATCAAATTCTTTGGCAGCCTATGCGATCTCTTTTTCTAACTTCTTTTTCATCAACCATTCACGATGCTTTGTAGATAGATTTGACATGTCAATCTCCACGTCTTTCGGTTCTCCAATCAGAACAAACTCGTTTGACTCTCCATATACCACCATATCAAGAATTACGGCACAGATTCAGCTTCTGACTCGGCTTCAACGGTTATAGGATCTTCAGACACTTTTGCTTTACCTTTACCCTGAGCTTCAGTTTGTTCTTTTGCAAGTCGTTCTCTCTCGGCTACATGCTCACGAGCTTATGTTCGTGCATCTCTTGCTTCTCTGCAGTTAACACATTGATCTGTTCTTGAAGCTCGGTAATCCTCACTGTGTTCATCATAACTTGCTTTTGCAGCTCATTTACCCACGGATCGTTGAAAGAAAAATCTTCATCTCCAGGTATCTCATCAAAACTGAAATCATCAAAGAATGAATGTGACTGATATGGCTGCGAGGTTGGTTGAGGAGGTGGTTGTTGTGGCTATTGCTGAGGTTGCATTGCGGTTGTTGCTGCGTTGGTTGTGGTGGTGGTTGTTGAGCGTTATGTGGTGGCGAAGTTGGCATATGATGAACCGGCTCTACCACAACTTCTTCTTCAACAGACTTAGTCTCCTTTGATCTAACAGTGGGAGACTCAGAACTTCGTGCAGAGAACGCTTTAACCTCCTTTGTTTCTTCTTGATAGGCGTTCGGAAAGGGTTTCAGGATCAGACTCTATGGGACATAAGTCGTATCATCTTCTCCTGTTGCTTTGCACTTTCGTTCGTCAGCTTTTCTTTTAAGTTCTACTTGACCTTTTTCTCTATTTTCAGCGCCCTTTTCTTTTCTCCTTCTCTTCTTTCATCAGAATTCGTGCTAGAAGAAGAAACATCTTCAGCTGCTTTCTCTGTTCCAAATGCTTGACGTTCGACGTCAGCAGCTATATCTTCTATATCTCCTCTGTGTCTGGCTCATCTCGTATTCCAGAGCTTTCAATCGTAGCTTTCGTTTTCTGTTGCGCTGATACAGAAGTAGAAGTAGCAGCTTTACGCTTAGTACCCTTATCTCCGTCTTTAATAAACCATGGACTTCGCTTTGCAATGAATCCTTTCAACGCAGAAATTTCTTCATCCTCGTCACCACTGTCATCCTTTCTTCATCAGCCTAGTGCAGGAGATATATAATCCTTATCTACAATAGCACCGAAAACAGGCTTAGCAGTAGGGATATCTTTCAAATGTAAGTTCATTTTCTTAAATTGGAAACATCCATATGTTTTAGCTTCAAGATATCCTCCTTGCTTTTCATCAGATCCGGATGTAGGTGATCTAACATCATTTGCACAAATCTCGGATACCTGTAAGAACTTTCTCTCTGAATATTTTGAACCATCTGTGTAAAGATAACTTTTGAAAAGTTATATGGTAAGTTCAGAACTAATGCCTTAATCATACACATCTAGTAATCAACGAGATCATCATATCCACCCTTTCTGTGACTTAGGGCATGTGCGACAACGTGAGCAAGATATCGATATGGTGCGCTCAGATTCCCCTTCTTAAAAGGTGCGACATTCACGTAACCAGCATATCCCATACGAAAGAAGCATCCTTTGACCATGTATTTTGAGAAGCCCGTAGGATCATCCTCGTTGTCCTTGAAGTCTAAAATAGTACGTATCAACTTTCGGTGATCTTGACTGGTATATCTACGTCGTTGATCTTCACCGCAGAAATAATCACGTTATCTTCTATGCTAAACTCAGCAGCATTCCAGAAATACTCAACATACGATCTGTACACTGTGTGTCTATCCGTTAAGGCCTTCGTAATCCGAATACGTGTACGAAAATCCATAATATCTAGATATGAGGCAATCTCCAGAACTGAATCATCAGTCAAGCATCATATATTATGGAACGGTGAAAACGAAGTTCTTGACCTGTACACAGATATAACAATCAAACCGTTAGAAAAAGTTTAACCATTTCAGAATTTACAGATCATTTGTACGAATCATAGCTTTGTACGAATTAAACACTTAGCACATTTTCACAAGTTTGGAAGCAACTTTCATTTGTACGGGTCACTACTTCGTACGAATGACTTGAATTTAGAAAACTTTGAAGCTTTTCCAATCTTGCTTCGTACGAATAAGTTGTTTGTGCAAGTGAAAAAGGTTTGTTCGTACGAGTGTTATGCTCGTATGAATAATCAGTTTTGTGCGAAACAAAGTTTAGTTTTTCAACTTGTGAAAATTTAGAATTTTCTTCTTTCTTGTTCGTAAGAATGAATAAAATTTTAAGGTCAGTCGTTCGTGCGGGTGGTCTCTTTACCCGTACAAGACAACTAAGGTCTCCAATTCGATGAATTTTACCAAATTTGACATGATTGTATTCAATTTTAGATCTTAGATTGTGACGGATTGATTAGAATCAAATTTTACGTGATATCCTAAAATTCTAGTCAAATTTGTCCATAATTTCGTCCAAATCCAAGATAAGTTCGGGAATATGTAGTAGAAGAAAGCTGAATCAAGCTGAATCTTATCTGAATCTGATGAAAGTCTTCATAAACAAGTTGTTTGTCAGTAGATCAGGCCTCAAGGCTCTGATATCACTTGTGAACTGGGGATCAATGTTCCACAACTGAGCAACCGGCTGATCTAACTCAACTAACAAAGGCGGAATTCATTGTTAGTAAGGTGACAAACACACAAGTCAGAAAGATATTCTTAACTACTTCACTTGTATTGAATGACGTGCAATGTATAACTTCAGAATATAGTTTAACAGGACTTCGTCTAGCTATCAAGCAATACTATTACTGACACCACTCCTCTATTTATAGGTCGACATGACTCACGCTGGAGTGGGTGCTGAAAAGTGATATGATTTTACGAGTATGTGCTTCGTACGAGTGACTAAGAGTCACTCGTACGAGCCACCATGACTCGCTCATACGAACCATTCAAGAACATATAAAATAACATTTAATCTTATAACAAATGACATGTAAGCCCTATATACAGTACAGACCCATCCTAGACGTAGGCAATAGACATTATGCATCAACATCGGATCAATGCTTGCCATCGATGTATAGTTGTGATTAGTCGGTGGAGGTACTTACTATAATTGATGCTAAACATCTCTTCCTCGGTTTCCTTAACAAGTTGGTTGTATATGCAGAAACTCATCACTTTAGATGAATTTCCAAAATTTTTAATTTTTCTTTGCAAATCTAAAATCAGATTATCTTTTTCCAAAGTGATTTTGTTCTTTTCCAAAACACAGTTTTGGTTCAATTCAAGTTTAGATTTTAATTCCTGATTTGTCAAAGTTACCTGTGCCACAATTCTCTCAATTCAGAGATATCATCTTTCAATGCTTTTATCTTAGTTCGGTGTTCCTTATCCGAACAAGATAAAAAAGTAACGAGTTCTCTGGATTTTTCTAGATCCGCTATCAAATTGTTGTTATGAAGTGCGTATCTATCAATCATAGCCACAAATTCGACGCATCCAGCACAACGCTTATCTACAGGACTTGATTTTACCTAAATTCCAGCCATGAAGGCATAAGCTTAGAATCTTCTTCCAGCTTTTGAGCTTCTTCGTCGGCAAATTTTTGAAGGTCCCGTAATCCGTATGTATCTTGACAGAATCGTCTATCAAACCTAGAGTGCGGAATCCCCTAGACTAGATATCACAGAAAACTAAACAAGAACATGAAAACAATCACTTTCAACCACTCTTCTATTGATTATCAAACACGAGTGTTTACAACCAATTCAAGACTCTCTCTGAAGTAATTAGCTAATCCACTGAGTAAACTTAACCCTAATGCAAAAATCCCTTTATATAGAGACAGGTTTGCAACTGGGCTTGGGTTTCCCTGCATGGACTGCAAATGAGTGTAGGCCCAATTCATCTATCTCTCTCTATAAAGTGTTTGGTTTAGCCCAATCACTTCTAATCAACTACTACAAAACTAAACCGCTAACCGTTTATCATTTTACTAATTACAAGATATCCAAAGACAAAATCTAAGTTGTTGTCACAAATATGCACCAACAAACTCCCCATTGACAATAACTTTATAAAACAATTTTGTCTTCAGTCATCTTGCAACCTTCAACCTCTATGACAATCATTGGTCTTTGGATAGCTTCAGCTTTAATAGCTTCTGTTAGCAATAGACTCCCCCTAAGCTGATGTATACCAAATCTTCTAAATCGTTAGCGAATAAACTCTAGTTCAGCACTTGCATATCAATCTTCAAAACTCTTCAACTCTGTCTGCAATGTAGTAAGGAGGTTCTACCATGCATCCAATCAAACTCCTCTTCACCAACTTCACATCAACATACTACTACATTCTGTATACTATAAAATAAACATCTCGAGAACCTATAAGAATTTTTCAACATAAGTTAACAATTTGTTATTATTCAAGAAATGATAAAACTGTATCACAAATTAAGTCTCAACTCAAACACAAACTTAAAATTTGAAAAACACACTGAACTTGCAAGATTTTAAAATTTGGAACTCATCTTCTAACACCATCTCCCCATATCGGTAACAACTCCCCCATGAACAATCATTATCCGTACATTATGAAATTACAAGAAAATGAAATCTTTTTGTATTTTTATATTTTCTGAAAGCAAATAAATAACAAAATAAGAAACACTATGTTTTTGTGAGAATCACCAGTAACAAGATCATATCAGCAACATCAAACTGTTTTCACACCATTTGACAAATATTCATGAAAAGTAGTTCAAGACGATTACTAGTATTGTTTATCTACAAAAACAAAATACATGAACATTTCAAGTACCATTACCTAGTGATATGTTAAGATAATTTACACTGGTATCCTAGTGTGTCCAACTTCAGGACATACCCCCACGATCAAGGTATACACAAATATTCCTCGTAGTAGGTGAGTATACCGAAATTCATCCTTTACGATTTACAACGTTAGATAATTGGTGATCAGGTCAGTACTTCTGTACAACAAAAAGTCCAATCACCAACGAGGGTTAAGGCAAACACCAAATGTTGGTATGATTTATTCATTTTGCACATTTGAATGACTCTATATGAGAGCTTCTTCAATTTTAGGATTTGGCATTTTAGCTCTTTTAAGATATCCTTGTTGTGCCTTGGTTGCATGCATCTGGATGCAACAGAAGGACAACCCTGATACCCCGGATGAAATAACGATATAAAACCTAAAACCTCAGATTTTGGCAATCTATCAACGCAACCATACGCCACTATTTTGTTACCCACTCATACATAGATCGTTATGTTTATATCACCAAGGTAAGTTGATTATTTCATGTCGTTTTCCTACTGGTAAATCATATGATGAAGCTGCTATCACACTTAAGCAATTTAATTTTATATATTATTGTGACAGTCTAACTTGCTGATGTACTATCATTTCTTCTTTTCCACACAGTGAAAACTCATTTTGATTTTCTATTTTTTATGTTTTGATTTTTTGAAAAATAGTAAATTATTTACAAAAATATTAATGGAAAACTGGTTATTCAGGATTCCTTATCTCGTTGAGTTCGACTAAATGTTCAAAACGAGCCCTGTCAAATGCTTTTGTGTAAAGATTTGCCAAGTTATCGAGTGTGTCGACTCGATGCTTTCAATCAATTTCTTTTCAGCACAATCCCGTATAAAATGATGACGAATGTCAGTATGTTTTGTGTGACTGTGTTTTACGGGATTGTTGGTGATTAAAATAGTGGCATTATTGTCTATCATAATAGGAGTACGAGTGAAATTCAAACCGTAATCACGCATCTGCTGTTGTATCCAGAGAACCTGAGAGCAACAGCTACCTGCAGCAATATATTCAGCTTCACACGTAGAGGTAGACACGCAAGACTGCTTCTTGCATTGCCATGACACGATTCTCCCTCCTAAGAACTGACAATCACATGTGGTAGACTTTCTTGTGGATTTGCATCCTCCAAAGTCCGAATTAGTGAAAGCAACAAACTTCGTATCACTAGCAGCTAGATACCATAACCCAAGTTTAGGTTTCCCCTTCAAGTAACAAAGAATCCGCTTCACCACTTTCATGTGGGACTCCTTTGGACTCTCTTGATATCTGCACAAAGACACACTGCGAACATGATACTGGTCTTGAAGCAGTCAAGTACATTTGAGAACCAATCATTGCCCTGTATTGAGTTGGATCAACATCCTCCCCACTCTCATGATCTCGACCAAGATTGTGATTCTCACAAATAGGTGTGTTGAAAGTAGCACAATCCTCCATTTTGAAATGAGACAAAATGTCATACACATACTTCGTGTGATGTATAAACATCCCATCCTTCTTTTGTTCAACTTATAAACCTAAAAAGTAGGACAATTTACCCATTGCACTCATTTTGAACTTGCTCCTCATTACCTCCTCAAAATTATGACACATGTTCTCATCGGATGACCCAAAAATTATGTCATATACGTATACATGTCCTAGCAGAAAGTCTTTCTTCTTCCTTTTAATGAAAAGTGTATTGTCAATCTGACCTCTTTCAAACCCATTCTTTAACAAATTTGCTGACAATGTCTGATACCATTCCCTAGATGCCTGATGCAATCCATACAATGCCTTATCAAGTCGATAGACTTGGTCTGGATAATCTGGATCAGTAAACCAATCTGGTTGTGAGACATACACCACTTCTTAGACTTTTCCGTAAGAAATGCACTCTTTACGTCAAGTTGGTAAACTTTGAAGCCCTTGAAGAAAGCAAAAGCTAGGAACAAACGAATTGCTTCCAACCTTGCTACTGGTGCAAACACTTCATTGTAATCAATCCCCTCTTGCTGATTCAACCCTTTCACCACTAACCGAGCTTTATTCCTTATCACGATCCCCCGATCGTCTTTCTTGCACTTAAACACCCACTTGGTGCCTATTTTGTTCTCTCATTCAGGTAAGGCGACTAGCTCCCATACACTCAATTTCTTGAACTGAGCTAACTCCTCTTGCATAGCTTCAACCCAACAATTATCTTTTAGAGCCATAAAATATTCTTTGGCTCCTCTTGGCAATAAAACAGCTACACAAGCACTCATGTATCATCCCAGTCTTCTGAACTGAAGTAAATAAACAGGAACCTTCGATCACACTTCTTCTCGTCTAAACACCTATAGCAGCATCAACTCTGATGTTCTCAACTGGATGATCTCTGTTTACGCGTGTGGTAGCAATGGTGTTGACAACTGATCTCCCAGATTAGATCCAACCTCCCCCTGAATTTTATTATTAGCAAACGGATTAGTGAAATCCTCCCCCTAAATAGGTTCAGACTCACTATCACTCTAGTCCTGTGGAGCTACACTAGAGGAAGTTTTTGGAGCATCTGTCATTGATAAACTCGATCTAGGCATGAAGTCACCCTCTTCATCTTAACTGATCACGGCTTGAATCACTTGAGACTCAGCTGCATTGGAAAAATCAGGAATATTAAATGATTTAAAAACACTGTTATAATCATGTAATATAGCGGGACCACTCATTGATTGTTGAGGTGAATAACTAGTGATTTCCAAGTTAAAAACAACCTCAATTTTACAAGTTTTTAGATTGAAAACCCTTTTATTCAGTGTTCCATGCATATAACATAGAAAGTAACCCTCCTCAGCTACCTCACTGAATTTTTGTGTATTTTTATTTCGCACAATGGTGCAGGGTAATCCAAATGGTTCAAAGCCTTTTAGGTTTGGTTTTGGTTAAACGATAGTTCGTGACATGTTTTGTTAAACCGATAACACTTTGTTTAGGACATAACAAGCTGTGTTCACAGATTCTCCCATAAGAGAACTTGAAGCTTTAAATCAGAAAGCATAGTCCTAGCGGCTTCAATCAACGTCCTGTGTTTCCTCTCAGCCACTATATTCTGTTGAGCTGTATAAGGATCAGAGTATTGATGTTCAATTCCCTTGCGAAGAAAATAGAGACCAGAATCTGATTCTTGAACTCCGTGCCATTATCACTCCTTATCCTCTTGATCCGTGCATCTCCGCTGTCTCATCTTTTGTACCTGAAAAGAAAACCCATGAATATCGTGAATAATCATCTGTGATAACTAAACAATAGTACTTTCCACCTATGCTCCTTACGTTCACCGGACCAAATAGATCTATATGAAGTAATTCATAAGGGGCATCTATGGAATTTAGTGTTTTAGATTTGTGAGGTTTCTTACGTTTTTTTCCTTTTTGACATGGAAGACATTTATCTTCCACGTGAAACCTCTGCACTGGCACCCCTTCCACTAAACCGTTTTTAATAATATAATTCATTTTTTTGTAGTGGATGTGGGCCATGCGTCTGTGCCACAGCAGTAACTCAGCCTCAGATGCTTTTGACAGTAAACACGCCACCACAATGGAAGAATCCTTAGCACCCATGTCCATGACATAAGTGTCATTCCTCCTTGGTGCTCTCATCACTATCCAATAATCCGGTATCACCAACAAGGTTTCAACACTAAAGCTTTAGACTTAGTAAAGTGACTGAGTGACCCTTCTCGCAGACTTGAGACAAGCTCATCTGATTGTGCTTCAGCTGCTCCACATAGTTCACTTTATCCAACGTGATCTTCCCGTTGGTCACTTTTCCTCGACCTGTAATGTGCCCTCCTTTAACACCTGCAATATTCACATAACCTCTATCTATATTCTCAAACTCATTCAACAATCTCGCATCCCCCATCATGTGCCTAGAGCAGCCAGTATCAACATACCACAAGTTAATAATCCTCCTTACCAGCTCCTGCACAACCTAACAAAAATTAGTTGGATTGGGGGACACAAGCCTTAATGGTACTGGGTCTTCCAGATTCATCAACCAAAGGAACATTCATCCAATATACCATCACTCTTAATAGGAGTCTTGGATCTCAGACCTGTTGATGGAAATGGTTTTTTATTTCTACTAGGTCTCTGGTCCTGAGGTTTCCTAGACAAGTTTGGACTTTGTGACCTTTGGAAATGTTTGTTTTGGTTCCATGAAATTTGATGATATAATTTCTAAAGCCATTGTTATAAAGATTTTGACTACCAACATGTTGATATCAAGTTGATATTGACCTTGACTTTTGGAATTTCTTGATTGACCATTAAAGTTATACATTTTTGGTGAACTACTTCTAGGTCTTTCATATCTTCCTGTTGTAGATTCAGGCTGAAATCTTTGTAGATTTCTTTAAAAACGAGGAACTTGGTGAGTTCCTTTTTCAGCCTTATCTACACCAACATCAACACTCTATTGCTTGGTAGTAGATATCTTTGGTGGGTTAGAAACCTTCTTCTCACCATCACCATGTTTTTCTGGTGACTTTTCTCTCTGTCTCTCACTCATTTGTGCTTCATTCTTTTTCTTAGAACAACAGCTAGCTACATGTCCCTTGTTGTGACACTTGAAGCACGATCTTCTAGCCGAAGACTTCTCAATTCATCAACCAAAGGAACATTCATCCAATATCCATCACTCTTAATAGGAGTCTTGGATCTCAGACCTGTTGATGGAAATGGTTTTTTATTTCTACTAGGTCTCTGGTCTGAGGTTTCCTAAACAAGTTTGGACTTTGTGACCTTTGGAAAAATTTGTTTTGCTTTCATGAAATTTGATGATAATAATTTCTAAAGCCATTATATAAAGATTTTGACTACCAACATGTTGATATCAAGTTGATATTGACCTTGACTTTTGGATTTCTTGATTGACCATTAAAGTTATACATTTTTGGTGAACTACTTCTAGGTCTTTCATATCTTCCTGTTGTAGAATTAGGCTGAAATCTTTGATGATTTCTTTAAAAACGAGGAACTTGGTGAGTTCCTTTTTCAGCCTTATCTACACCAACATCAACACTCTGTTGCTTGGTAGTAGATATCTTTGGTGAGTTAGAAACCTTCTTCTCACCATCACCATGTTTTTCTGGTGACTTTTCTCTCTGTCTGTCACTCATTTGTGCTTCATTCTTTTTCTTAGGACAGCAGCTAGCTACATGTCCCTTGTTGTGACACTTGAAGCACGATATTCTAGCCGAAGACCTCTTAAATGAAGTCTCTGGTTTAGATTCATCAATACGATAATGATGATGATGCCTTTGAAGGATCGTGTTTAGTTTGCTCATTTTCTGATTTTTCTTTACTTTTATTTTTAGCAAACTGTACATTTGATTCTCTAGTAATAACAATGACCTCTTCTTTCATATCACTCCCTTTAACAAAACCAACCTTTTTAACAAAAATTGTTTTTTATTCGTAAGGTGTGTATTTTTGTTTTCAAAACCGATTCCCTGTTATTATCCTTCTTGGCATTCTCAGTACATCAACATTCCCTAAGGTGAAACTACCAGGTGTAGTTGACCCAAAGTCTGTAAGCTCTTCTTCTTCTAGAAAGAAAGAATAGTCATGACCAAGAAGTGGTGGAACTTCACTGAAACCTTTGAAGCCCACACTTGTCTTGTCATTACTTTTCTTCAAGCCATTCATCATGTGTTTCATAAAAAAGATGAATCTCTGAAGTGATTCAATTTCTTTAAAGTTCACAAATTTTCAGTTATGCTTCTGACAACTCTTGCATTTTTCAAAAAACTCTTTTGTTACATCACAATATCGCGTCCCCCGTCATGTGCCTAGAGCAGCCACATCAACATACCACAAGTTAATAATCCTCCTTAGCAGCTCCTGCACAACCTAACAAAAATTAGTTGGATTCAGGGACACAAGCCTTAATGGTACTGGGTCTTCCAGATTCATCAACCAAAGGAACATTCATCCAATATCCATCACTCTTAATAGGAGTCTTGGATCTCAGACCTGTTATGGAAATGGTTTTTTATTTCTACTAGGTCTCTGGTCCTGAGGTTTCCTAAACAAGTTTGGACTTTGTGACCTTTGGAAATGTTTTTTTGCTTTCATGAAATTTGATGATAATAATTTCTAAAGCCATTGTTATAAAGATTTTGACTACCAACATGTTGATATCAAGTTGATATTGACCTTGACTTTTGGAATTTCTTGATTGACCATTAAAGTTATACATTTTTGGTTAACTACTTCTAGGTCTTTCATATCTTCCTGTTGTAGATTCAGGCTGAAATCTTTGTTGGTTTCTTTAAAAACGAGGAACTTGGTGAGTTCCTTTTTCAGCCTTATCTACACCAACATCAACACTCTGTTGCTTGGTAGTAGATATCTTTGGTGAGTTAGAAACCTTCTTCTCACCATCACCATTTTTTCTGGTGACTTTTCTCTCTGTCTTCACTCATTTGTGCTTCATTTTTTTCTTAGGACAACAGCTAGCTACATGTCCCTTGTTGTGACACTTGAAGCACGATCTTCTAGCCGAAGACCTCTTAATTGAAGTCTCTGGTTTAGATTCATCAGATAACGATGATGATGATGATGATATGCCTTTGAAGGATCGTGTTTAGTTTGCTCATTTTCTGATTTTTCTTTACTTCTATTTTTACAAACTGTACATTTGATTCTCTTGTAATAACAATGACCTCTTCTTTCATATCACTTCCCTTTAACAAAATCAACCTTTTTAAAAAAATTGTTTTTTATTCGTAAGGTGTGTATTTTTGTTTTCAAAACCGATTCCCTGTTATTATCCTTCTTGGCATTCTCAGTCACATCAACATTCCCTAAGGTGAAACTACCAGGTGTAGTTGACCCAAAGTCTGTAGGCTCTTCTTCTTTTGGAAAGAAAGAATAGTCATGACCAAGAAGTGGTGGAACTTCATTGAAACCTTTGAAGCCCACACTCGTCTTGTCATTACTCTTCTTCAAGCCATTCATCATGTGTTTCATAACAAAAGATGAATCTCTGAAGTGATTCAATTTCTTTAAAGTTCACAAATTTCAGTTGTGCTTCTGACAACTCTTGCATTTTTCAGAAATCTCTTTTGTTTTCTCACACATCGTATCATGAGCTAAGTAAATAATTTGAAGATTTTCATTTAGTTTACAAGTTAAAATAGTGATTTCTTCTTCATAACCTTTAATTTTCTTCAAATATAATTACTCGTTTCTTTTTATGAAAAAAGTTTGATTCTTTTAGGTTCGAGACTCATCTACCAGACTTTGGTTTTGTTTTGTTAACCTGTCAACTTCACTTTGCAGTTCACAACATTTTATGCAACTAGAACTACAAGAGTTAGAATGTACTGTCCAGTTGATTTGCTTAGATCGGCCATGAAATCAGCAAAGTCAGCTGCCATCTTCTTATCTGCAACATTCTGCTCTACATCAGCCTTCACTTCTTCATCATCAGCTAGGCTATCTCAGCCAGGAACGCCTGTGTGGCATTGTCATCAGCCTCCAGATGAACACTCTAATCATAAGAACCTTCTCTAGATGTAGAGACCAGGGCCTTTGATCCAATGTTAGTTGATGCATTCCTATTGCTTGAACCATGACAAGGAAAATCTTGAAAATATGAGTTAGAACAAGATTCGTTTTTGGTCATTGACATTGTCTAGGGAAGCGTGTCACACCCCGGATTTCCAACCTAAATCCATACACCAGTGGGCCCGGGTGGGGAGTATTGTGACGTCAGTTGATAACATCATTGTCAACTAAACAAAGCACAGCGGAAGTCTTGGATTTAAATTACTATTACAAACCAAATGTTCAAAGTTCGAAAATAATATACAGATGGTTCGTAATAGAAGATCCACCGGCGGATTGTAAAATGTACAAAAAAAGAATATAAAACAGACTTTAGGGCAGATCTTAAGGTTTGCAAGATCCTCTTATTTCATTACCGAGCAGCTTCCGGCCTATTTGATTGGTAAATACACCCAACTGACTCATTTTGAAAACTTTTAAAATTTGATTTAAGTGCACAGGGCACAAATCTTTTTATAACTTGGGAAAGTTACTTTGTAACCTTGTTAACAGATTCACATGTTTGTCCATACATACAGGGCCCAATACAGAGACCGAGACACGATTAAATACACACCACTTAGAACTCACGGAGGAGTTATCCCCAACGTCTTGGGTAATTTGCATTTGAGCGTCTGTCAGGTGTATGCCTACAGCCCGCGCCAAGGTCGTGGCCATTAACTAATGTAATAAGCCGAGGATATCTAGGACACGGTAATTTAACCCCTGATGTTTAAGTTATCAAACAAAACTAATTAAAACGGAATATGCGGATTTACTAGCCACAATACGGCATTCGATTGATCCCATTTCCCACCAAGCGGTAACAATTTACTGTAACCCAAGCTCGTATAGGGAAAATAAGTCGAGAGTATTTACATGAGCTAGTCTTCTTTTAATTTAATAACTTAGTCATACACAAAAGTACTAAGTGCAGATAGCATTTACCGGCAAGGCTCTAGTCTGGATTATGGCATAAGCTAACCAATTAAATACTAACGGTCTTTATTTAAGTCATAGACTTAGACCGTAGTGTACATGATAAATACGTATAACGCTTGATTAAACGATGAATGGATAGAATATAGTTTAAACCTGACAAGTACCTTGACTTGCATAATAAGGGTAAACTATAAACATTCTGGATTTTGAAACTTAAATGACAAGGTTAAACCTGTTTCGGTTAATTTCCGTAAACTAGTTACATATACTTAACCGTACGCATATTAGTGATATCGGGTAACCGGATAAGTCATGGACAAGTTCTATACGCCCTTATACTTTAATTAAGTTGTTATATCAGTAAGATATCAATTTATATGCCCGTTAAGGTTTTAAAATGAAACTATGCCTCATAAGGGCATTTCAGTAATTATATACCGTATAAAAAGAACTTGAATAGAATTTAAGGTTACGATGATAGGTATTCTGGAAAAATAATTTATTTATGGTATAATATCAGTAGGATATCAATTATATGTGTAATTTACCTTTTATGACCAAACTATGCACCGAAGGGGCATTTTGGTCATTTTATACATAGTTTTATAAATTATTTGGATTCTGAGTTCATATTATATACCTACTATAAAAATATTTAAAATAAGTTTTAATATCAGTAGGTGACAAGTCTTGGTCAAATACTATGGTTTAAAACCATACTAATGCGTCGAAACAACGCTTGCATTGTAAAATGACGATTTATGCGATGTTTAACGAAAACTAAGGTTAAGGTCAGATTAAAATGTCTTATATATGTTTATAACATATTAGTATGTAAAATATCTGATATGAAAAGGTATGATTAAAACCATTTTATAAGCCATAAGGGCTTTATCGTCATTTACAAACATAATATAAGGACCTGTTTGAAAACTCAGTATATAATCTGATTTAATATCCCAAATAATCCAAAAATAATATTACATCAGTAGGAAACTTATTTTCAAGTTCATTATCTTTTAAACCTTGTTTTATGCAAACAGGGCATTTTAATCAAAATGGCATAATTATGGAACTTGCGCATAACCTCAGATTCTGATTATGATCATGTAATATAACCTCATAGGGTTATGCAACATTATATTATGATCATAATGCAACTTTGGATCAGTAGTAAACTAATCTAAATTGGGTCAGAATCAAAAGTCAAAGCAGAAGTCAAACTTCGCGACTTTCGGTTGCGAATCGACCCTAGAACTGAAATTGACAAGCCGAACATGTTCATACATGTTCTAATAATTATTACAAACTTATTTAAGTGTCAAAACAGGTTTCATAACATATATATGATCAAATTATAATAATTCTGAAAAATGGCATGTTTGACTTTTTAATATATAAACTCTGACCCGTCAATTGCTCAAGCAAACTTGATCTTCAGGAGGTGCCCTTTAGAGGGATTAACACCTACCTTATTATGATCACTTAGCCATGTTCGTTACGAACAATGGTTGGACCATAATGGTCTTAACCGAAAGTCAAGGCGTTTTCCGAAAAACACTTGAGTTTTGGCTATAAAAGCCTATAAACGAAAATGCACAAAGAAGGAACACTTATCAGTGATTCCTAGGGTGCAAAAGAACTAAGTTGGATGCTCCTTTTAGTTTGGAACATCCAGATGAGGAAGAAGAGTTGGAAATGAGAATGGTGCAAGTTCAAAGGATGAACCTTTGCACCTATTTATAGTTGGAGAGCTTTAAGGAGGTGATGCTAGGTGTTAAGGGGTGTAAGAGGAAGCTTACAAGTGTCCTAAAACGTGGCATAGCAGTTTGGGAAGCCATGGTTTCGAGAAAATGGTTTTTGGTAATTTGGGTCGTGGCCAAGCAAAAATTCTGTAGATATAGTCCTCTGGCGGGCCGTGAGAGGCACAGGCCTTGCCTCTCGCGCCACGCGAGCGCCCTTATGCCAGTTTCAAAGTTTGACACTTTTATCCCCTTAACTTATAAAACCCTTAGAACCTCCTAAAACACCTTTTTAGCATATTTTTCCCTCCATAGCCAATACTTGGCATACCCGGGATTATGCCTGGACATTGTCGAGCTCTCAGTTTGTTAAAAGGTCACTCAGAGGTATAAATTAACATGTTGACACTTTTAATCCCTCCATTGTCCAACTTTTATATTATTATGGATTTAATCCCTCTCGTGCAACAAATGGGACATATGAGAGTTAGGACTTTGTAAAAGACCACCCAGAGGCTCATTATAAGCATGTGACTCAATGTCACTCAGAGGCTGGGCATGTTGACACAACGGTCACTTAGAGGCCAAGTTTAAGCATGTTGACACTAATGGTCACTCAGAGGCTATGTTTTAAGCATGTTGACACTAATGGTCACTCAGAGGCTCGGTTTATGCATGTTGACATCAGAAGATCACTCAGAGACTTAGTTTGAGCATGTTGACACTTTTAGTCCTTATTAGTCTTTAATAGACTAAAAATAAAATAAGACACATGTCACTATACTATTGGACACGATTCTATAGGGTGTTACATCTTCACCCCTTAAAAGAAATCTCGACCTGTAGATTTTATTCAAAAAGATGGTGGTACTTTTGTCGCATAGTGGACTTAACCTCCCATGTATACTCGGACCTCTAAAGGCATCCCACTTAACCTTTATAATAGGTATTAATTTCCTTCGGAGCTTCTTAACCTGTCGATCCTCGATCGAAATTGGTTTCTCAACCAACCTCAGGTTTTCATCAATCTTCACGTCTTTGTGCAACATTGCTAGCGACTCATTGCTAGACATTTCTTAAGGTTAGATATGTGGAATACATTATGAATTCCACTAAGCTCCTCTGGCAACCTCAGCTTATAAGCTACAATGCCGACACATTTGATTATCTTGAATGGTCCTATATATCTCGAGCTTAACTTGCCCTTCTTTCCAAAGCGCATCACACCTTTCCAGGGTGATACCTTTAACATGACTTTGTCCCCTACTTGGAACTTAATAGGTTTACACCTCTTGTCAGGATAGCTCTTCTGCCTATCCCGGCAGCTTTGAGACGATAACGGATTTGCACAATCTTTTCCGTGGTCGCTAGGACAATCTCTGGTCCTGATAGTTGGGCTTTCCTAACTTCTGGCCAACACACGGGCGTTCTACATTTTCTCCCATACAAGGCCTCAAAAGGAGCAGCCTTGATGCTCGTATGATAACTATTATTGTAGGAGAATTCTATTAGGGGTAAGTGGCCATCCCAACTTCCACATAAACCAATCACACATGCCCAAAGCATGTCTTCAAAAGTTTGAATTGTATGCTCACTTTGACCGTCAGTCTGTGGATGGTAAGACGTACTAAAGTTTAATCGTGTGCCTAATGATTGTTGGAAACTTTTCCAAAAGTGAGATGTGTATCTAGTATCTCTATCAGATACAATAGATACCGGCACACCATGTAGGGACACAATCTTATCCACGTACAATTTAGCCAATTTGTCAAAACTATAAGTCTCTTTAATTGGCAAGAAATGTGCTGACTTAGTCAGTCTTATCAACAATGACCCAAATTGTGTCATTACCACATTTGGTCTTGGTAACTTGGTAATCAAATCCATAGTTACCATTTCTCATTTCCATGTGGGAATCTCAAGTTGTTGTAGAAGTCATGACGATTTTTGATGTTCGGCCTAACTTGCGAACACGTCAGACACTAAGCTACATAGGTGGCTATGGATTTCTTCAAACCCATCCACCAATAATTCTTCTTCAAATCTTGATACATCTTGTCACCACCCGGGTGAACTGAGTATCATGAATTATCCGCTTCTTGGAGGATTAGATCTCTAAGTCCTCCAAAGATTGGAACCCATATTTTGTCATTAAATCAAAGGATTCTGTCTTTTCCATGCATTAACTGATCAACAGTTTCGCCTAATCCCTCATTAGGAATATTAGCCTCTAATATGGCATCTAATAGCTTTTCATTCAAGCTATTTCTGAGCTCAATGCTCTTGGCGTTAATCCTAATAGTTTAAACCTTTCTTTGCGACTTAAGGCATCGACAACTACATTTGCTTTGCCGGGATGGTAGCGAATCTCGCAATCATAATCATTAAGTGTTTCCATCCAACGGCGTTGTCGCATGTTCAATTCCTTCTGATTAAACAAGTGTTGGAGACTCTTATGGTCTCCATAATTTTAGTGCAAATACCGCGGCACCCAATTCCAAGTCATGGGTGGTGTAATTCATTTAAGGCAGATTTAATTGTCGTGATGCATAGGCAATTACTTTGCCATTTTGCATTAGCACACAGCCCATGCCAGTGTGTGATGCATCCCCAGTAAACAACAAAATTCTCAATACCCTCAGGTAGAGATAACACGGGAGCTTTGCTCAACTTGTGTTTAGAATCTCAAAAGATTCTTATTGTTTTGGACCCCAAACGAACTTAACGTTCTTACAGGTCAGGGTAGTCAAAGGAGTGGCTATTCTCGAAAAGTTCTCAATGAACCTTCTATAATAACCAGTCAGTCCTAATAAACTATAAATCTCTGACGGAGTCTTGGGAACTTCAGAATTCATTATGGGTTCTATCTTGGCGGGATCCACTTTGATACCACGCTCACATTTAACATGTCCAAGGAACTGGACTTTTCTAAGTCAAAGTTCACATTTAGAGAACTTAGCATAAAGCTTCTCTTGTCTTAGCAATTCTAGAATGTACTGAAGATGTTTCTCGTGATCAGCTCGATTACGAGAATAGATTAGTATGTCATCTATGAAGACAATGACAAACGCATCCAAATACGGTTTGCAAACTCTATTCATGAGATCCATGAATTCTTCAGGAGCATTTGTGAGCCCAAAAGGCGTCACCAAAATTCAAAGTGACCATAGCAGGTCCTTAAGGTTGTTTTAGGAACATCCTCACTCCTAACCTTCAATTGATGATATCCAGATCTCAAATCGATCTTGGAGAAGTAACTAGCTCCTTGAAGTTGATCAAATAAGTCATCGATACTGGGTAGAGGATATCTATTCTTGATTGTTAACTTGTTTAGCTCTCGGTAATCAATACACATCCGCATCGAACCGTCTTTATGAATCTCTTCACTCTTCTAGAGATCATGGCCATCTTCCATTGTAAATCCATCTCCTCTAGGTCATAAGGGTCAATCTGATCATAATCTTCATCAAAAGTAGCAAGATCAAATATTCTTCCCTGAATGTAGTTCTCATATGAAGCAACGAAAGAAGCAAGCAATGCAAGTTGATCTTCAGCAGACTTGACACTCAGAGTCATAGGTCTTGTACTATTGTTACTATTGCTAGCTTGTTATCTTTTTGCCCCTGACGATCCTCCTGAAGCAGCTACAAAACATACTTTACCATCAGCATTTGTCACAACCTGCTCATTTTCACACGAGATAAATGCAGTTACAGTATCACTTGAAGCATTATTGGAAGATGAAGATGTAAGCCCTTTATAGATTCCCGGATCTTAAACCTGATCATATCCAGTTTCCTTCTTCTTCTTCTTCATGTTGAGCTCATAAGCTCTCAGTTTCCCAACAACCTCTTCCAAGTCTTTATCTTCATAATAAACATGACCCTTTATCATTAGAGTATAAATATCCCACTTTGTAGGTAAAGCGTCAAGCAACTTATCGTTTATCTCCACATCCGTGTATCCCTCAATGTCATAATTGTCCATTTCTGACATTAGATGATAATATTGGGTGATAATATCTTCAAGGGACTCATTTTTCATGCCATTAAACACAACAACTTGTTTCTTCAGCAGATCAACCTTGTTTTTCTTCACATCAGGATTGCCCTCATACCTCTTCTCTAGAGCATCCCACATCTCCTTCGAAGTGGTATATCGCTTGTATGTATGCTTGATACCATCAGGTAACAACATCTTTATAGCAGTTAAGGCCTTCTTTTCAGACTCACACATTCTCTTTTCAGCCTCTAACATGTTTACATAGGCACTGACACGTTGTCTGCCCTCAAAGTCATGCGTTGGGTTAACATACCCATCTTAAATACAGATCCACATCCGTGTGTCCTGATATTCAATGAATGACCGAAACCTATCCTTCCATGTAAGGTAATTGTCTAACTTCAAGATCTTTGGAGGTTTGTTAGTTGTTCCTGCCTCGTGTTCCATTCTCAACAATTCATTTAAGTTAGACATATTCGACATTTTTACCGAACCGGCTCATTGAAAACGTTAAAAATTGTCCGAAATAAGTGATCACAAAATTATGCCGTTAAACTCGTCTCGACGATATGAATCTAATGATGTATAATTTTCGATTGTGATTTTAGGAATTTTCGTGCTTAAAAGTTTTTTTGTCCTAAAAATCACACGAGTCTAACCGTACAATCGGTTTGTCAAGATTGTCTATGGATCAAATTCTGTGTACCAAAACATTTAACTCCGGTTACGTCAAATGATTAACTTTCCACCTTTGTGTGTACAACTCGGAACGGTATTGAATTCGGAACAGTAACCAGATTAATAATCTGAGATGGAATCTCGGAACAGTGATCCGAGATGGTATCTGAGATGCACTGTTTCAGTCTGTGATGCAATCCGAGATGGACTGTTCTGATCCGAGATGCTAATTCTCTAATCATAGATGCTTAATCTTTGAACCAAGATGAAAGCTAGATGATCCGAAATGCCAAGTTTTATTCGAGATGCCTTGTTGTTTATCCGAAACAACAGAAAACGCTAGAACAACTGTCAAAACTTCAAAACAGTCGTCTGAATCACGTCCAAAAACCCAACTTTTCTATAGTAACGATTCCGAACCAAGCAAAAAACATGAGCCGAATGCTCTGATACCAATTGAAGGTCCCCTAATCCGTATGGATCTTGACAGAATCGTCTATCCAACATAAAGTGCAGAACCCCCAAGATCAGATATCACAGAAAACTGAACAAGAACACAAACACAGTCACTTTCAACCAGTCTTCTATTGATTATCCAACACAAGTGTTTACAATCAATTCAAGACTCTCTCTCAACTCTCCCTGAAGTAATTAGCTAATCCACTAAGCAACCTTAACCCTGATTGAAAACTCCCTTTATATAAAGACAGGTTTGCAACCGGGCTAGGGTTTCCCTACATGGACTGCAAATGAGTCTAGGCCCAATTCGTCTACCTCTCACTATAAAGTGTTTGGTTTAGCCCAATCACTTCTAATCAACTACTACAAAACTAAACCCACTAACCGTTTATCATTTTACTAATTACAAGATAACCAAAGATCAAATCTAAGCTGGTGTCACAAATATGCACCAACAAATTTTGCATTTTGGCAGTTGAAATTTCAAACTTGAAACATTCATTCTTCCCTACAGCATCTGAGTTTTTCGATCTTCCTAGAGCTTCTTTATTCAAATCTTCTTCAATTTCAGCAACTTCACTCACTTCCATTTCTTCTCCCATAACCTCAGCTACATCAGCAAGTTCCTCCATGCTTGCTTCCTCTATAACCTGTTCACATACTTCATCATCAATAATTTCAGCCATAAAGGTTTTTGAAACAATAGCTCCCGAAAGATTCTCCAAAGCACAACCCTAGTCATAAGGTTCGGTAACTTCTTGTAACGGTTGAGCTACCAAGGCATTGTTTGCCGAAGGAACAAGGTTATCTGATGCATTTGATCGAAAATTTGAGGTTGAAGCACTAGTTGCATTTGAATGAGACCTTGAGTTATTTCCATTTTGGGAACTGCTTTCTATGTTAGATCTTTCCATCTTTGGCTTTAGACAATCTTGAGCATAGTGCCCTTAGATACTACAGTTGTAACACTTCACCTTTGACATATCGATTCTGGAACTTCTCGACTTCTCAAATTCAGTGTAAAGACCTTCCTGACTTCGATCAAGTTCGCTTAAAAGGTAATACAACCTATTCATAGTGTAATCAAACGATTCATTCTTTAAGGCTTTGAACACAACGAATTGAGTCTTCAAACGTTCTAAACGCCTCTTCTTATAAATTGCATTTCCTTCGTAACGTTCAACCATGCTATCCTATAGCTCCTTCGAATTACTTCGCTTACGGAAAGTATAAAGTATCAATTGCGTGACAGACATTTTTATGAAGGACATGGCCTTTTCTTCACACTCACAAAACTTTTTCTGATTTTCAGTAAGTACTTAATAAGTGTTGATCGTTAAAGTTCTAATCGTTGTAGCTTTACATCCTTTTGGTGTGCATAACCAAATCTTGACATCTTTTGCTCTCACATACCTCTCAAAATGTTCTTTTTCATTCCGCGAAATCCCATCCGTTGATCAAAAGAGGAGGTTTATCATTACTTTTGGGTTTAAGTTTTGCACTAGTGCGGTCAAATTGTTTTCCACGTTGAAAGGTTTTAAGAGAAACTAGAAAATTTTAACAGAATGTTTTTCTTGAAAAAGTTTCTAAGTCCAGAAAGTTCATAGAACATGAGTTAAAAAGAAAACACGGAGTGAAATGTCAAGAAATTATGAGAAGGCAATCCCGAATCTAAAACTTGATTGGAAACATAAACTCGGACACCTCATAAAGACTAAAACTCGGAACCTAAACACTCCTAATGTTTTAAATTCAGATGCCAACTAAAAGTCTTAAACTCAGACATATTTTAAGGACTCAAATTCTGAATAATTAAAACAAGAAGTTAAACTCAGAAACAATCAATCAGTATAAAACTCGAACTCAAAAACAAACTCGGAAAACAAAGGACACATTTGTTAAACTTGGACTCAATCAAGAACTCTATAAACTTGGAATACAGATAACTTAACTTTAAACTCGGATTGACTATGAACTTGTTAAACTCGGATAGCCTTCAAACTCGGACAAGTATTAAACCCATACTCACTACTTATTAGTAATCCGGATAGATTATCCCAGATGTGAAGGAACCAGCTTCTGGGTATCTGACCAGTGTGACTGCACACTAGATCACCAATAACCCGGAAACACAGACAGTAAATTAAACACGGAAAAACTTTCAAAAGATCAAACAAGGAATCTTTTACCAACCTTAAAAAACCCAGCAACATCTTCAAAAACCCCTGTAAAACTCAAGATGAAGATCTAACCTAAAAGATCTATCCTAATCAAAATCCATCATCAACTCACTAGAAATGAACAATGAATCATAAACAACTCACAAAAACTCAGTGAGTAAGCATTAAACTTAATCAAAAGATGATTTTTCTCACTCAAACCTTCAAACTAAGAAAACCTACATTAGTATGAGCACACCGCTCTGATAGCACTTGTAAGGTCACCTAATCTAAGGATCTCACCTACGAATACAATCACTAGGTGTGCGGAATCTACCTAGCAATCACCAATGTAGAATAATGTATCAAGAATCAAGATGAACGAGAGAAATCTAAGAATACACAGAGTATTTTTAGATGTAGAATATGAATGACGTCACTCACACACAGTAGCCGCTAGACAAAACACACAATAATGATTAGGGTTGTCTTGCTGTACAAACTTTACACAAAAGAATTACTCTCTTGTCATTCCCACTAAATGGTATATACAAGATAAATCCGGTCACACTTGTCCGGGTAGACAAAACAAGGCCCAACACATAAGAAACTCAGACTAGAACCATGTACTAAGTTCGGACAATAACTAACTAGCCGTAAACTCGGACATAGGAACTACATACCCAAGTCCGGAATATAAGTAACAAACATAAACTTGGAAACTAGCTAAAACCCGGATTAGGTTTCAAACCCTAAACCGGATACATAAATTCGGACAATAAAAAAATAAGTTCGGCTAGGTTATAAGCTTTAAAATATTTACATTAAGACCCTTGAACTAAAGAGAGACTACACTTATCACCCTTAGTGCATTAACGTACCACCTTCTTTCTTGTCTCCATACTTACTTCCCTTATGTTTCCCCAACAATTCTCAGTGCGGTGACCCAACTTACTACACTTATCACACTTGGTGGATCGAAATCCACCACGGTGATGATATCCACACTTGTTGCATTTTGGCGAGTTCTCGGCATATCCCTTCATTCCTGTTTTGGTAGTGGCCACAAATGCCTTGTCCCCTTTCGATGCAGGGGTTTCCTTCCACTTGTTTTTTGACTTCGATCCTTTTTCTAAATGCGAGAATTTTCTCTTGTTGTGGTTTGAAGAAGACTTTACATGTGTTTCCGTTGTTTTTCATTCTTACCACCTCTTCGGTAAGACTCACAACAAGAGTCACAGCTTCAGTAATCGTAGCCGGATGTGATGATGGGACCATACTTCTGATCTCAAGGGATAATCCCAAATATAACATGCAACCGTTTTGAACTCGGGAGTCACCATGTATGGGACGACCCGTGAAAGATCATGAAAACATTGAGTATAGCCATAAATATCAGCTCTGATCAAAGTCAAATTCCAGAACTCGTCTCTAGTCTTTATTGTTCCGCTCTTGAACAATACTTTGCTTCCATCATTTCCTTCAATCTTTCCTACAAAATAGCATAACCAGCTGCATCTCCTAATGTTTGCACTTGCAAATTCCACCATGAAAGTGCCTCATCAACAAACAATCCCGTGATATACATGACTGATTGGGAGAATAGTTGCTTATACGGATCACTGAATCCGTCTTTTCAGTCCATCGTACAAAAGCCACAGCACCGCGAGTGCCATTAAAGTTTAGTGGTTGTAATCCAGGAATTGCTTGTACAGGCATCCTAAAATGATTGTTCCCAAAAATTGTCAAAATATAAATTTCTACAAATAAATATTAATGAAAATGTAAGTTATGAATAACCAACCGTTTGCATGGTTCAGAGTTCTCGGTGGAGTTATCATGCTCGTTACGGTGTGTTTCCTGCTGTGCGATTGCCTCGGCTATTCGCTGATTCAGTAGAGCATCAAATTCAGCTTGTGATGAAGGTAGAACGGTTTGTTGAGGTCGGCGTGCATTTCTTCTTTTTGGTGCCATAAATCTTCTTATATATAACACATGGAAGTGATTAGACATATATTTAAAATAAATATTTTCATTCATGGGCTCAAATTTATATAAAGGTAGGATAAAGCAAATCATCTTTCACCAAAGCATCCATACTATCATCACCATAACATGTATATAAATAATAATGAACTATAATAATGCATTATATAAGAAAAGATATCAACTTTTATATATATATATACATATATGTATATATATATATTGGCAACTTGATACATCATTTTTGTGATGAAACAAAAATAACTCGGAGCTACATCACTTGGATATACAAACTATGAACAACACACAAAACAAAGTAGATACTTTCTTCACATTGTTCTTTGACAGTCTTCAAGTTGACTACATATCTTCTTAAGTCTTCTATATTCCACAAAAAGGTGCATGGGTGGATACCCTCAAAAGATAATAATATACCAAGACTACACAGGCGGTGGGTGTGGGGTGAAGACAAAGAAATCACACCATGGAGGTATGCAACCTCCTCCTTGAGACCAAACACGCGTCTCGTGGTGGCTGTGGATTGGGTCTCAAGAGTACTTATACGATCCTCATTAGATGGAGGAGTATCATGACATGGTGAATGTGAGGGTACAAATGGGGATGGAGGTGGTGATGGTGGAGATGTCGGTAGTGGTGTTGGTGATGAAGGTGTTGATGTAAGTAATGGTGGCAGGGGTGAAGATGGTGGTGGAGCACTCTGAGATGCTCGAATGTAGAAACATGAGCATTAAGCTCATGAAAATGATAAAGCAGAACACCGAGTTGAATCTCGGTAGATGTGACTCTATCCTCTGTGGTAGCAGGTGGAATATGATTTGGGTGGTAAGGATCAGATGGGTTGATGTCTGGTGATGGTGGTTGAATATGTGTGTTTGAATTATATGGTGTAGGGTAAGTAACAACATAATGCATGAGGGGTGGGGGATGAGATGAAAATCTAGCAGTGGCGGTCGGAAATGATGAGGAATTGATGTAGAGGTAGTATATGATGATCCAACAGATGGATGAGATGGTGGGTGCTCGACGGACTATGAAGTACCTCCAAAGGAATAATGTGATGGTCCAACAAAAGGATGAGAGGTCGGGTGATTGGTGAAAAGTGTAGTATCTCCTAATGAATATTGGGATGGTAGGGATCTTAGAAATGTGATCAACAATGAATGCATCTGATGGAGTAGGGTCGATATGAGTAGGGAATACATCAGTGGATGGTGGTAGGACAGTGTCAGGTGAATGCACATGAGATGGTGATTTCGGAGTAGAAGGATAAGAGAGGTAAAGTCAATAATTGTAATCTCAGGTAGAGCTACCTCTAAAATAGCTATATCAAAGTCATCCCCAATGCCAAGATCATCATCGAGGTGGTCCAATGAACAATAGGAATATATCATCATCATCATCATCATTCGATTCAGGAAAGGCATCATCGTCTGCATCAATCAATGTAAGATCACACATGGTGATTAAGGATGAAAGACATGCTCGCCATCGAGATGATGTAAGAACTACCACTTAGTGAATATGGAATGATCTCCACGACTGTCCTCATCGGGATGTCGTCATATGAAGTACAAAAGGTTGAAATGTACACATCGTCCCTCATAGGAGTATAAATAGATCGGAAGCAAAAGTGTCCACACCATCATAAAATCTAGAGTCATGGTCGGACTGTGTACACTTCAATGCAGAGTGGAGGTATAAAATTCTAAGACTTCTAGAAAGTTGAACGCCTGCTAAGTACTTGAATACCAATGGGTTCTCCTATTCCAACCTTGCCATGGTTTGAAAATGTAACCTGAGAAAAAATATGCAAAAAATCAACATAAAGTTGGGGAGTTCATAGTTTGTTTGAAAAGATTTGAAATAAATATTTTTGGTAACTAGTTTAATTAGTGTTGAGAAAATGTAATAAAACCATTTTTCCGCCACATGTTATTTGAAAAACATTGTGTTTGTAAAACTTGTATAACCGTCGATCACTGCGTATGACAAGACAACATGCCCGCATGAGCCTATAACCAACCTCGAGCTAGAGAGTGCCTCGCCAAACCGTTTACTCAAGATTGTAGACTAGCAGGTGGTTATAGTTCTAATATGTAGAGAGAACTTCATTGTTCAGTTTTAAGGACCCAACGGCCCTTACGTTGAGTAGAGGACATACTAGTCCTTAAATTTGTATGTAGGACAATCTAGTCCCTGTGTCTGTATGTTGGACAACCCAGTCCCTGATGTTCGTAAGTAGGACAAACCACTCCCATTATTTTTATGCAGGACAACCGAGTCCAGTTGTTTGTATGCAAGACAACCCAGTCCCGTTGTTTGTAAGCAGGATAACCCAGTCCCGTTGTAACTAGGACAATCATATCACTAGTCATGAAACTCATGCACGTTTCGAAAAGACGCGTATATTTTGTAAAAACCGATATGTTTAGCATAACCCTTTCATAAACCATTTGTGTTAGTTGGAATTCATTTGTAACATGTTTTAGAAATATGTAATTTTTGTTTTGCAAAATATTGTATACTTTTGCAAAACTTACATTTCTTTCCACCCCCTGAAAACATTTGTAAAAATATAAAACTATATAAGTGGGGGTTATGAACTCACCTCGATATCCTTGTGCATAGCTAGCATAATAAAATCCGAAATGCCATTTCCAAAACATAACCCACTAGCATGCAATCTATAACATTCCTATTAAGGGAATAACCTCATAAGTTTCTACTAAAAATGTAGTTAAACCACGTGTCACCGAGCTCTACTAATCGTTAACCAATGATTCGATGGGAAGATGTTGTTAACTTGATGGAATCCATAGTGATATACTTATTTAATCCTATTTTACATTCGGTGACGAATACTATGTTTTGGGAAAACTTAGTTTCTGAGAGGTTTAAAATATATATTTATGTATATATATATATATAAATATAAATATATTTATGAAATCGTGTTATCCTCTTCAATGGTAGTTGTATTGCAAAATACATATATTTATCATGTATATTTTGTACATATTCATTTCATTTGTGTTGGTTTTTAGTTTAGAATTAGCGACTATTGATAGTTAGGTTAATTATAGGTCTCGGTTGCTAAAAATGAGGAAAACGCGTGAAATATGCTAACTAGAAAAAACAACAAGAACCGGGTGAAACGCAGCTGAACAGAAATTGAGAAAACGAAGAATGTTAGAAAAACACCACATGTTGTCGCGTGACCGTGGTTCATAACCCCGTCATGTGACGCCAAACTATTAAAAAATAATAAAAGCCAAAAGACACATTGCGCCGACTAGGGAAGATCCACTTCGCGGAGGCGAAGGGGTTGTTTTCGCGGACAAAGTTGTGGTTGGAGCTGGTAATAGAATGCAAACATATAAATACATCTTTAACAACAAGTCCAACCCTGATCACGAATTTGCAAGACCTTGGGTAAAATCTTGGACGAATTTGGAGCTTTTTCGGAGTCTTTGAAGCATTGGTTGAAGGTTGGAAGCTCGAGAGAACATCCGGGTCACGATTTAATCATCCGATTCACTTGTTCTTTACTTTTAATCAACAATCATGTTTTCTACTTTTGAAATTACTCTTGTTTAGTGTTTAAACTTTCATATGTTAGGCTAAATACTTTGTACTACCTAGATTGGATGATTGGAGTTGTTAAACTTTAGAATTTTATGGATGTTTAATTGTTTTATGGATTGTTTATGAAAGTAGTCGACCTGACTATCGGTTTGATGTATATGCTGCTTAGTTTTGCTTAATTACCATTTATTGCTTCGTATGAGTCTTGGTGGATGTCTTCCACATAATAGGTTCATGCGATTATAATTTCACATTATGATCTTTTGGGTCAATTGCCAATACACCTTAGAAGTGATAGCTGATAGTTAGAAAAGTCTAAACTTTCTATAATATCAATAGTTGTGAGGTGCAAGGTTATTGTAGGTCAAGGTACGTAATTTGCTAGGTAGGGTCTTCGTGACGAGTCTTGAACTAGTTTCCCTATTGACCGTTGTCTAACAAGGCAAGTCGAGAACCCAAGTTTACCCTATGTTTATCACCCATGAGGGGTAGGTACTTTCACAAGCTAATTAGTAACCCGCGACAAGTCTAGACCAACCGGTGTCTATGACTGCCTTTAGAGCTTCGTAAGTATCTTCCTGAGAAGGGTCGGGGGTGTTGTTCAGTGTCTTGTTAGGTTTAGTATTAAAAGATCTCGGTTCCATAATAATTAACATCCCAATGAATCAGTACTAGCACAATCCAATATTCTAGTCTGGGTAGTTTTTCCATCATCTGAGTAAACCCAAGTTTGTTCATGTCTAATTAATTTAGTTAATTAATTTAATTGCATTTTTAGGATATTTAGAAACCCCCGCATCAAATATAAAAATAGTTAGTGTCATGTCAGTGTTAGTCTAGATAGTTTAGTTATCATAGTTAAACTAAGTCCTATGGGTTGGATTCTTACTTAGCTTTACTAGAGTCGATCCGTTCGGTTGTCGGTTAATAGTTTAGTCGAGTTTGGATAGTCTAGAGTATTACATATTGTCTAAATTAAGTTAATTTAAGTCGTTATTATTAAACTACTTTTAACACATTAAGATTTTGGCACCGTTGCCGGGGACTCTTTGGCAATTGCGTTGGCTCTTTGGAGTAATTCTTTGTTTGAGTCGTTCGAGTCTAAATATTTTTAGTGTCTTTTATAATTTTTATTGACTCATTTGTTTGAGTCTTCTTACTTGTTCTTTGTCAGTTTTGAAGTGGATGCCACATACGCGTTCGCAAGGTCTGCTGCCAACAAACAAGCCTTCATTCTCCTCTTCAACCACAAAGGTCAGTACATCTTCTTCCTCGTCTTCTGTCCGTTCTGACTCTACTCTCTAATCTAAACCACCGAACCTTGACGTCACACTAAATTCATCACCCTATAAATTATCCACCACCCTCCCGGCCTCCAAGTCCCCCACCCGTCACGCCGAACATGGCTAACTGTCGTACTGTCCACCAATAATCCACCACCAGTTTCACCGGTATGAACTCACCCATCACCCTTCCCGAAATCAATAATGAAAAATCTGTGACAACCGGCATTTTCCGGTTGTAAGCAAGCGCGTAAAAAATATAATACCATCATAACTAGCGTAATTAGACGTAAATTAACTTGATCAGGCTTTTGGAATGCATAGGAACGTCTATCCGACTTTGCGGTACGCGAATGGTGATTTACGGGGAAACTGGTAAACGTCAAACGATAACGAACTGACACAAGACAAAATAATGATAACGCTGACAAATACGAATTTCACAGGTATAATTTATGCGTAAGAATTAGGTTTCGATGAATTATCATGCTCTCGAACGTCACAAAACACTTAAGTGAACGAAAAACACGTCCGCAGGAACGCACCAACAACAAAACGGAAGCAACGGACTCGAGTTACACCTAGATATTAATATATTATGATATAAGTAGCCTCGTAATCGAATTTTATTATTCGTAGTCGAAAACAGATTGAAAAACAGAAAAGAAACGTCAACCGGAGCATTTTACGCATTTTAACAAAACCGATGAACGCACGCTATAAATATCGCCGACCCTATTTTTACACATTTATTTTTTTCTTAAAACAATATTATGAAACATTCCATGGATTTTGGGTAAGAAAACGGGCTTCAGAAATGCTATCGGGCCGCTCAAAACACAAGAAATGGATCTGGGGCCCAATCCACATAAAAGCCCAAGCCCACAAAACACACCTATATAAACCAAAATACAAACACACACCCTCATTCTTCACCTACACACTCTCTCTCTAACTCTAAAACTCTCCCTACTCTCTCTCTCTAGAAAATATTTCCGGCACTAGTCCGGCGACAAGCGGCGGCCGGCCATGGCGGCGTAGTGACGGCGCCACTGCCGACGACGACGATGGAGGTTTTACGGCGAACATTCCGGTGACCGTATTCCAGCCAAGAGCACACTTTTTCAACTATCTTCAACATTTCGGATCGCGTGGTGATGTTGGTTTTTGCATTCCGGCCAAACTCCGGCGAACCTGTTTTGGACTTTTTATTTCGTGCATGTTTAGATCGGGTGATTAGAGACCTTTGTGCAAGTTTTCATGAAATTTTATTCTCCGGCGAAATTCGACTTCTAGCATGGTTCTGGCAAGGTTCCGGGCATCCGTTTTCAACAAAAAATATATTTTTGGGATCCTTGTAACCCGTAGAGTCCATACGAAACACTTTCATCTCGGATGAAAATTAAAGTTCGGGGCACTCTCGGGCTCGGTTCAACGTGGTCAACAGGTCAACGCGGGCCAAAACTGGTCAAGGGATAGTTTTGTGTCATTTTTGGTGCCTCGGTTCAGTTTTGGGTTCGGTCAGAGTGGTATCAGAGCTATAGTTTTTAGCGAATTAGGTATCAAATCTGGCTCTGATAACAGAGTAGTAACAGAGCCATAGGTTTCAACGAATTAGGTTTCTTTGGAGATACCTAGGCTTTAACCTCACTTTCCTCTGGGACATTAGATCATTAAGACTTGAATACATACAGAACGCCTAGTACTCGAATAGGGGTTCCAACCATGGCCAAAAACAATAAGTCAACATTATGATTTTAATCATACACTAGTGTGGTGTTTCGGTACACGAGAATATGACATACCGTAAGCAAAAGAGAATAAGACCTTTGGAAAGCTTATGTCAATATCCATTAAAGGTCAGTACGTAGGAACCACGATTATTAACTCAGGTAAACAATTACATATATTGTCGCTACTATTTTATTTACCCGAGCAGGTAACCTGCACAAAAAGAAACACTAGTGTGAAAATATACATGAAACTTAAATGATACGATAGTGGATGTTGAAGTATATCACATACGACTTTCGAGGCGCGGCCTTGAGAAATCACGACATTACAACAACGATGCTATCCTGTTAGCGGGAAAACTACCGACCAGAATGCGACAATTCAACATGTGGTCCTGTAAGCTACACGAAACAACGCTGAGGTACGTTCAAACGAGATATCACAACAGTCGGAACTTATTACAATGGTAATCACAATATTGGCGCTGTAAAAGAAGTCACATGTCTTCACATTCCCCCTACTTCATTAATGACGATTACGCCATGTTCGACATTCTGTGGAAATGTCATGAAACAATAAGTCATCACAGGAAATACCAGGTAAAGTCCTCCAATTGCTTTTGTTGAAACTTCAACTTTGCATATACTGAGTAGGTTTGAATACCTCTACTCCTCATAACGGTCATTGCGTCACGGAAATTCTTTCTTGATTTGCGAACAACTATTTCATCATTTCTGGACCAATTTATATGATACGCATTCCTTGTTTGTTATGCATGTGGTTAACTTGATATGCGGAGACCATCAGGGTCTTCACTTCGAATGTTCATTTCATCAGTAATTCAAAGGTTGGTTCGCTATATTCAAATTTTCTCTTTGTGATCTAGATGACCTGCATTATTGCGAGTGTTGAGTCCTTGATATCGAGTCAACGAATTTCTTGAAATTCCCTTTTCTTTCCAAGTTGTATACATGGGTTTTCGTAGTAAACATATCAAAGCTTCTTGGTCGAATCATATTTATTGTTGGATTGTGTCAAACCAAGTTCAATTGCTTGGACTTGCTCACGGTATATAAATTCAATTCAAGGATTTCATATGATGGATGGAAGCCGTCATATTCAAAGTAATATCAACAAGCAATTCGTATATTCCAAACCATAGTGGACTAGTTTAGTCTTCACCTTCATTAAGTCATTTGTTGGTTACGACACCTTGTGGTGGCGTCTCACTAGTTGAAGCTTGCGCTAACATCGCTTTCACAACTCATGTGTGGATTTAATTACTTATTTATTTATTTATTTATTTATTATTAAAGCCACTTTGTTGGATCATTTTCATAAAACATTCTTAATACAATCGTGTATTAAGAAGATGGTACACAAATTTATGGTCTATTTCAGTGTACCTTGTAATAGTTCCTTCATCATCGGTCGAAAATTTTGGGATATTTATTGTTCTTCCACTATCGACCGAAAATTATATTCATTTGTTCTTTCATTTTCAGTTGAATATCCTATGAGATTTATTTGGAACAAATATTCAAATTTGCTTCGTTGAACCTTTCATCTGATTGCAAACGCGGTGAATTTGTTTTGGCACCGCTATTATTGAATTATTTCAATCACTATGACGCCTTGTGGCATCGGTATAAACTCGTAGCTTGGGCTAATCATTGAAAGTGGTCTTAATGCAACTATGTATTAAGGCAATGATACACTAACTTCGGTTGTAATTCGGTGTATCCTTGCAATTGAATAGTGTCAACTTATGGTTCAAAAAGTCAACAGATCACCTTCAGGTTTCTAATTCAGTTGAGCTTGTTGATTCTAAGTATAACCGATCCAACAACCAACGCTAGTTTCCGTTGGTAGAGATTCCTATTGTTTATGAAATTCATTTACAGATTGTGAACGTCTTGGAAATCTAATTGTTGAAATTCTCATTTATATGACCCATGTAAACTCAGTCACATTGGTGATTATATCACTACGTTTTGTTCACTTGGCATCGATATCTGAAAAAAGGTTCAGTTGAATTGTTGGGTTCATATTATTGTAGTAAGTCATTGCATTCATAAAATTCAGACAAGTCTCGATGCAATTACATGGTCATTTACCTTGGTATTATTTATATCTACCTACGCATGACAAAATTTAAGGAGATAACATAGTTTAAATTTCGAGGACGAAATTTTTATAACAAGGGGAGAATGTGACAACCGACATTTTCCGGTTGTAATCAAGCAAGTAACAAACAGTAAAACCATCATAACTAGCGTAATTAGACGTAAATTAACTTGATCAGGCTTTTGGAATGCCTAGGAACGTCTATCCGACTTTGCGGTACGCGAATGATGATTTGCGGGAACTGCTGAACGTCAAATGGTAACGAATTAACACCAGACAAAATACTGATAACGCTGACAAATATGAATTTTACAGGTATAATTTACGCGTAAGAATTGGGTTTCGATGAATTATCATGCTTTCGAACGTCACAAAACGCTTAAGTGAACGAAAAACGCGTCCGAAGGAACACACCGACAACAAAACATAAGCAACGGACTCGAGTTACGTCTCGATATTAATATATTATGATATATTTAGCTTCGTAATCTAATTTTATTATTCGTAGTCGAAAACGGATTGAAAAACAGACAAGAAACGACAACCGGAGCATTTTACGCGTTTTAACGAAACCAACGAACGCACGCTATTAATATCGAACGCCGACCCTATTTTTACACATTTATTTTTATCTTAAAACAATATTATATTACGTTCCATGGAGTTTGGGTGAGAAAATGGGCTTCAGAAATGCTATCGGGCCGCTCAAACACAAAAAATGGGTCTTAGGCCAAATCCACATAAAAGCCCAAGCCTACAAAACACACCTATATAAACCAAAATAACACACACACACTCATTCTTCACCTACACACACTCTCTCTCTAACTCTAAAACTCTCTCTACTCTCTCTATCTAGAAAATATTTCCGGCAATAGTCCGACCACGACCATGGAGGTTTTCCGGCGAACTTTCTTGCGACCGTTTTCCGGCCAAGAGTACACTTTTTCAACTATCTTCGATGTTCCGGATCACGTGGTGATGTTGGTTTTAGAAGATTCGAAGCCGTTTGGGCTCGGGAGCAAATCCGGCGACATTCCGGCCAAACTCCGGCGGACCCATTTTGGACTTTTTACTTCGTGCATGTTTAGATCGGGTGATTAGAGACCTTTCTGCAAGTTTTCGTGAAATTTTATTCTCCAGCGAAATTCCGACTTCTGGAATGCTTCTGGCGAGGTTCCGGGCATCCGTTTTCAACGAAAAATTATTTTTGGGATCCTTGTAACCCGTAGAGTCCATACGATACACTTTCGTCTCGGGTGAAAATTAAAGTTCAGGGCACTCTCGGGCTCGGTTCAACGTGGTCAACACGGGTCAAAACTGGTCAAGGGATAGTTTTGGGTCATTTTTGGTTCCTTGGTTCAGTTTTGGGTTCGGTCAACTGCCGGTCAACCGTGGTCAACTGGTCGACTATCGGTCAACGGCTGGTCAACGTAGTCAACTCAGTCAACATGGTTAACTCAGTAAACGGGTCAATCCAAGACACGGTAAAAATTAATTACGAGGCGAAATTTATTTATATTATTTTATATAAATATTAATATTAACTAGCGCGCAAGTGAGCTCAAATCGACCCGTTAACAATTACATATCGTCAAAGTTTAAAAATAACAATAGAACCGACGTACGTTACTCTCATATAACTATTAGTTAAAACCCAACCGACGTCATTATATATATATATAATTACATGCATCTACTAAAATTGGTCGCGATAATTTCGACGTATTAAAGATCACAATAAAATTGTATGCATATTATTCTTACATTGACTGTTGCATTTTGAAAAATATATCGACCACTTGTATTGTCGGAATCGTCCAAAAACAGAGGAAACTCTGCCCGTTTTTCTTAAAAATTCGTAAAACGAAACGTGTTTTATTTTAAAAACAAAATCTATCGGATTCAAGCGATTTTTATAAAAATAAATATAAGCGTAGGATTATTTCTCCATGACACTTTATAACTTGTAAAAACAAGTTGATAACGACACAGCAAACGTGGTTTACTAGTTAAACGAACACGAAACATTTATAAATAAATATAATGGCTCATATTGTTTCAAGCATAGACAACCCAAAATTCATTTATAAAATAAATATAGTTATTATATTTATTTCAAACATCAAAACTCGGAAATTCTTTTATAAAATAATATTTTTATGTTTATATTTTTAAACACTCACAACATGGGAACTTTACAAAACATAACTTTTAATTTATTTCGAACGTCTAAATGGAATACGACGCGTTACCATACGATCTTAGAAAATAATATTATCCGAGTTATTTAGGTAACGAACAAATGAAAACAAATTATAACAAGCGTACAACTATATAATTATTTTATTAATTAAAAATGAGACGCAAGGCTATTGCGACTACGCGACCACTACTTGGGAATCACACGACCACATTCTACGAATCTACGATGTGTATTATTTCTATACAAACACTAGTTTGCGTACAAGCGCGACCAATCGAGACGACTAACACGATCTTATAAATATTTATATTTTTTATATAAATAAACAATCTAAACCTCTTGGAAACTAAGTGTTCCCAAGACTTAGTATTTATCCCCGATAATAAATGGGATTAAACGAGTATAACACAATTGTTTCCCTCGAGTAACAACACCTCCATAGGGTCGTTTGGTTAACGATTCGGTAGAGCTCGGTGACACGTAGTTTAGCTACCTTTTTAGTAGAATCTTATAAGCTTATTCCTTGATAGGAATGTTATAGATTGCATTCTAGCGAGTTATGTTTTGGAATCACATTAAGCTAGCTTTGCACAAGGATATCAGGTGAGTTCATAACCCCCACTTTTTACAATTTTTACATTTTTATAAATGTTTTCGGGGGTTGAAAGACATGCAGGTTTTGCAAAAGTACACAAAATTTCGATGAGGAAAAGTCGTATGTCTAAACCATGTCGCGAAAAGATTTCAATAAACTCAAATGGTTTATGAAAGGTTTATGCTCAACATATCGGTTTTTACAAAACACGCGTGTATTTCGAAACGTGCATTGGTTTCATTACTAGGGACGGGATGGTCCTAGTTACAACGGGACTTGGTGTCCTGCATGAAAATAAGAGGACTGGTTGGTCCTGCTTTTAGACTAAAATGGGCTAGGCCCATTCTCACTTGTGCGAGGCACAAACACTTTGTGAGTTCTTGTCCACCTTTTCTTTTTAATGTTTTCGGTTTATAATTCTTGGGGGGAAATACATGTTTTCGATGGTATGGTTTAGCTATGGAATGGAATATTAGATCATGTGCGACAAGTCTTTCTCTTAAGTGCCATTAATCTTTTATAAGACCGAGGAACAAGAGTGGTGGATCTATTGGGTGTAGCGAGCCCCACTCATGGGTCCTTGTGTGGCCGCATGTAGTGCTTTTGTTGTCCTAGCCGGGTGGACCGGAAGAAATCGCCTAGGGTTGAGTACTTCCTATCTCGTCACACATATTAATGTCCTTGCAAAACATTAATGATCATCAAGTTCATTGACGCTTTACATACCACCTAATCTTATCTACGAACTCTCAAATGTTAACGCGACGCGAACGTTGACGGTTATACAAATTTTACATATACAAAGTTTTCAGTTAATCATGCCAATGAAAATGGTTTCATTACGTTTTCTCAAACATATTTAAATCGGTTATCAAAAAGATTTATTTTAAATCTTTTCGAACAAACTATGAACTCGCCAACTTTATGTTGATTTTTCGCATGTTCTTTCTCAGGTTACAATTACCAGTATGGCGCGGTTGGAATAGGGGAACCCATGGGGATTCGAGTAATTCGCGGGCGTTCAATGTCTAAAAGTCTTAGCACTCATGTTTACTTCCGCTGTGCAATGAAGATACCAGTTTAGTTCACACCCGACTCTGATGTGAATGGATTATTAGGGGGTGTGACAAAATCTTGGCAAATCCCATCCTACGTCATGACCGCCATTACCAATTCCACGGCCGTGATGACGAGGATGCCCCAAGCCATACTGCCTAACCCAGATTTGAAGCACTTTGCAACTTGAAGGTGCTGGGAATGACGCTCGTTTCCTCTAGCTTTCCCGTTCTCACTTGCTGGTCGAGCAGCCACATGGCTCCCTTCTCATCCAGTAGGAACCTTCACCACCTGAGCCGCTCTTTGAGATGCTTTTCTCACTAAGTATTTTCCACCCACAAAGCATCTCACCTTCGCGATCAAATCCATTGGTTTCGGATGGAGCCTGACGAGCCCTACTACTTAGCCTCGCAAAGATTCCAAAGCCTACTTTCTTGATGCTCCTAGCATGGTCTGTCTGACTGTACACTTGTAGAGAAATTCTACAACGGTCTCACCCCTGAGACCCGAGATCGGTTTGATACCTCAGTAGGAGGCTACCTAATGGGTAAGAAAACGATGGCCTAATGCAATGACTTGTTTGAGAGTTTTCACATTCTGACCCTAAACAACGATCTACCACAAGGAATTCCATTCTTGTGTCTAGTACCTCTTCAACTTTTTGAGGAATATATCAATTTTGCTTGGAAACAACGTTAGCCGCTACCTTAGAGAACTTTCAGAGAGAGGTTAGTAAGGAAATTTAGAGTTAAAAGCTAAGTTTGATAAGTGTGAGGTTTATAGGGAGGTCGCGGTACAATCGAGTGTCAGATGCTCGCTCAAAAGCAAGTTGAGTTTATAACTTGTCAAAACCAAGGTCCCACTAACCCTTTCAATAATAATAATAATAATTCTAACTATAGTTCTAATTGGCGTAGTAATAATAATAATAATAACTTATGTTCTTCTTGTAACCCCCTGATTTCCAATCAGGCTAAAATCAAAATAGGGGGCAAGGTCAATTCTATAATGGGGGTTCAAGTATTCAGCGTAAGTTTTCCGGTGGGGTTCGCAGGGTTAGTTTAGCTCAGGGGGTTCAAATAGGCAGTATACGAGTAGGGGGTCAAATAGTCAAGGTTCAAACAACCAAGACTTGCAATGGCTACTAGGTTTTATACGGCAGCGGAGGCACAATCGCCTGAGTTTTTCACAAGTTGAGGGTGTTTATTAGGTGCTGAATTGGCAATATTTTGGGCAACTGTATCTGATCATCTGTTTGCTACCATGAATCTTATTACATTGGTTCAGGATCCTTTCTACAGGTATTTGTCAAAGATATTTTCTTCTACTAAAGGTATTTATTTTGATGTGCATGGTTGAGGGTCGAAGCATGAATTTGGCGAGCATTTGAGCGTGGTTGTTTACTCGTACCCAGCAAGGGGACACATGGCATCATTGGACATGGCTCCTTACATTAACCGATTGTAGAAAGTCTGAAAGCTTTTGAAAAGTATAACCCGGCGAATCTGCATCAGGGCCCATCTTCTATCTTCTTTGGGATTAGAGACTTGCAGTTGGTAGGTATTTTGACTTGGATCGAGACGATTACTTAGGATCCTATTAGGCATGAGACTAAGGTTTAGCGACCAAAGGGTCATCTGGCATTGGATGTGATGCATTCTATTGCCCTGACTCGTAGGCAGAGACCACGCTAGAGACATGAGATTCTAGCACCCTGGTACCCTAGATGTCAGCCAACACCAGACCGACTCACTTTGGAATCCCTGTATAATAGGATGGATCAAGGGTTCGGGGAATTACATGGTTGGGCTAACCAATAGTTTGGTGATGTGAGGCACATGCTATAGACTAGGCAGGAGAGGCATGGAAATGCACTTAGGCTTATGATAACTCGTATGAACATTGGTGTCTCGGATTTCTTTCAGCCTTACATAGTGTTGGGTCAGTTTCGGTCGAGCGGTCAGATTGTTTTAGGTAGAGAGGGTGGATCGAGTCAGCCAGCTGGGTATGGTTATGGTAAGGGTCAGGGTCGGGATATGGATCAAGCTATGGAGACATGGATCAGACGCCTGTTTTCGTGGTGTATGCGCAGGGGGAGGATGAGAGTGAAGAAGAGAATGAAGATAACGAGGATTAGTGTGGGGATAGAGGACATAGTAGGAGCTTACATGGAGTATCTTTTATGTTATTTTTTGTATTATGTTGTTTTTATCCTCTATGGTCAGTACTTATATTTTGATACTTAAACTGGTTGGTTGTGATGTTTGGATGTTTTGAGACACTTATTATCTATCTATTTTGTTTGGTAGGTATATTTGTATTTGAAAGGTATGGTGTGATTGTTGCCGCTTCTGTTCGTGTGTGAGATTAGGAATTGTTTGCTGAACGTGTTCAGACTGGAGGACATATGTAGCACCCGCATACAAGGATAAGTTCAAAAGAGTGTTACGTATCGGAGATACAAAAGACATAGTAACTAGAGAATTCACAATGGAAGTTTCGAACTTTTATTAAACATTAAATAGTATCATACATATATATTATTATAAAATAACATTTTTTGTGAACGGGGATCGTGCTACCGAAATGAGCAACCAACCCGATCTCGCTCAACTAGCAGAGATGGAATTTATTGCTAGAGAGGTAGACAAAACGAACAAGATAGTACTTACTATTTAACTGCTTCTGTTGTATTAAAAGACGTGCAATTACAGACGCGAGTAAACAAACTAGAAGGGCTTCGCCGTACTAACTGACAATCAATACTAAGCTCTAACACAACACTCCTCTATTTATAGGTCGACATGACTCGTAATGGAGTGTGCTAAACAATGACTATGCTTCGTACGAATATGTGCTTCGTACGAGTGACTGGGAGTCACTCGTACGAGCCACTCAGTTCGCTCATACGAACCATATACAAAAACATATAAAAAATTACATTTTTCCATATAAACAATGACATGTAAGGTCTATATACATTACAGACACATCCTAGACGTAGACAATAGACATTATGCACCAACAAACTCCCCCTTGGATGTTGTCGTAGTCTGGATAGTCTTCAAAAAATCTTCAATAAATCAGTCACTCGTACGAGCCACTCAGTTCGCTCATACGAACCATATACAAAAACATATAAAAAATTACATTTTTCCATATAAACAATGACATGTAAGGTCTATATACATTACAGACACATCCTAGACGTAGACAATAGACATTATGCACCAACAAACTCCCCCTTGGATGTTGTCGTAGTCTGGATAGTCTTCAAAAAATCTTCAATAAATTTGACTCTATCGACCAAAGAATCTCTTCGGTGGCTTGCGACGCTCCTCAAAAGCAATTGGCGTTTGATCTGTTGGAGGAGGTCGGTTCACTGTATTGCTAAATCGAAAACTTCATAGCGATGCTATTCTAGCATGCTCTGCAATCCGGGCTTCCTTCTTCTTTTTCTTCTTTGTCTCTTTTTCTTCAAGATTCCTCCAAGTTGTTTTCCAATCTGATCCTGAATGTATATCATTTGTGAAACAAACATTAACGATCTTTTGTAATTGGAGTTCTTGCTCTTTATCCTTCTCTTCAAAGCTTATCTTACTATAGAATAAACATCGGGTCTAGTACTCGAATGCCTTTTTTCAAGCAATTGACTAGCCACATCGGGTCTAGTACTCGAATGCCACGCCATAACCCATATATGCGTTTGTGGGCTATAACGGCTTCGGTTAGCTCCTCGGTTATCTTCCAAGAATCATCATCTGGATGCACAGATATAACAGCTTCACCTGTACTAGAATCGTAGTGCTACCATTTGAAGATCTTGTAGATGTCTTGCTCCATCTGTATCATAGGCATATTTTTCATTACTTTCGGCCTTTTTACAATGAGCGTTACCTCCTTCTACTTTGTTACTGGATCTATCTTTGTGATGCGTCTAGGAAAGTGAGGTTTCTAGTGAGTAATTCCATGTAAATCTTCTAGCTTGATCAACTTCTAAAGCCTCTGGTCGTGAAATTTCATCTTAAGATTAATCATCTTTGTCTGCACCAATTCTTTAATATCCTAGTACGGCAAGGACTTGATGTCACTTAGATATCAGAAATATTGAATACCAAACTTCCTTTTGATCGCATAAACATTTAGCTCTTCGATCCAACCCCAGCTTATGATATCCCCAAGTGAAATATCAGCATCACGAGTGAAAAATTCTAAGGGACGTTTGAATTTACGCTCGGCTGGTGCACTTTTGAACCATTTCTTCCTCTGTTCTGCAATTTCAGACTTTGACATTTGTTGAGGAATAGTTCCATCTTTAGCAGCTTCAGAAACTTTTCTATTCAGCATATCTGAGCTTTCTGCTGCGAATAAATCTGCAAAAGTTGGGAAGTCCTCTGTACCTTGATTGGTAATATTAGCATCTTCATCAGAATCATCCTCCACGAAAACTCGATCATATTCGTTAGCATCCTCAATATCTTCAAATACATATGCATTTGGTTCAAAAGCATCAATCTCGTTCAATTTGTCTTCAAAATCAAACTCAAAGTTTTCTTCATTAACTCCCAACATCTCTGCTATTTCCTCCTTTGAATAACTATGCACAAACTCACCTTCCTCTACATCATGCTCAAGATATAATAGTATGGGTTTTGGCATGACAGGAATAGAAAATATATCTTGATCATTCCTTCCCTCTTCAGCAGTCTGGTTAGCAGAATCATGGAGATACACAGAAATATCCACTTCTTCATTAACATTCGAATCAGTTACACGAATTCCAGTTCCTCCTACATTATCATCATTATCACAATCATTATCAGAACTACTAAAATCAGTAATATCAATCTCAGAATCCTCTAACTCAACATCCTCCTCATCATCTTCATCAACCTCAATCGATCCTTGATACACCACTACATATGTACAAGTAACTAGCACAGATTCAGCTTCTGGCTCAGTATGAACATTAACAGGATCCTCCATGATTTTAGCCTTTCCTTTCACTTGGGCATCTGATTGTTGCTTTGCAAGTCTTTCTTTTTCTACAACACGCTCTCGGGCTTCAGATCTTTCTATCTCATCGATCTCTGCAGCAATATTTACTCCCAATTTCTTCGCTAAAATCTTCTCAAACAAACTCATTCGTCTATCACTTCCCAATGTTTCTTCTTCATATTCAGACATTCGTAACCGCAATCGTTCATTTTCTCACACAATGCTTGCCAGCATAGCCTCTAATTGCTGTTTATCCACAATCAATCCTTCTATTCGCTCAAGCATTTCTTGCTTCTCAACAGTTAACTCGTTAATTTGCTCTTGAAGTTCCACAATCCTCACGGTATTTAGCAACGGTTGCTTTTGCAGTTCATCAAACCGTGGATCATTAAATGTAAACTCTTCACCTCTAGGTTTATCATCAAAACTAAAATCATTGAAAAACGATTGTGACTCATATGGCTGCTGAGTTGGTTAAGGTTGTTGTTGAGAAGTCTGCTGCTGTTGTTGTGATGATGTTTCCTGCTATGGTGGTGTTTGCTACTATTGTTGTGTTTGCTGCTGTGGTTGTTGTGACGGTTTCTCAACAACATTTTCTACGGTAGGTTCAGTCTCTTTTGGTCTAACCTTTGGTGATTCAGAACTTCTAGCAGCAGATCTTTTCAACCTCCTTTGCTTTTTGATTGGCTTATGATGAATAGCTTCCGAATCAGAATCAGATGGAACATATGTAGTATCATCCTCTCTTGTAGCTTTACGTTTCCGTTCTTCAGCCTTTTTGTTTAATTCAACTTGACATCTCTTTGCCATCTTTCCACCTCATTTCTTTTCACCAGCACGTGTATCCTCAGAATCTGTGCTTGAAGATAACACTTCTTCATCTGCCTTTTCTGGACCAAAAGCTTGACGCTCGATATATGCAGCTATGTCTTCAATGTTTTCTTCAGTATCTGGTTTATCACGAAGATCAGAGCTTTCCGCTGCAGATTTAGCTTTCTTTTTCTAAACTTTTGGTGCAGATGTACACGTTGTTGCAGCTTTAGGTTTAACACCCTTTTCACCATCCTTAATAAACCAAGGACTTCTCTTTGCAACAAACTTAGATAACGCATCAAGTTCCTCATTCTCATCTCCACTATCATCTTTCCTCCATTTGCCTGGTGCTGGCGAAATATAATCTTTATCAACTATCGCACCAAACATAGGCTTAGTATCTGGAGTAGTTTTGAGATGCAAGTTCATCTTTCTCAAAGTCGATACATCCATGTGTTCAAGCTTCAGAACATCTTCTTTATCTTTCTTCAAGTCTGGATGTAAGAAATCAAGCATCATTTGCACAAAACTTGGATACTGAATAAACTTCTCTTTCTAGATATTCTGAATGATTTGCATAAATATAACTTTGGAAAAGTTATATGGAAGATTCAGTACTAACACAGTGATCATACACATCTGATAATCCACCAAATCATCATATCCTCCTTTGCGGTGACTAAGACCATGAGCGATGACATGAGCCAGTTATCTCAAAGGAGCACTTAAATTGGCTTTCTTGAACGGTGCAGCATTCACGTACCCAGCATAACCCATGCGGTAGAAACAACCTTTCACCATATACTTGGAAAATCCAGTCGGGTCAATCTCATTATCTTTAAACTCTAGCACCGTGCGAATCAAATCTGCAGTAATTTTGACTTGAATATCCTCATCGTTAATCTTTTCTACTGAAATAATGGCATTATCTTCAATACTATACTCAGCTGGATTCCAGAAGTATTCGATGTGAGATCTTTATACTCTATGTCTGTCTGTCAGTGCTTTAGTAACTTGTATCCGTGTGAGAAAATCAAGAATATCTCTATAAGCAGCAATCTCTGGAATTGATCCATCTGTTAAGCAGCAAATGTTGTGAAATGGCGAAAATGTAGATTTCTTAGCCTGTTCACAAAAGTAACAAACAACCGTTAGAAAAATATAAAACTTTAAGAATTTAACATCACTTCGTACGAACCACATTCTGTATGAATCAGAACACTTGAAAAATTTTACAAGTTTGAAACAACTTTCATTCGTACGAATCACCACTTCGTATGAACTACTTTGAAAATTAGAAACATTGGTTATTCAAACTTTGCTTCGTACGAATAAGTCCCTTCGTACAACCCAATCATACTTAGAACAATTTTGAAAATCCACATTTAAGATTCCTTCGCACGAATCAATCGCTTCGCACGAGCCAAAATAAAAATGACATTCAAAATACGCTTCGTATGAATCAATCGCTTCGTACGAGCCTAGTCTTCGTCCCGAAATGACCAAGTATAATCCGATCTTAAAACTTGAAAATTTTAACAAATTGATAGTCGATTTTCGGGTTATTAGGGCCGATATTAACGATTTTGTAGTCAACTTTAAGTTTTACCGGTCCAATCTCCCTATATCTAAGTTCTATGTCCGATTTATACAATTTTGGCATTATAACAGCTTGATTTCATCAAAATTACCTTTCCCATTGCAAGAGGTGTGCAAATAACCTCACCAATATGATTCGGAATCAAAAAGTATCCAAGAAATGATGTTTCAGAAATGTTTCGCAAAGAAACGATCTGAGTCGCACAACAGTTCACTGAGAAAAGTAAACTCATTTCGTACGAAGCGAAGAGGTTTTTATACAAGTTGACCTGCTTCGTATGAACCGGTTGGGTCGCACGAAAAAAATCAACTCACTTCGTACCAAATAGTGTGCTTCGCACGAATCTTGTGCTTTGTACGAATCATTCCTGAAAAACTTTGATCTTTTTTATTTTATTTTTGTAATTTTCATTTTTAACCATTTTTTATCTGTTTTAAAACCCACTCGATTAACCAACTCCAAGTTAATGACCCTGGTTATCCGATTTGCCTACCAAGTCTAAGTTAATGACCTTGGTTGACCATGTTTGACCGAAACAGATTTATTTTAACATGTAAAGTTTCAAATTAATTAACTTTATTGACGTTCATGTAAAATTTTCGATAAAGATTAGCTCGCAACCCATGGTTTCAGTTTTCACTCAGCAAGATCTTGCTATGATTCCAACCGTCAGTGTCTTCGCCATCGGTAAACTAAAAATAAGACTAGCAAGCTAAGGAAACTGAAAATCTTGTTGGATTTTTGAGACATTTTTCGAAAGAAATAACATATTTTTGTGAGTTTTGCGTTTTAGAGGACCATTTCAAGTATATATACAAGTCATCAGTACCGTTGATCTTGAAAAACTCTTTAAGCGTTTAAACAAATTTACCTAGATTACCAATATACTTGTCCATTTAAACCTCTTGAGATGAAGGCTCGTCTTTAGGTGGTTTTCCATAAAGGAATCTTTTGAACTGCAGATGTCGTAATTGCTTATGACATATTCATTGTTATGCAGATTTTGGGGAAATAATGCGAAAGTATTATCAGAGATCTAGGCCATTGCTTCCGCAAAATCAGAAGAACTCAGATAATACCCTAGATATCAATCAAATATAAAGACCTAGTATGGCAGAATCTGGCATTCTCTCAAACGAAATTTCAGAGTACTAAGTCCATATATCTGAAGTTATTCTATTTTTCTTTTAGGTTTATATCTTGAATACAATTTACTGAACGAGTGAAGCCTATTGGCATATCCAAAGTAAGACTTGCTTAATTACTTTTTAACAATACATGTCTTTAGCATACTGTGACTATCATTTTTATTTTACTCTGATCACTCTTTTTTACAAAACTCTTTTTGACTTTTTAAATTGTTTTTGTATTTTCCCAAAGTTTCTCCCCCTAAAATTGAAACATGTTTTTGGATTTTTAAGAATTCATAAGAAAGAATGTACAGAAAAGCATCTAACCGATGATAAATTAACATTATGTCATCATCATCCTCAAACTCAACCTCATGTATATCCCCTAATATCATATTTTTTAAACCATTTAGCTTTAACAAATTTTTAAATTTTGTCTTATCAAAAGTTTTGGTGTAAAAATCTCCAGAAAGAAAAACCATGAGAATCGAGAATAATCATCCGTAACGACAAGACAGTATAGATCTCCAGAAATACTTTTGACATTGACTGGTCAAAGAGATCCATGTGTAGCCTTTCTAGTGGTAGCTTTATCGAATTCAACAACTTTCTTGGGTGTGATTTCTTATGTTGCTTCCCCTTTTTGCAACTTAGACAGTTATCAGATAAATGAAAACTTTTCAGATTGACACCCTCCACTAGGTCGTTATGCACTAGAAAATTCATCTTGCGAAGATGAATGTGCCCCATCTTCTGATGCCATAATATCGACTCTTTTTCGGTAGCTTTGGAAACAAAGCATTGAACTTTCTTTGACTTGGTAGAAGCGATGCTCATATTAAGAACATATAAATCATTTTCTTTTGGAGCTCTCATCAAAATCCATTCCTCTGAAATTTTGAAACCGGGTTTTAAGATCAGACATTCTTTATCATTAAAATGCGTCGTGAACTTCTTGTCACAAATTTGCGAGATGCTAAGCAGATTATTCTCAAGCTTAGCAATATAGTTCACTTTATCAATGAAACAACTCCGTTCGTCAGAATTCCTTCTCCGACGGTTCTACCTCCCTGTGTTCCAGCAAAACCAACATACCCTCCACGGATAGCTTTAACGTCGTTGGGTAATGCAAGCATCCCTGTCATGTGGTGAGACCCTCCACTATCCATAATCCATTTTGAAAATATCAAACGCTGGAGCCCCTTCACACATGATTAAAGAGACTATTTAAACAAAAAAACCCAAGCCTGTTTGGTCTTGGGTATGTCAAATTTTGGACCCACTTTGTTTTTATCAAACTTTTTAAGCTCAGTTTTGTTCAGAACAGAAGGTTTTTGTTCAATCTTTGATGATTTGACTTTGACAACTTTAGCAACCCATTTTTGTGTTTGAGCTTTATCCTTTTTAACATAAAATTTTGAATCTACTTGACAATTTTTGTTTGATGTTTCACCAATTTCAAATTTAGATTGACTTTGGATAATTGGTTTAACATTTTGGTTAGATTCATTATTTCTTTTAAGAATTTGTTTAGGCATAAACATGGGTGATTTTTGCTTTTCATCCTTGGTGAACTTTTTCGGATGAGAAACAAATTTTGGACTCTCTTGTGAACAATATCTTGCGATATGCCCAACTTTCTTACACTCTAAGCATGTCCTGCTGTCCTTAGGAACAGAGGTATCCAAAACTTGCTTCGGTTTCTGTTTCTCTTTTTCTTTAAGAAAATCATTGTTTGATTGAGTTCCAATGATCTCCTTTTCTTTTTCAGTTGTTGTCCCAAAACAAAATTTATTTTCTTTGTAAAGTTCAATTTTTGGGACCTGTTGTTTCTATGTTTCTTCTGGAAGCCCAACTCTGCCCGTTTATTTTTCGGATAATCTCTACTCTTATGGTAGTAGGGTCGGTTGTCACCTTTAGATTTAGAGTAAAAAGATGCATCATGTTTATCCAAATCAGCATGACTTACCTCCATTAGCTTGAACATTTTATCCACTCGATCCATTTCATATTCTGGATCGTAAAGCCCTCATCCAAAATAGTTTATCAGATCCTTTCGTTTTGTAAACTATGACATTTCGATCGGCAGTTAAACTATTTTCTGATATATCATCAGACTTAGACTTCTCAGATTTTTCAAACTCAGACACTTCAGATTCATTTTTTAACACTTTTTCAACCACATTATTTACCACTTTAGAGTCACATTCACCATCATTTTAAGTGTAAGTTATATCGATATCCGAAGGCAGCTCATTACACTGTTCAGTTTTCAATTTAAGATTAAGCGCCTTTTCCATCCTAGACGGATTTTTGCATGCATAACTATTCCACGCGGGTGGTGGAACTCGGTCAAAACTAGCACTTTTTGTTCGAAAAGTCCTCATCCGAAAATAGTTTAATAGATCCTTTCATTTTGTAAACTATGACATTTGGATCGGCAGTTAAACTATTTTCTGATATATCATCAGACTTAGACTTCTCAAATTTTCAAACTCAGACACTTCAGATTCATTTTTTAACACTTTTTCAACCACATTATTTACCACTTCAGAGTCACATTCACCATAATTTTTAGTGTAAGTTATATCGATATCCGAAGGCAGCTCATTACACTGTTCAGTTTTCAACGCCTTTTCCACCCCAGACGGTTTTTTGCATGCATAACTATTCCACACAGGTGGTTGAACTCGATCATAACTAGCACTTTTTGTTTCACCATTTTTAGATTCATTAGTATTTTCAATTTTTGGCAAAATGTGATCAATGACGTATGAGTTTGTTGAGTAACTGATTAACAACTTGTTAACCCGTTTAGTTTCAATTCTCATTTTCTCAAGCTCACTTTTGAGCTCAGCAATTGTGACAAATGGCAAATAACCGATAATTCCGTACAATTTAATCACTAATTTTATATTATAATCTCATGCATATTATTGTAATTAAAATGCGTAACTGAGTCGTACGTCATTAGGACAAGTAAATCTGATCATAACATATACTGGTTTCCGTTACGACACAAAACAAATAAAAACAATGCCCTAAAAGTGTTGGTAGAAAGTGTTGGGCGCACTAATTGCGGTGACACTAACTGTGTCGGTAAACCCGCTAAAACGAATCAGGACAAGAAATAACGGCATGTTAATGCCATACCTGAGTCCCTATACAAATGAAAATACATATTTGAGAACAACTATTATAATAATTCATAACTTTCCGGTATAACGCCTAAATTGCAAAATTGTCCGTTTCGACCAAAAAGGCGACAAATGGCGATTTGTCCGCAAGAATAATTCGAAGGATTCTGGATGTCAAGATAAGAATAAAACAATGTTAAAGATCCTACAATAATGTGAGAATAGTAAGAATGTACAAAAGACATCGTTTCCGGTCATTCGGCAAACAATGCACAACTTGACTCGAAAGCTACCGATCGTCGAAACGACGAATATTTTAGTGACCGATAGCCTCATCCGGGCGTCTAGTGAAATAGTTAAGCATTATTTGGAACTCGGAATCCATTCAACTAAAATGAGGTCACGGAAACACAACTTTCGGAAAAGTTCGACGGAGGAACATAAAAGTGCCGATATCGATAGAACAGTCGAACGAAAGACATATCGGCCATCCTAACTAATCGTATATTCGTCTAGCAACTAGTCATGCATATTTTTGGATCGGAAATGCACTAATTAGTCACCATATTAGTTGTGGTAGTTGATAACAAAGACTTCCGTTACTAAATAAATAGTTCCGTTTATTAGCGAATATTTCGACGATGAGCGATCTAGCGACATATCCGTCATCCGAAACTTATTTTGGAAATCATATGGATTAAATGCGATGTAAATACACCATAAACAGAAGTCTTATGCTTAAGATGCTAGAAGATTAACCCTAATTACTATACTTAACATAATTACCTAAATATCTAAAATGTCAACATGTGAAAAAATGAAAGTTACACTTCACCCCCCTTCATTTTGACCATCATAAGTGGGTCCCACCCCACTTGATTTTGTTGAAAAATTAAGCTTGCAAGTATGGTGTTAAAGATTATGATGGAACTTGGAAAGATGCACATGATTATATATGATCATTTCTTACAAACTTATCACTTTATTCACCAAAATTTCAACACTTTTCTCCTTCCTTTCTTCCTCTTGGTCACGGCTCAACACCACCACCATTTTGCCACCAAAAAATACCACATCTTATAACACTTCAAGCCTAATCAAGCCTACTAAAGAAGCTTGCATGGATGGAGATCATTAGGCATTCTTACGGAGCTTCATTTTCCTCTAAATCTGCAAGATACTTTTGCACCCTTTGTAAGCTAAACTCCTCCATAATTTAGCTTATGTTTATGTTTAGATTATTAGTGTACAAGTTGATCATCTTGAAAATCAAGAAAAGATAAATCATAAACCCTGTTGATTACATGTTTGTATGATTGTTAGTTAGGATGTTGAAGTTGTTTATGTTGATAGTATGATATAAAAGTGAGATGATCTTGTGTTATTTAGTATAAAAGTGAAGATTTAAACATGTTAAGGTTTAAATATAAACAAGATCATCAACTACATCATCCATGAAAAATACTACAACTTAAAAATAATGTTTGTGCATATGAATGATTTTTATGAGAAGTAAACACTTATATTTAAGTTGTAATTACTTTAAAAAGGTGTAATAATCAAGGGATTAAGTGCATGAACTTGTCTAAACAACATGCTAAAGTATTGATTTGAAAAGGGCTAATAAATATTAAAAACCCACTTGATTTACTATTTGGATTATGTAAATTAAATATTAGATGGTTTGTTGATGATGATTATGAGCTTAAACGGGTTTTGAATACATTTTTGAAACGTAGAAAACGCCATAGTTTAGGGGAAACTATGGCGAAATTTTCTAAAAATCTAATTGCGATTAAAACATGATTAGTGGGGTGATTATGGGACTAACTTAAATCGTCATTAAGTGGACTAAAATGACAAGGGACATCCCTAAATAGGCAAGTGTTTAAACAAAGTCATAAATATATATTTATAAGTAAAAAATAAATGCTTTTACAAATATATAAATAAATGCTTTTACAAATATATATTTTTACTTTGAAAATAATACAACTATTTATATGTATATTGGTTACCAATAAATTGTATGTGTACGTATATGTATTGTATGTGTATGTATAAAAACTTAGGGTATTCACAATAAAAATACCCAATCTTATACAAAATACAAACATTTGATCAATACACTAAGTGTTGGTAACATAATAAATACATTCTCACAATGAGTCGAAAATATAAATCGGACAATCAAAGCAATGTGAACAATAGGTGAACATTCAAGATTTCACCGTCGCGTCGACGACCAACGGGTGAATCGCCGGCACGAAAGGTCATTACGACAACGGGCGATTATCGACGAAAATGAACATATAACGAACGACGCCGACGACGAGCCTAAATATATATTTAGACGTTCAACATATATATACATGTGTTATCGAAATGAAAAATCCGTAAAGTTAAGTATATTAAAATTAGAAAAATTATAAGTAAATACTTATAATAAAAATGGGCTTATATATATATATATATACACACATTTGGGCTAGGCCCAAAACGTGAAAATCATACTAGGCCCAAATTCCATAATATTTATGGATGTGGCCCAAAACCAATAAAAGCCCAAGGATATATAAATACATGGGCTAGGCCCAAAGATATAAAATACGTGGGTTAGGCCCAAAGACATAAATTACATGGGCTAGGCCCAATGACATAAAAATATGGGCTAGGCCCAAAGACATAAATTACATGTGCTAGGCCCAATGACAAGAAAACATAGGCTAGGCCCAAGGACATGTGAAGGGCAAGGCCCAGTTCACACATGATTTGAAAACCGATAATATATATATATATATATATGTATATATCTCTAAGGAATATATATAACAATATTAATCGAACAAACAAACTACCAACACTATGATAACATTTTAAGTTGTTCAATCATAATAGAGAAACACATAACAAGAATTCAAGATGAACAACGAGTACAAAGTCCATTGAGACCTAGGTGTCTAATGAAACCAATACGCATGTAGGTTACATACGTTGCGGACACTGATCGATAAATAGTACGCCTTAAAGGAACAAAAAAATTATGAGTTCATGTCCCTCCTTTCATTGATTTCAAATTTTTGTTTTACAAACTATCGAGGAGAAATACATGTCATAACAAATAGTATGTTAGCTATAGGTTCAGTTGATAACAGGATCATTTGTGCATAAGTAGGATGATGACAATAGTAACCATTAATCACGTAGTGACCAAGGTGCAAAAGGTATAGATCTATCGAGTTTGAGACACGCTCCACTCCTGGTATGATGACTGGTTAGGAGTGCTTTTGTGATCCCAATGATGTTAGAGTTGTCTCGGGTTGGTTACTTACTTATGCACATATATGTCAGGGTACTCGCGACACTTTGCTAGATCCCCAGAACGCCATGATGCTAATAACATACTTGGATTTCATTACTGGATTTCAAGAATGACGTTTTTATATGAAAACATTAACTACATGAACTCGCCAACTTTATGTTGACTTTTTAAAATTACATGTATTTCTGGACGCAAGGCATGAGCTGGTGCTATGATTCGGGTTATGAGAATATGTCAAGATAACGATGTGCATCTTTTGGAGGGTTCGCCTTTTAATTCAAACTTTGTCTTGGTATATAGGGGTCAAAACCTCAATATGAATTTATGATGAAAACAATTCTTATTTTGAAACAATATGTTTTGGATCATGTCTTATGATAACAAGTTGAAACAATAACAATGTGATATCAATTTTGATGGTTGTATATGTGGAATGAAACTTATTAATGGTGTGGCATCATTGTTAATTTATATTTTTTACTAGATTGGATGCAATGATTACCTAATAGTCACACACTTACGCTTCCGCTATGACCAGGGTGTGACAAGTTGGTATCAGAGCTTCGATTGTAGTGAACCGGGGAAAAACTTTTATTAAAGTTTGGTCTACAATCACTAAGGGCTCTCACATGAAAACAAATTTTATAACATCACATAAGTGTTTTCGGAATTATCACAAAAATGACAAAAGGTTTTCATTGTGTCATGATAACATGAGGATCTATCGCCCGAGCTCAGCCATAAGTAACGAAAAATGATCAATACATGACTACTATGAGAATAGACACATTACATTATAAGACTACGTGTCGTGGGCACAATACAAAAGATAGAAATCCTGGCTAGATAGGATTTTATGTGATTATATATATATATTTATTTATATATGTGTTGTATGGAATATTTGCCAATAACGAAATACCTTCGACTATGGATATTATTATTATCCTTGACTCACACAATGAGAATATCGACCTCGCGTCTATTGCGGAGCTTAACGTGGTTCTTGAGTGAGACCATAGGACCGATTCCACATAAGGTGGTTGCTTTTCCCGCGGAGGCGGAGATGCTTGGCTTCGGTAGTGACGAAGAGGCGGAGGTGGTAGCCTTGGACGACAACTCTATTAGCAAGACGAAGTCCCTGTGACCCATATTAATCATGAGTGATGACACTCTTGTCCAAACAAGGAGGGTGTAGTACTCATCTTGAAGGTGCCCCTCCGGTTGCTATTGTTGCTAATTCTCTCTATTTCTAAATTTGTCTAAGAAACGTGCCTTTCACGAGTAATGTCAAGGGATGATAGCACGAGGACCATCACAAAGGTCCCTTATATGTTGAATGTATGTAGACAATAACGTCCTCTCTCTGACTGATCGTCGTCTTTGAATGGTAGAACACTAGGGTGACCATGCAAGGCAATTTATAAAGGGGGCCCACGTAATAATAACTTGTAGTGGATGATAATCCTGGTGGACTATGCGGGTCAAGTTAAAGATCACTACTCATTCGAAACTGTAAAGTTGTTCAGGTTTCTATCTAGTGGGATGCTAACTTGGGTGGTTTCTATAACACCCTACGATACAGAAATATCAGTGTATTTGTTCGCATCTAACGTTCGATCTATATCATGAGTCGATTGAGACTAGTCATTTAAACAAACAAAACCGGTTGGCCACCCAATGAGGATATCTCCTCAATGATCTAGAGTTCTTGTACATGGGTTGTTTCCATGGTGTCTATGGTACCTCATCTTATTTATTGGAAAAGGATTACATTAAACACAATCATTTGAGATTTGTCTGATACCAAGGGATGGTATGGCACGAGCCATGCTTTAACACTCTCATTACATTCCATCCCATATCTACGGAATTATGACAATCTAGCTGGAGCTTGTGGAGCTCAAGGGATATCAAGGTAATCGTCGCACGGGTTGGTGTGGCGAAGGATTTTCTTTTTCCTACTTTGGGACGATCAAGGTCCATGAAGTATGCTATAAGGTTGGAGATGACCATTTTGTTTCTCCTCCTTAACGAGTTATTTTCTTTCCACCTAGACATATGGCCGATACACGCAAGAGGTACTACCAATTTTGGATTGTTGTTGTTCACGTTATCATTGTTTCAAACATGTATGAATAATGCAATCTTGAGGTTTCCATGACCAATGGCATTCTTTATTCTTAGACGCATGGTAGACTATATTTATCCAAATATATGTCTAGCCTCTCTTAATCTTGGGTATTAAGGAGAAACATGGTGCCAAAAGGAAGGTCTACACCCAAAGGGGTTAGTTAATCCATGACTTACTGGGTAGGCCGAACTAGAGTTCTTATGGAAGGACATACGGTTGCGGAAATCACACGACACGAGAGTAAATTAGACGACACCAGTGACGGTACTGATGATACTGGTAGTTCAAATGGTTCCTATCCCAATAGATTCGGAATGAGGGGAAGTGCTACACCTGAAGATGCGATCAGGATTTTAAAATCCTAAGGATTCCTAAACTGTAAGCCGTGAGACCTCACTGGTGCAAGAGGTGCGGTAGGTTAGGTCCGCTAAATAAAGACAACATCTGTTAGAAGTGCTAGTGAATGCACTCCTGCGTAAACGATTAGGTAAACAAAGAGTCTCCTGCTGAAAGCCGCATTAACTTGGTGAAATCCTCAAGTAGGATCTTTGAGGAGTGATACTACGAAGAGGTCATCATGGGGAGAACTCAGAAATCTTATGCGAGAAGAGTATTGCTCGCTGATTGGAATTCCAAGGGTAGAAACGAGATCCTAGGACTAGATCATGATTACAACCAACGTTGTTGGTTACACTCGACGCTTTCACGATCTCTCAAGGGTTGTTCCATACTTGGGAACACCTAAAATCAAACGCATTGAGCGCTACATTTGTGGTTTAGCCTCTAAGAAGCAAAACATGACCACATCATCCCACCCTACCTTCATCACCCAAACAGTAACTCTCGCAGTTAGTCTCACCAAGGATGTGGTGAGAATGGGAAATTATCAAGGAAATGCATATGAAATTTACTAGCAACGGGAAGCGAAAGGTAATTCCCGTAATGATAGAAATGAAGGCAATTGCTATCACCAAGAAATATGCCAATAACTTACTAAAATTCTAAAAGTGATACGTGAAAACTTCCTCAAGAGGGCACTTGCAAAAGTGCCAAGAATAGAAGTGTGGTGAATGAAGACACAAAATAGAAATCAATAAGTTAGTAAGACTCAACCAAGAACAAGGATGATAAGTTTGGCATGAAGGCTACTTCAAGCATGAACGTCTCAGGAATGAATCAGGCAAGTGAATTAAAGTGTGGGTGAGCAGAAACTATGGATACCCCACAAGATCCTGATGTCGTCATGCGTACGTTCTATTCAACATTCTTTATGTGCCATTTCTTTTGATACCAACACCGAGCTTAGCTAGTGTCTTTATATGTTGAGCTTAAACATGAATTAGAGTCTTGTAAGTTAGACACGTTATCAAGTTAGCTAATGGAGAATTAGCGTTAGACTCGTCTCGTCGATACGAATCCAATGATATATAATGTCAATTTTTTTCTAAAAATCACACGATTCTAACCATGCAATCAGTTTGTAAAATTGTTTATGGATAACTTCCCACCTTTTTTGAGTTCAACTCGGAACAGTCCCCAATTCGAAACAATAGTCCGAGAAGGTAATCCGAATCGCTATCCGAGATGGGAATCCGTCTAAATGAGGTATCCGAGACGTAATTCGGAATAGTAAACCGAGATGGTCCGAAAGTAATACCAAAGATCCGAGATACAATGTTTTGATCCCTGAGTCATGGGGAATCATTAAAAGGTCACTGACACGTTTCCTATCAACCAGCATCTCGCATCCATCTTATTGGATACCTGGGCCTATTCTAGTTCATCTCCATAAAATTCAAAATATACTTGACCTAGATACAAGTAAGATAGACGTTCCTCATTCTATAGGATTTGCCAACGGTAAATTTGTCAATGTCAAGAGAAGTTATAAAAGGATGCACTTTGCAACTTGGAGAACGAGAATTTAATATCGATCTTTTAACCATTTATCTGGGTTGTTATGACGTAGCTTTTGGCATGGTCTTGTTGACGTATAACCAAGCGGAAGTAGGTTACCTCAGAAAACTATTCGCATCCCCTTACCAGACGAAGAAACATTGGTAGTACACGGAGAGAAGCACAAGATACCCTTACGAATCATTAATTACATGAAGGCCAGAAGTGCCTACAGAAAGGTTGCATAGCGTTTCTAACTTATATAGTCGACAAGGAAACTAGGGGCCAAAATTGGAGGAAATAACCGTTGTGAAGAATTCCCTCGAAGTCTTTCAATCAGACTTTTCTGGATTACCTCCGCAACGACACGCCAACTTTCGCATTGATTTGGTGCCAAGGAGCAGCACCAGTTGCAAAGCATCCATACTGATTAGCTCTGTCATAAATGCAAAGACTACCTACACAACTTCAAAAGTTGTTAGCCAAAGGGCTCATTAGAACGAGTTCCTCGCCATGGGGAGCTCCGGTGCCTTTTGTCGAGGAGAAGGATGGAACTTTCTGTTCGATCAATTACAAGGGTCGAGTTTTTATCCAAAGATGGATGTAAGATCCGGGCATCATAAATTAAGAATGCAAGAGGAAAGTATTCCTAAGACGGAGTTTAGGACTCGCTACGGTCATTATGAGTTCCTTGTTATGCCTTTTGGCCTAACAAACGCCCCTGTAGTATTCATGGGTTTGATGAACCAGGTATGTAAGCCATACCTCGACAAGTTCGTGATCGTCTTTGTAGATGACATATTGATATACTCGTGAACTGAGGAAGAACACGGTCAACACTTGAGAACTATACTAGAGTTACTAAAGAAGGAGCAATTATATGCTAAGTTCTCGAAATGCGAATTTTGGATTCGCGAGGTACAATTTCTCGGTCACGTGGTGAACGAGAACGGAATACATGTTGACCCTTCGAAGATCAAGACTAAAAGAATTTGACACGCCAAGAAACCCCATGGAAATACGACAATTCCTATGTTTAGCGGGATACTACCAGAGATTTATTGAGAACTTCTCAAAAGTTGCTCAACCGCTAACCCTGCTTACACAAAAGGATAATAAGTTCGATTGGGGGAAAGCAAGAAACGACATTTCATCTATTAAAGGAAAAATTAGGTAAAGCACCGATATTATCACTCTCAGACGATACCGATGACTTTGTGGTGTACTGTGATGCATCGTATCAAGGCTTGGGTTGCGTGTTAATGCAACGTGAAAAAGTCATCGCGTATGCGTCATGTCTGTTAAAAGTTCATGAAAGGACTTATACCAAACATGACCTAGAATTAGGTGCAGTGGTATTTGCTTTAAAGATCTGACGTCATTCTTTGTATGGCACTAAGTGTACCATATTTACATATCATAAAAGTCTTCAACATATATTCAATCAAAAGGAACTGAATATGCGCCAACGACGTTGGGTGGAACTGTTGAATGATTATGACTGTGAAATCAAGTATCACCCGGGCAAGGAAAATGTTGTGGCAAATGCCTTAAGCAGGAAAGAACGAGTAAAAACTTTACGGGTACGAGCTTTAGAAATGACGATCCAGATGAACTTCAAAACTCGAGTGCACGATGCACAACAAGAAGCTTTAAAACAAGAAAACATTCCAGTTGAATCATTACAAGGAATTGAAAAACAAATGTAACTGAACAAGGATGGAACTCTATATTTCATGGGAAGGATCTGGATTTCCTATTTTGGCGGTTTGCGAGACTTGGTGCTGGATGAAGCACACAAGTCCAAGTACTCGATACACCCAGGATCGGATAAAATGTACCAGGATCTAAGAGAGTATTATTGGTGGCCTAATCTCAAGGGAGATATTGCGACCTATGTTGGGAAATGCCTAACTTATGCAAAGGTCAAGGCCGAATACCAAAAACCATCTTGTTTATTACAACAACATGAGATCCCCGTTTGGAAGTGGGAACATATATCAATGGATTTCATTACAAAGTTACCACGGACCTCTCGAGGTCATGACATGATCTAGGTTATCATTGATCGATTAAACAAATCAGCTCACTTCTTACCCATCCGCGAGAAAGACAGTACGGAGAAACTAGCTGAATTGTACCCGAAGGAAATCGTGGCACGTCATGATGTGCCGATCTCGATAATCTCTGACAGAGATGGTCGCTTTGTGTCACATATCTGGCAATCATTTCAAAATTCATTTGGTTCTGCTTGTATTTAAGCACAGCCTTTCATCCGCATACTGATGGTCAAAGCGAGCGAACCATCCAAACATTAGAAGACATGCTTCGGGCCTGTGTGATGGATTTAGGTGGAAACTGGGATACTCATTTACCGTTGGTAGAGTTTTCCTACAATAACATTCGAAGTACTATATGGACGAAAGTGCCGATCGCCATTGTGTTGGGCGGAAGTCAATGACATACAACTCATTGGTCCCGAATTAGTACAAGAGACCACGGACAAGATATTTAAGATCTGTGAGTGTATCAAAGCGGTCCGAGACAGACAAAAGAGCTATGCAGATCGAAGACACAAACCATTATCCTTTGAAGTGGGAGACAAAGTATTGATAATGGTCTCACCTTGGAAAGGCGTAGCTAGATTCGGGAAGCTTGGAAAGCTCAAGCCGAGATATATCGGACCTTTCGAAATTATGGCAGGGATTGGTACAGTGGCTTACAAGTTAAAACTGCCAGAGGAACTCAATAACGTACATGACACATTTCATGTGTCCAATCTCAAGAAAAGTCCGACAAATGACATAGTTATCATTCCAGCGGATGAGATTCATGTTGATGACAAATTACAATTCACCAAAGAACTAGTTGAAGTCATGGACTGGAAGGTCTAAAAGACTAGAAGAAGTCAAATCAAACTGGTAAAGGTTCGCTGGAAATCACGTCACGGTCCCGAGTATACGTGGGAGCGTGAAGATCAAATCAAGTCAAAATACCCCCACCTGTTCGAGAAGACTCCTTCAGTGGATACCTCAAGCTGAATTTTGGGACAAAATTCTTTTTTAACAGGGGAGTATGTGACAAATGGCAAATAACCGGTAATTCGGTACAATTTAATCACTAATTTGATATTATAATCTCATGCATATTATCGTAATTAAATTGTGTAACTGAGTCGTACGTCATTAGGACAAGTAAATCTGATCATAACATATACTGGTTTCCGTTATGACGCGAAACAAACCAACAAAATGCCCTAAAAGTGTTGGGAGCACTAATTGCGGTGACACTAACTGTGTCGGTAAACCCGCTAAAACGAATCAGGACAAGAAATAACGGCATGTTAATGCCATACCTGAGTCCATATACAAATGAAAATACATATTTGAGAACAACTATTACAATAATACATAACTTTCCGGTATAACGCCTAATTGCAAAATTGTCCGTTTCGACCAAAAAAGCGACAAATGGCGATTTGTCTGCAAGACTAATTCGGAGGATTCAGGATGTCAAGATAAGAATAAAACAATGTTAAACATCCTAAAATAATATGAGAATAGCAAGAATGCACAAAAGACATTGTTTTCGGTCATTCGGCAAACAATGCACAACTTGACCCGAAAGCGACCGATCGTCGAAACGACGAATATTTTAGTGACCGATAGCCTCATCCTGGCGTCTAGTGAACTAGTTAACCATTATTTGGAACTCAGAATCCATTCAACTAACATGAGGTCACAGAAACACAACATTCGGAAATGTTCGACGGCGGAACATAAAAGTGCCGATATCGATCGATCGATCGAACGATCGACATATAGACCATCCTAACTCATGGTATATTCGTCTAGCGAACTAGTCATGCATATTTTTTGGTCGGAAATGCACTAATTAGACATCAGATTAGTTGTGGTAGTCGAAAACAAAGGCTTCCGGTACTAAATAAATAGCTCTGTTTATTAGCGAATATTTCGACGATGAGCGATCTAGCGGCATATCCGTCATCCGAAACTTATTTTGGAGAATCATATGGATTAAATGCGATGTAAATACACCCTAAACAGAATTCTTATGCTTAAGATGCTAGAATATTATCCCTAATTACTCTACTTAACATAATTACCTAAATATCTAAAATTTCAACATGTGTAAAAAATGAAAGTTACACTTCACCCCCTCCATTTCGACGGTCATAAGTGGGTCCCACCCCACTTGATTTTGTTGAAAAATTAAGCTTGCAAGTATGGTGTTAAAGATTATGATGGAACTTGGAAAGATGCACCTGATTACATATGATCATTTCGTATAAACTTATCACTTTATTCACCAAAATTTCAACACTTTTCTCCCTCCTTTCTTCCTCTTGTCACTGCTCAACACCGCCACCATAGCACCACCATTTTGCCACCCAAAAACACCACATCTTATAACACTTCAAGCCTAATCAAGCCTACTAAAGAAGCTTGCATGGATGGTTAGGGATTCTTACGAGGCTTCATTTTCCTCTAAATCTACAAGATACTTTTGCACCCTTTTTAAGCTAAACACCTCCATAATTTAGCTTATGTTTATGTTTAGATTATTAGTGTACAAGTTGATCATCTTGAAAATCAAGAAAAGATAAATCATAAACCCTGTTGATTACATGTTGATCATCTTGACCATCATAAGTGGGTCCCACCCCACTTTATTTTGTTGAAAAATTAAGCTTGCAAGTATGGTGTTAAAGATTATGATGGAACTTGGAAAGATGCACATGATTATATATGATCATTTCTTACAAACTTATCACTTTATTCACCAAAATTTCAACACTTTTCTCCTTCCTTTCTTCCTCTTGGTCATGGCTCAACACCACCACCATTTTGCCATCAAAAAATACCACATCTTATAACACTTCAAGCCTAATCAAGCCTACTAAAGAAGCTTGCATGGATGGAGATCATTAGGCATTCTTACGGAGCTTCATTTTCCTCTAAATCTGCAAGATACTTTGCACCCTTTGTAAGCTAAACTCCTCCATAATTTAGCTTATGTTTATGTTTAGATTATTAGTGTACAAGTTGATCATCTTGAAAATCAAGAAAAGATAAATCATAAACCCTAACTCAAACATAATAATAACATTAAATATTTTTTATTTTGTGTTGATTACATGTATGTATGATTATTAGTTAGGATGTTGAAGTTGTTTATGTTGATAGTATGATATAAAAGTGAGATAATCTTGTGTGATTTAGTATAAAAGTGATATAAAAGGGCTAATAAATATTAAAAACCCACTTGACTTACTAGGATTTTAAACCATAAAAAGTCATGGATGATGATATTTGGATTATGTAAATTAAATATTAGATGGTTTGTTGATGATGATTATGAGCTTAAACAGGTTTTGAATACATTTTTGAAACGTGGAAAACATAGTTTAGGGGAAACTATGGCGAAATTTTCTAAAAATCTAATCGCGATTAAAACATGATTAGTGGGACTAAACGCGATTAGTAACTTAAATCATCATTAGGTGGACTCTAATGACAAGGGTTATCCCTAAATAGCCAAGTGATTAAACAAAGTCGTAAATATAGATTTATAAGTAAAAAATAAATGCTTTATAAATATATATTCTTACTTGGAAAATAATACAAGTATTTATATGCATATTGGTTACCAATAAATTGTATGTGTACGTATATGTATTGTATGTGTATGTATAAGAAACTTAGGGTATTCACAATAAAAATACCCAATCTTATACAATATACGAACATTTGATCAATACACTAAGTGTTGGTAACATAATAAATACATTGTCACAATGAGTCGAAATATAAATCGGACAATCAAAGCAATGCGAACAATAGGTGAACATTCAAGATTTCACCATCGCGTCGACGACCAACGGGTGAATTGCCGGCACCAAAGGTCATTACGACAACGGGCGATTATCGACGAAAATGAACATAAAGAACGACGCCGACGACGAGTCTAAATATATATTTAGACATTTAACATATATATATATGTTATCGAAATGAAATATCCGGAAAGTTAAGTATATTAAAAGTTAGAAAAATTATATGTAAATACTTATAATAAAAATGGGCTTATATATATATATATATATATATATATTTGGGCAAGGCCCAAATGTGAAAATCATATACTAGGCCCAAATTCCATAATATGTATAGATGTGGCCCAAAACTAATAAAAGCCCAAGGACACATAAATACATGGGCTAGGCCAAAGACATAAGAACATGGGCTAGGCACAAAGATATAAAATACATAAGCTAGGCCCAAAGACATAAATTACATGGGGTAGGCCCAATGACATAAAAACATGGGCTAGGTCCAAAGACATAAATTACATGGGCTAGGCTTAATGACAAGAAAACATGGGCTAGGCCCAAAGGCATAGATGACATGAGCTAGGCCCAATGAAAAGAAAACATGGGCTAGGCCGAATGACATGTGAAGGGCAAGGCCCAGTTCACACATGATTTGAAAACAATAATATATATACATATATATATATACATATTTTTAAGAAATATATATAACAATATTAATCGAACAAACAAACTAGCAACACCATGATAACATTTTAAGGTGTTCAATCATAACAAAGAAACACATAACAAGAATTCAAGATGAACAACGAGTACAAGGTCCATTGAGACCTAGGTGTCTAATGAAACCAATAGGCATGTAGGTTACATACGTTGCGGACACTGATCGATAAATAGTACGACTTAAAGGAACACAAAAACTGTGAGTTCATGTCCCTCCTTTCATTGATTTCAAAGTTTTGTTTTACAAACTATCGAGGGGAAATACATGTCATAACAAATAGTATGTTAGCTATGGGTTCAGTTGATAACAGGATCATTTTTGCATAAGTAGGATGATGACAATAGTAACCATTAATCACGTAGTGTCAGAGGTGCAAAAGGTATAGATCTATCGAGTTTGAGACACGCTCCACTCCTGGTATGATAACTGGTTAGGAGTGCTTTTGTGATCCTAATGATGTCAGAGTTGTCTCAGGTTGGTTACTTATTTATGGCACATATATGTCAGGGTACTCGCGACACTTTGATATATCCCCAGAACGCCATGATGCTAATAACATACTTGGATTTCATTATGGATTTCAAGAATGACATTTTTATACGAAAACATTAACTACATGAACTCGCCAACTTTATGTTGACTTTTTAAAATTACATGTATTTCAGGACGCACGGCATGAGCTGGTGATATGGTTCGGGTTATGAGAATATGTCAAGACAACGATCTGCCATCTTTTGGAGGGTTTGCCTTTTATATACCAACTTTGTCTGGGTATATAGGGGTCAAAACCTCAAATCAATTTATGATGAATACAATGTCTAATTTTGAAACAATGTGTTTTGAATCATGTCTTATGATAACAAGTTGAAATAGATAACAATGTGATATCACTTTTGATGGTTGTATATATGGAATGAAACTTATTAATGGCATGGCATTGTTGTTAATTTATATTTTTACTAGATTGGATGCAATGATTACCTAATAGTCACACACTTGCGCTTCCGTTACGACCAAGGTGTGAAAGCAATAGTTTTTAGATGAATATTAATAGCCATTTGTTTATCCATCACTGTTGCGTTAAGCATCATAAGTGTTGTGTAATTTTCTATGAGTGCTTTGTTATATTGTTTAACAGACGCACTCAATTTGTCATAAGCTTCCTTTGTGGATTTGTAATCGCTGGACAAATTGTCTGTTAAACTTTACAATTCAGCATATCTTTTTTCTTTTACAAGACACTCACTACACGGCTCTACACATTTTAAACAAGAGTTTTCAACCACAATCTTAGGCGTTGACTCGTTTACCTCATTTCCATTGGCCATGCAAGCTTTAACGATGTCTTCTTTCAACATTTCCATTTTCTCATCAGCTTTGACCTCTTCCACTGACTTCATTTGCTCTTCACATGTTGAATGTTGACTTGGTGCAAATATCCTGCAAAAGTTTTTAAGATATCATTAGGCAAAAGGTGTTTGAACGGACTGTACAATAACTCCACCTCTTCTGATGAAGTATGGTAATAATAATCGTCATCATCAGGTCCTTCATCAAAAGATGCCCCTTCTTCAGATTCCTCGATAATTTCAGCAACCAACGCCAAACTCTCTCCCTTTGAAATATACCTATTCCAATTAAAACCCTCATCTTCCTGAGTAACAACCAACGCCTAGTCTTTGGTTTCAGGCTGCTTGTCTTCAGTCGGCACCATTTGAGTTCTTGGTTGAGGTCGGTGATAAATCACACTCTTGTAATAGTCATCAGCGAAAGGATTATGATTTCCTTGAACCTCTTGGTTTGGACATTCTCTTTTGAAGTGACCTTTCTCCCGAAACTTAAAACAAGTAACCTTGGATTTATCAAATCCAAGTTTCACATTGAGTCCTCCCATGTTTTCTTTCCCAGTAATCACCATAAATCCCTGTGCACGACGAACAATCAAAGCCATACACCATTTAATGTCTATCAACTCCATCTCAACTGGATCTATTTGATCATAATCTTCACGTGTCATCTCAGAGTTTCCGATCTTTCCAGCAACTAGACTGTCATAAGACTCAAGAACCAAAGCTAGTAGAGACATGTGTTGCTTTGCGGCTTTTCATCGAAATTTTGTGCATTTTGAAAGTCGACAACAATGTTGCACTGTAAAACTCTTTGATTTGGATGAGATGATGAAGTAGTATGGTTGTTCTGAGGTTGACTTGATCCGTAAGATGACTGTTGGCTGGAAGGCGTGTTTGGATCAACTAATGGAAATGATTGGAAGCCACTGGTCTGATTTGGTGGTGTGCTTGGTGAGCTGTAAGCACTGAAAGCTGTCTGGATCTTTGGTGCTTGAATTTGAGTAAAGAACTGTTCTTAAAGTAAAGATTAACATCTTGTTGAACTTGAACAGTCTTGTTTTTCGCCATCTTTGCATCTCTAGTTCATGACCCTCTAGCCTTTCTATGAAACGAGGTAGCGAGAAGTTGCTATACTGAGTTCCATTCTTCAATATAGTCAAATAAGTCGACAAATCACCTTGCGACAGGAATCAGGCAATTTGTCAAGAAGCTCTTCATTTGTCTTTATAATTCCCATTCTCTTCATATGAACCACCAAATGACAGTACCTCTCTATCAATTGCTTCACAGTTTCACCTTTAATGGTCTTTTTACTCAATAATGCCCTTTTTACTCTTTCTAAGTTGAGCACTTCCTTGGAATTTCAGTCGGAGAGCATTCCACAGTGATTGAGCATCATCGTCATGTTGAAGTAAAGCCAATATATCTTCCTTAATCGATTGTTGCAAAATATTCATCATTTTCTTCTCGTTGATAAATCTTTCATGTTCGACATCTGAGAATTGAGCAAGAGTCTTCCCAAGGCCATTTTCACCAACTGGCGCTATATACTTTGCTTCAATTGCAAACCAGCAAGTAAAGTGGTTAGCTTGAAACTAGTTCATAAATCGCTCACTCCAGCTATCAAAATCTTCTAGATTCATAAGCTTTGGCGGTTTCGTCATTGTTCCATCTCATTCTCTAGATTGATATTCTGAGCCACTGCGGTGGTAACAACTGATGTGGCGAATGCGTTGTAGAATTCTTCAGACATTTTTCTGTGACAAATTAAGAACACACTTTTCTGAAAACAAACTGATTAGTTCGTAAAATTCCTTCGTGCAGATGACAAATTGTTCGTGCGAATGAAAAAAACGTTCGTACGAATAACAGTTTTCAAAACAATAAGATTTTTCACACAAACAATGACTCGTGCAAACAAGATGTTCGTGCGAATAACTTGTTCGTTCGTACGAGCGAGATACGCGTATGAATTTTAAGTTCGTGCGAATTACTTTGAAAATCTGAAAACTTGTAAAATTCTTTGAACTTTTTAAAACTTGTTCGTACGAAAGATCAAATCAGCTTTTCGTGCGACTGGTCTCTCTACTCGTACAAAAAAGCTAAGTCTCCAAACTGATGAATTTTACCGATTTTGACATGATTTAGTTTGATTTTAAGTCTGAAATTTCTATGGATTTGATTAAATTGTAGATTAACGTGAATTACTAACATCTAGTCCATTTCATCCATAAATTCGTCCAAAATCGAGTATAGTTCGGGAAGTTGATGATGATGAAACTGAATCCAAGTCTGAAACTGCTGGTAACCTGCAACTACTTGTCGTTTGTCAGTAGATCAGATCTCAAAGCTCTGATACTACTTGTGAACGTGGATCGTGCTCCGGAAATGAGCAACCGACCTGATCTCGCTCAACTAGCAGAGGCGGAATTCATTACTAAAGAGGTAGACAAAAGAACAAGATAGTACTTACCATTTAACTGCTTCTGTTGTATTAAAAGACGTGCAATTACAGACCGAGTACACAAACTAGCAGGGCTTTGGCGTACTAACTGACAATCACTACTAAGCTCTAACACAACACTCCTCTATTTATAGGTCGACATGACTCAAACTTGAGTGCGTGCTAAACAATGACTATGCTTCGTACGAATATGTGCTTCCTATGAGTGACTGGGAGTCACTCTTACGAGCCACTCAGTTCGCTCATACGAACCATATACAAAAACATATAAAAAATACATTTTTCCATATAAACAATGACATGTAAGCTCTATATACATTACAGACACATCCCTAGACGTAGGCAATATGCACCAACAATTTTCATCAGCTAAACTATACTACAGATCTAAATCTTCAGCAACCCTCTAGGCCTCTATCTCCTCATATCTTATCATTCTCGATTCCTACAATCACATGGCACCTAGGATGTATGCCCGAAAAATATTTGGGACTAAGCATAAGATGGTGGGTTCATGAACACAATTCATTATATTCAAAACATACATTTATCGACTATAACATCAATCAGATATAATCATGGCAAACAGATAAGAACACAGTAAGCACAATATGTTCACATAACCAGGCTATGTATACAAACTCTACTGGCTAAATCGGATACATACAACCAGCCCCCAATCATCCTATCAATCATTACCACATATAACTAATGCTATAAATAGTCGATTCCATAATTATCACCAATCAAGTAGAACAACACATCCCGTTTTAGAAAAGTTCAGAGGAACTCACCTTGCTAGCCTGTAGTTCTTGAAATTTGAGATATTTAAGCTTATATAGTCCTAGTTCTAAGCCTTCTGACATCTAAGCATCTAATTTAACAAAGTACAATACACATAATTGTAAAAAAGCTGAATCAACATAAACAATAATCATGAGATCAAAACCTCAACGTAGTTAACAAAGTATAGCCTTATTCAGACAGCACTTTAGCATCCGTTGATTGGTTTTGGATCAATTGGACAGGGTATCGTTTCTGTGATCATGGTTTAATACACTTTCTATAGAGAAGAGTTTCGAGATTTGGGAGGTCTTGCATTAGAGAGAGAGAGAGAGCGAGAGACAAAAATTAAATTTGAGCAGTTTGGAATGCCCACGATCTACTGTATTTATTGCTGAATTTTGATGTCATCACATCAGGCGACCAACATCATCAATACCCGTCGCATCATGCGGCAGGGTGAAATAGGGCTTAGGTGTGCTTAGTCACCCCTGTAGGTCTGCCACGTGGCACCACGTGGGGACACGTGTCTCCAGGAGAAAATGAAGAGTCACGTTACGCGACTGTCACACCCAAAAACGACCCAGCGGAAATACAAACGTAGTGGTGACGAAAGTTGGTGCCCATAAGTACTCGTGGACGATGCATCATTAATTTTGGACATTCAACTTAATTAAAACGTAGTTTACAGTTTAGAGTTTAAACAGAGATAGAAACACAACCACAACATGGTTAAGTTGTTTTGATCCTTATGTATCTTAGTACAAACTTTGTCCCAAATTGTTTTAAAAGTTGTCCGAATATTATTTAACACAATAGCATCAACAACCACAAGATACGACAAAATCCTAAAGCCGAATTCAAGTATCTGAAGAACCGTTAAAATCAAGTGTCAACACAAAGTATGGTGAGTTAACATATTGAAATTATAAATAATTTCATCAATGGAAAACTTTCTTAATATGTGTTTTATAATGAAACATTCACATAATTTAAGAAAGCCAATTTTATTTCCTTTACAAAGATCTGAGGGTAGCATTTTCCGAAAACCTTCGATATTAAGACATTTCCCCAAGGTTTATATATTATATTTCTAGCATCAAATGTTCAGATTCGTAAGTTTGCAAGACTATATGAACTATACATTAACGATAAGGGTATAATCAAAGCTAGACAATACTGAATATTAATTTGTCGCTTGACTTGACATGGAGCTACCGGTCACGACGGGGTGGTCAACCCGATAGATCAATCAACAATTTCACACATACATTATTAATGATTAAACGACAAAATTTGCGCAAGTGTCCACAATGGGCCACTAATAATGACTGCCTCATGAACATTATATATATCATACTAAAATGATAAATTTAATATTTTATGTTGTACGAATTTCCGGAAGTCCCCATCGAGTTGTAAGCCAACACCGATACTTACTCTCTTGAGATCGAGCAAATTGGTCACAACTTAGATTTAAGCATTTTAAATCTAAACTGTCGTTTTATCCAGAACACCGTAATAATCTTCGTTTCTCCCCGAAGCATATATATAACTAATCAAAACCCATTTCTCCCTGAAACGTATATCTATATTCATCAAAACTCGTTTCTCCCTGAAAAATATATTTATATTCATCAAAACCCGTTTCTCCCCAAAACGTATATTTATATTCACCAAAACCATATATTTTCCACGAAAATATATTAGTAATTTATTTAAAGGCATATTTTATACAAAAACGTACAATTATCCTTTTAAGGCGTGTTCTTCCCCCAAAACATATATCAAACAGTAAAAGAGGGGTTAGTGACGCTAAACTTTCGGTGCATATTTATATTAGTGCGCTACCACAATTTGGTCTACACGTCCTAATTTAAGTAGGAACGATTTAATAACCGATATTCTACAAAATACCTTAGTTTCTCCAATACTTAGAATTTTCACATAACTTTGAGATTTTCTCAAAATGTCTTTATTTTTTATTATGTTGACATATATATATATATATGTATATGTGCAAGTTGAACGATTTTATTGGTGACCGTCACTATGTTATATCCATTATGACACCCGTTTATAAGCAATATATCTACGAATATCGTAATTTATATATTTTACGTGAACATATTATTGAATATCGTAATACACGTATTTTTTCAACCTATATATTTTATCATTTTTAAAGTATTTATACATGAAAACTCATAAAGTCAACCTATGTATCATTTTCATGCTCGAAAATAAGTTAAATACTTAACGCGACTTTTAACAGAATTACCGTTTCAAACCAGCAAGTGTACATGCATATTCATAAATCCTACTATCATGTCATCACCTCACGTATCACATTTCACATACTTATAATCACATATCATATCATATTACACAAAGTTCACTGTTGAACAATCCATTTTCGTGTTTGTTGAAATATGCGTATTTTAACGTTTCCCATAACGTTTTCGGGCATCGGAAGTCACTTATGACTAGCCAATCACCAGGGATACTTAATATAAGTTAAAATACTTATATTTATATAAAAATATCAGTTTATATTTTGATCTAAAGCAGTTTTATAAAAATCACTTTAAAAGCCGATTTTTACCATTTACTACGCATAATCTTGTACCGAACTTTAGTATAATCATCCCAAATCGTAACGACTTGATATTTTAACATAACATATGTTATTTACGAATAAAATGGTACTTATATTCATATTAATGCATATTTCATGTAAGTCACATAAATCATGCAATTTCACCCATTTTACTAATTTTGAAGCTACATGTACAACATGCAAAGCTACCAAACTTATGACATAACTTCATATTATCATAACACATCATATAACATCATTTTTGTATTTTTATGTTCTGTTTTCATTCAATTTTATCATACCATAACAATTTCACCATTTTATGTCCATTTAACCATCATGCATAATGCATGATTTTCATATCATCTTCATCCAAGACTAAAATGTATCTTAAATACCTTTATTTCATATTATCCAAATATTATTTTAATCTAATCATCATCAAATCATTCATAGCATTAATGCATATAACATCCTGATTCTTTTATGAACTAACAAACAAAACCCACATGCATATATATATATATATATATATGTACATACATACACACACACACGACACACACATGTGCACATATACTTCCAAAAACCCACTTTTATATGTTCATCTTTAATCATATAGACTTTTATAAAAATTCCTTTTGATCATGTATGCATTTAGTTTTCAAGAATCATGTTAATCAAGAATCAACCAAAATCAAAACACATCCTCTAACTCATATATATATATATATATTCATGACCACACATTTATACATATATACTTCCAATTTTATTTCATTTAAAAACCAATTTGTTATTAGTTTCAAGTTTGTGAAGAACTCCAAGATTAAGAGAAACCTTCCACTATCATCATCATCACCAAGTGTAGAGGCATTAATAGGTTTATGCATTAGTATTAATTAGGGATTGGGTTATTATAATTGTAATGGGCTTGGGGAAAGGCCTTGGGCCTAACAGTTTAGAGTTTGGCGCTCTAACCCTCTAGTATATATAGTTAATGATGTATTAGGGTTTGGTGGCTCTTTGATTGTTCTTCACTTGTATTAGAAAAATTTCTAAATTGTATGCAAGTTGAATCTTTCCATCTTCATCTTATTTCTAAAGCTTGTTAGTGTGATTCTGCCACCTTTCAAGCTAAGTGTGCTATCGATAAGAACCAGTTTTTGGTACTTACAATTGGTAAAAGAACCTGTTTCCAGGCTCAGATCTGATATCACATGGATTTCTGATCGCATCTGCTTCCGTTTCGGTTTACGATTGAAGATCTTGGACCATCTCGTACTATCTTCTTGAAGATCTCGGACCATCTCATACTGGCTTCTTGTAGATCTTAGACCATTTTGGATTATCTTCTTGGACATCTCGGATCCAAGAATCACATCTCAGATCATTTCGAATTAACGGCTTGCATCTCGAATCATCTCAACCTGCATCTCGGATGGATGAACATGCATCTCGAATTCATCTCGGATAATTAGTTGTCTCCATCTTCAAAACTCAGAATCATCTCGGATCATCATCATTCTCCCAAAAAAGTTTGATCCAAGATACCATTATTATCTCAGATCTACTATAGGATCTCGGATCAATTATCACCATCTCGGATCCACTGTTCTAAGTCACTGTTTGGAATTACTGTTAGCTTCTCTGTTTGATCTCTTTTCAATCTTTTGATGATGAATCCAAACAGGATTCTGACAGCTGCAGATCTCACCAACGCTACCTTAATGGCCATTCAGTCTCAGACTCTGGCGCTGCATTAGGAACTGGACCAGAGTATTAGAACGTCTACCAAAATTCCAAGATTGTTGTATGGAGATGATTGTTTTGAGTGGACTTGGCACTTTGAGCAGTATTGCAAAGCAAAGGAACATGAAATGTGGAGGTGCATTCGTGATGGTCCCCGCACAATCATGTACGCAACTACAGATGATCCAGACACTCGAATTCCGAAAGTAGAAAGTTTGTGGTCTGACGAAGATCGAAAAATTAAGGACGAAGACGATAAGGCTATGGCACTTGGTCCTGACATCTCGATTGTTGTCAGAAACTACACAACAAAAGAAATCTAGGGTGTGCTAAAAAATTTGTACGAAGGAAACACTGACATGATGGCTAGCAGGGTGAACATGCTGAACCAGGAGTTCAGTTCATTTAATCACATCTACGAGGATACTGTGGAAAATCTAATAAGGAGATTCGTCCAACTTATTTCACAGATGGTCAGTGCTGGAATTATGATCACTAATAATGGGATGAATCACCAACTGTTGAATTCACTACAAAAGTCTTGGGATGCCGATGTTTTGATGATCAAACGTACCAAGAATTTGAATGAAGTTGCTCTTACTGAACTAATCGCCACCATCAAATCATGTGAAATAGACAATCGACAAAGAGAACTAAACCACAAGAAATCTATGATGGCTGTAGGGGTGACTGGCTCTAGCACTGCCTTGATGTCTCAAAAGTAATCCTAACCTTATCTTTAGCCCCGTGACAAACAGTAATCCAAACGTTGTTTTCAGTCCATTGACTCAAGCACTGTTTCAAGCTCAGAAGACCTAACTATGTTTATGGCATGTCTCTCCCAAAAAACTTAGTTGTTTCGACTACTATTATTGCTCAGCAATTACCTCAGCACGCAAATGTTGTCTACAGTCCCATTAATCTCTGAGCTCCTCAAAATGTTCAATCTACACCCCCGCTAAAAATCTCGCATTTCTGACCAAACAAAACGAAGAGAAGTTAGCTCTGGAAGATTCCATGCTCAACGGTTTGAACGCTTTTCTAGCAGGAGATCTCTTGCCTCCTTTAGTGTTTGCTACCGATATGAATCAAGTGGTTGAAGAAGATATTGAAGAACTGGATGCCTCATGGAATCTGGCAATGGCTGCTTTTTGAGCAGAAAAGTTTCAAAAAAGATACGGGCGTCGTCCGATGTCAAACTTTCGTACTAGGTCAATCAAAGATAAGCTGAGATGCTACAGATGCCATCAACCCGGAAACTTCGCCAGAGACTGTAGGAAGACACCCATGGGATATGAAGCAACTGCTGCTGCTAGGAATTCAGAAAGGTTCATGGTTCCAGTTACATCGGCTCAGATGTCAACATCAACCTTATCAAGCCAAGGAGGCTCTGTGCGGGAAAAGCACTAATGGTGCCAGAGCAGCTTGGTTTTAGCTGGGTTGATGCTGCAGCTCAAGTGGAATCTCTAAAGATTGCCTAATTTGCTTAAAATCATCTCAAATGCTTATGACAAAAACTGAGGAGCCCAAATCTATCTCCGAAATGGTAAACTCTCTCCTATCCTCAGAAGATTTTAAACATAAAATGGCACAAATGAGAGCTCAGAAGGCCTAACTATGTTTATGGCATGTCTCTCCCAAACAACTTAGTTGTTTCGACTACTATTACTGCTCAGCAATTACCTCAGCACGCAAATGTTGTCTACAGTCCCATTAATCTCTAAGCTCCTCAAAATGTTCAATCTAACCCCCGCTAAAAATCACGCATTTCTGACCAAACAAAACGAAGAGAAGTTAGCTCTGGAAGCTTCCATGCTCAACGGTTTGAACGCTTTTCTAGTAGGAGATCTCTTGCCTCCTTCAGTGTTTGCTACCGATATGAATCAAGTGGTTGAAGAAGATATTGAAGAACTGGATGCCTCATGGAATCTGGCAATGGCTGCTTTTTAGCATAAAAGTTTCAAAAAGATACGGGTGTCGTCCGATGTCAAACTTTCGTACTAGGTCAATCAAAGATAAGCTGAGATGCTACAGATGCCATCAACCCGGAAACTTAGCCAGAGACTGTAGGAAGACACCCATGGGATACGAAGCAACTGCTGCTGCTAGGAATTCAGAAAGGTTCATGGTTCCAGTTACATCGGCTCAGATGTCAACATCAACCTTATCAAGCCAAGGAGGCTCTGGGCGGGAAAAAGCACTAATGGTGCCAGAGCAGCTTGGTTTTAGCTGGGTTGATGCTGCAGCTCAAGTGGAATCTCTAAAGATTGCCTAATTGCTTAAAATCATCTCAAATGCTTATGACAAAAACTGAGGAGCCCAAATCTATCTCCGAAATGGTAAACTCTCTCCTATCCTCAGAAGATTTTAAACATAAAATGGCACAAATGAGAGCTCAGAAGGCCTAACTATGTTTATGGCATGTCTCTCCCAAACAACTTAGTTGTTTCGACTACTATTACTGCTCAGCAATTACCTCAGCACGCAAATGTTGTCTACAGTCCCATTAATCTCTGAGCTCCTCAAAATGTTCAATCTACACCCCGCTAAAAATCTCGCATTTCTGACCAATACAAAACGAAGAGAAGTTAGCTCTGGAAGCTTCCATGCTCAACGGTTTGAACGCTTTTCTAGCAGGAGATCTCTTGCCTCCTTCAGTGTTTGCTACCGATATGAATCAAGTGGTTGAAGAAGATATTGAAGAACTGGATGCCTCATGGAATCTGGCAATGGCTGCTTTTTGAGCAGAAAAGTTTCAAAAAAGATACGGGCGTCGTCCGATGTCAAACTTTCGTACTAGGTCAATCAAAGATAAGCTGAGATGCTACAGATGCCATCAACCAGGAAACTTCGCCATAGACTGTAGGAAGACACCCATGGGATATGAAGCAACTGCTGCTGCTAGGAATTCAGAAAGGTTCATGGTTCCAGTTACATCGGCTCAGATGTCAACATCAACCTTATCAAGCCAAGGAGGCTCTGGGCGGGAAAAGCACTAATGGTGCTAGAGCAGGTTGGTTTTAGCTGGGTTGATGCTGCAGCTCAAGTGGAATCTCTAAAGATTGGCTAATTTGCTTAAAATCATCTCAAATGCTTATGATAAAAACTGAGGAGCCCAAATCTATCTCCGAAATGGTAAACTCTCTCCTATCCTCAGAAGATTTTAAACATAAAATGGCACAAATGAGAGCTCAGAAGGAGTCAACAAAATTTGAAAGGTGAAAAGGAGTCAACAAAAACTCCATCTGAAGAACTTGTGAAAATGATTTTTACTTCTGATTATGAAAAGGGGTTATCTTCTTTAGTGAATATGAAGAGTCAGTGATATATGAGGAGTAGTCAAAAGTAGATGATGAACCTCATCAAGTTGTTCCTGATGACCCAGATGTTTCTTTATGTGATAAATATGATAACTATGATTGGAATTTTGTTCAGTGTACGGTTTTTGAGACTCAGGGTTTTTCCGATGTTGAAACTGAAACTTCAAATGATATGGTTTTTGATTCAGTCCATGATTTAACTGACAGTCAAAAGGAGTCTGAGGCTTCAGTTTTGATTGATTTAGAAAAATTTTAGTATTTCTGAAACCTCAACGGATACCTCAGATATTTCTAAATCTAGTGAAACTGAAAATATTGTTGTGAGGAATTGTTTGAATGTAAATTCTTTTGAACATGAGAGGTCTGATATTTATGGGAATTAGAGCGAAGATTCTAACTCATCAAATAATGGGCAAGACGGTTACGGAAGTCAAAATATTGACAAAACTTGCTCATCATCCATTGACCAAGAATCCACTGATTCTGAAAGCTAAGTTCCAAATGAAACCATTTCCAAAGAAACTGAAACAGTTGTTTCTGAAAGCTCAATTTCAGAAGAAAAGGTTTCAAATGAAACTAAGACTACAAAATCCACTCCTGCAAAGAAAAAAATATAGAAAAACAAGAAGACAACACATAATGAAAATCAGGAGAAAGTTTCCTCAAGTGTTGTTAATCAAAGGAAAACCCAACTCAAAAACCAACTGAATCAAGGTTGAAGGGTAAAGCTGTTGATACTTACTCTTATGTTAATAATTGTGAGCAGGTTTTTCCTATAAGTAAAAATGCACACAAGAAATCAGCACCTAGTGGAAAGAAGAGACCCAATCAGCTCCCCAGAATAACACAAGCAGAATTAAGAGTCTTTTTCTCAAAAAGACAGACTTGCTTCAATTGTGGAATTCCGGGGCACATAGCTAGAAACCGTGTTCATCGTCCTTTGGGGTCTTATCCGTCCATCCGTCAGACGACTTCGTACCATCGATATCATGGTCATCAAAATCCTTCTGATGGAGACTGGAATCTAGCAAGGAAAACCAATAAAAAATGTTCAAACTCAAATGGTATGGTAAAACAACACAAGAAATTAAACACATCATCATCACATGTTTTCTCAAACAACAAACAGTTAAAGATTTGGAAACCTAAAAAAATTGCTAGATCTCAGTCAGAGCGTTCCCACTTGCCAAATCCTATATCCTCGTCTTCTCAAACCTCACAATCTACTAACCAACCCAAATTGAAAATGATCTGGGTTCCCATCTCCCACTAATCTTGTTCTATCTGTAGGAACGGCTTTGGAGGGCTGTTGTTAGACTTTAGTTTATTGACAGTGGCTGTTCCAGACACATGATAGGGGACATCTCCTAGTTGAACGACATCAAAATCTTCGATGGTGGATTTGTCACCTTTGCATGGGGAGAAACAGGAAGAATTACTATGAAAGGCACAGTCCGGAACGGGGTTCTCAGCTTCTCTGATGTCAACTATGTTCCTGAACTCAAACACAGTCTTGTCAGCGTCTCTTAGATGTGCGACAGTGGTTTAAAAGTTTTGTTTACAAAAGGTGGATGCGTAGTTCTGAAGCCCGGAATTGTCATCCCAGAGGATTGGTACTTTATTGAAGCCGAACGAAGGGGAAACACTTAAGGTGATTGACATGAACAAAGCCCCCACTGATAAAGTTACTTGCTTATTCTCTTAAATTGTTGAACATGATGCAATGTTTTGGCATCGACGACTTGGCCATCTTAACTTGAAGAATCTTAATCGACTGGCAAAGGGAGGTATGGTAAAAAATTTACCAATCAAGGATTTTATGCAGATTGAAAAATGTGAGTCCTGTGCTCGTGGGAAACAACAAAATCACAAAGCAGATCATGGAGACGTGTTATGTGGATTGGCTGGAAGAAAATCTGAAAGATGCATGACTTGGACCCGATTGGTTATATGACTATTCTTCCTTGTTTCAGTCTTTTAATATTCTACCTGTTTTGATTTTTGATGCAGATTTCTCAAAAATGGTATACCCATTCCTACCATAGTTGAAGATGATGTTGTACCGATTCAAGATTTTTTCAAGAACTTACCGTAGATCCTCCAGGATTTCATGAAGTTCTTACGGACATTCATCCTTCTTCACAAATGCGAGAATAGGTTCTCGAACATACTCCTATTAGCAACATTGACTCCTCTACACAGTAATCTACGGTTCAAAGAGCTTCACGGTTTCTGGAGCCAATTTCATTAGATTGCACAGTACATCCTCCTGTAACCCATACTACTGTTGCATCAAATGAGGGGGAGCAATCTTGGATAGTGTCTGGAAGTGCTTCTAACTTACAATCTAATTTGCAAGCACTAGATGTGGCAATTCCACAACGCGTTTAGAAAAATCATCCCATTGCAAATGTTATTTGTCTTGTATCTGCTGGTGTTCAAACACGTAGTAGATCAGGAACCATTAACACATGTTTTTATTCATGTTTCATATCACAAATTGAGCCTAAGAACATTGAGGTTGCTTCGCAAGAACCTGGATGGGTTGATGCAATGCATGAAGAGCTCAATCAGTTTAAAAGATGGGAGTGGGGAAATTGGTGAAGTTGCCAGAGGGAAAACGAGATCTTAGTAATCGTTGGCTATATAGATACAAACAAGACGATACTGGAGTGATCATGCGGAAAAAAGCTCAACTAGTGGTGCGGGGATTCAGATAAATCGAAGAACTTGACTATGATGAGGTATATGCCCCCGTAGCTCGTCTAGAAGCCATACACATCTTCTTGGAATATGCATACTATATGGGTTTCACGGTTTATCAAATGTATCTCAAGATGGTGTTTTTTGTATGGCAAGGTCAAGGAGGAGATTTATGTCTTTCAACCCTGGTTTTACAGATCCAATGAAACAAGGATATGCATATAAGTTAGATAAAGCTTTTATTGGTTTGCATCAAGCACCTCGTGCATGGTATGCAACTCTAACAGAGCATCTGCTTGCTAATGGTTATGCACGGGGAATGATAGATCAATCGTTGTTTTTAAACGCACTGGCAAAGATCTTATCCTTTTTCAGATCTATGTCGACGACATCATTTTCGTGTCTACCAATGAAGAACTATGTAAAGAATTTGAGGACGTGATGAAGAAGTTTGAAATGAGCTCTCTAGGTGAGATGACTATGTTTCTAGGCTTGCAAGTTCGTCAGAGCAATCAAGGAATCATGATCCATAAAGGAAAGTATGTTAAGGACGTTCTCACAAAATTCGACATGTCAAACTCGGAGCCCATCGACTCGCCCATTATTGAATGAGGAAGCTGAAGGAGATCCGATCAATCAAACGATGTACCGATCTATGATTGGTTCATTGATGTTCTTAACTTCGAGCCGACCAGACATTGTGTTTGTGGTCTGCCAATGTGCTAGATATGAAGCTAATCCTAAACTTTCTCATCTTTCAGCCGTTAAACGAAACTTTAAATACCTCAAGGGAGCTCCAAAATTGGGTCTTTTGTATCCTAGAGATTCGAATTTTGATCTGTTTGCTTTTTCGGACAGTAACTTTAGAGGGACAGATAGGGATATGAAGTCCACATTAGCTGGATGCCAATACTTGGGAGACAGGCTTATTTTATGCAGTGCAAGAAGACTGCCCACAGCTGCGTAACAACAACAAAAACTATCAGTGTGGTAGCACTGCCCACTTCAAAAGAGACTGCCCACAGCTGCGTAACAACAACAACAATGGTGGGAACAACCACAACCACAATAACAACAACAACAATAATGGAAATGGTGGCACAGGAGGTGCCAAAGGTCGCGCATTTACGCTGGGCCGCGGAGAGGCCAGAAACGACTCGAACGTGGTCACCGGTAAGTTTCCCCTTAATGAACATTTTGCTACTGTGCTTTTTGATACGGCGGCGGATAGGAGCTTTATATCTGAGTCTTTTAGGAAGAACCTAAATCTCACGCCTAAACCCTTAGAGACCCCTTATGTCATAGAACTAGCAGATGGTAAATCCGTAGATGTGACCCATATAGTATCCGCCTGTCAACTCAAACTCGCGGGACACACCTTTACCGTTGATCTGATGACAACTACCCTGGGTAGTTTTGACGTGGTAGTCGGAATGGACTGGCTATCCGACGTCCGAGCTGAAGTTCTCTGCTTCGAAAAATCTATCCGTATTCCGCTCTCTAACGACGAAATCTTGACGGTGCAAGGCGAGAAGGCAGGCGCCGTCACAAACATCATCTCTTACATGCAAGCGCAGAATATATTCGGAGAAAGAACTCCTTCGCTTTACTCGCACTGGTTACCGAACAGCCTAAGGACGAGAAACGTATAGAAGACATCCCTGTCATCCGGGATTTTTCCGATGTATTCCCAGAGGAATTACCTGGTCTTCCACCCCATCGACAATTGGAGTTTGAAATCGAATTGGCGAACCATGCAACTCCTATCGCCAAGGCTCCATACCGCCTAGCTCCAGCCGAGCTACAGGAGTTGTCTACCCAACTTCAGGAGCTGTTAGAAAAGGGATTTATCCGACCAAGCGCTTCGCCATGGGGAGCTCCAGTCCTTTTTGTCAAGAAGAAGGACGGGACCTTCCGCATGTGCATCGACTACAGGGAACTCAACAAGGTTACTGTCAAGAACCGATACCCGTTACCTCGCATCGACGATCTATTCGACCAACTGCAAGGGTCAAGCTACTATTCCAAGATTGATCTACGGTCCGGTTACCATCAGCTACGCGTCAGGGAGGAGGATATCGCTAAGACGGCATTTCGTACTCGGTATGGCCGTTATGAGTTCTTGGTCATGCCCTTCGGTCTCACCAACGCACCCGCGGTGTTCATGGACCTCATGAACCGTGTGTGTAAACCATACCTCGACAAGTTTGTCATTGTATTCATCGATGACATACTCATCTACTCTAAAAGTGAAGAAGAACATGCTGAACATCTACGATTACTGCTGGGATTACTTCAACAGGAGAAACTATATGCCAAGCTTTCGAAGTGCGATTTCTGGATTCGGGAAGTTCAGTTCCTCGGGCATATCGTAAATGAAAAGGGTATCCACGTCGACCCTGCCAAGATTGAAGCTATCAAAAACTGCGAAGCACCCAGGACACCGACAGAGATCCGCCAATTTTTGGGTTTGGCTGGTTACTACAGACGTTTCATCGAGGGATTTTCAAAGATCGTACAACCGCTTACTACCCTCACCAGAAAGGCATCAAGTATGCGTGGGGTGACAAGCAGGAAGCAGCATTTCAATTGCTAAAATAGAAACTTTGTAGTGCACCCATTCTGTCCTTGCCGGAAGGGACAGATGACTTTGTAGTATATTGTGATGCTTCCATTCAGGGGTTGGGATGCGTACTCATGCAACGCGATAAGGTCATCGCGTATGCGTCCCGACAACTGAAGGTTCACGAGAAAAACTACACAACGCATGACCTGGAATTGGGAGCAGTAGTGTTTGCATTTAAGATTTGGAGACACTACCTCTATGGAACGAAGTGCACAATCTTTACAGACCACAAGAGCCTTCAACAGATCTTTGACCAGAAGGAGTTGAACATGCGACAGCGTCGCTGGGTCGAACTCTTAAACGATTATGAGTGTGCCATTCGGTATCAACCCGGGTAAAGCTAACGTGGTAGCTGATGCCCTCAGTAGGAAGGAACACTTGAAACCTCGTCGAGTACGAGCACTACAGCTCACTATTCATTCGGGGTTACCCGAACAGATACGCGACGTGCAGTTAGAAGCAGTTAAGGAAGAAAACATCAAGGCCGAATCGTTGGGAAAAATGGAACGCGATTGGGAAGTAAAACCCAATGGAGCCCGGTATTTCATGAATCGCATATGGGTACCTCTCTACGGAAACCTCAGAGAGCTAGTCATGGACGAAGCTCACAAATCCCGATACTCTGTCCATCCTGGTTCGGATAAGATGTATCAAGACCTTAAAGCTGCGTATTGGTGGCCCAACATGAAAGCTGATATAGCCACCTACGTGAGTAAGTGTTTGACTTGTGCAAAAGTCAAGGTAGAGTATCAAAAGCCATCGGGGCTACTTCAACAACCTGAGATGCCAATGTGGAAATGGGATCAGATCTCGATGGATTTCATCACTAAACTCCCGCGAACTTTGGGTGGTTGCGATACCATCTGGGTGATTGTGGATCGTTTAACTAAGTCCGCACGCTTCCTAGCTATTAAAGAAACATATAAGATGGAGAAGTTGACTCGCATCTACATTAAGGAAGTAGTTTCTCGGCACGGAGTGCCAACGTCCATCATCTCAGACAGAGATGCTCGCTTCACGTCCAACTTTTGGCAGTCACTTCAGAAAGCGTTGGGAACACGCTTAGATATGAGCACAGCCTATCACCCTCAGACTGATGGTCAAAGCGAAAGGACCATACAGACCTTGGAAGACATGCTTAGGGCATGCGCAGTAGACTTTGGAAATAGTTGGGAAATCCACCTGCCTTTAGTGGAATTCTCGTATAACAACAGTTACCATACAAGTATATCGGCAGCACCGTTTGAGGCATTATACGGTCGTAAATGTAGATCACCGGTGTGTTGGGCAGAAGTCGGTGACAGCCAACTTACAGGCCCTGAGTTGATACTTGAGGCTACTGAAAAGATTGTACAAATCAGAAACCGCATGGCGGCGGCACGAGATCGACAGAAAAGCTACGCTGATCAACGACGCAAACCGCTCGAATTTCAAATAGGCGACCGCGTCCTACTGAAGGTGTCACCCTGGAAGGGTGTAATCCGCTTCGGAAAACGGGGCAAACTAAACCCACGGTACGTAGGTCCGTTTGTGATCTTGAAACGTACTGGACCCGTAGCTTATCAATTAGACCTTCCTGCCGAACTCAGTGGAGTTCACAACGTTTTTCACGTGTCAAATCTGAAGAAGTGTCTATCAGATGAAACCCTAGTCATTCCATTGGAGGAGATCCAAGTGGATGAACAACTGCACTTTGTGGAACAACCTATCGAGATCATGGATCGTGAGATCAAGACTCGAAGGCATAGCAAGATTCCGATCGTTAAGGTTCGTTGGGACTCTAAGCGTGGACCGGAGTTCACGTGGGAAAGAGAGGACCAAATGAAAAGCAAATACCCACACCTCTTTGCAGCTGAGCAGCAAACTAACCAGCAACTAAATTTTCGGGACGAAAATTCTTTAGCATGGGGATGACGTGACAACCTGGAAATTTCTCATACTTTCGCGTACCATTGTTAACTAAATCCTTGTGCATGACACTTGGGAATCTTTGTGCATGGCACTTGGGAACTTCTTGTAACTTCGCGTACCATCATTAACGAACTAACTCTTTGTGCGTGGCACTCTAAACATGTATGCTGCATTCTAAACCGCGTTTACTCAATTTTCGGGACGAAAATTCTTTCAACATGGGGATAATGTGACATCCCGGTTTTTTTCGGATAACTTAAACGCACTACTTCACAGTTATTAATTCGGAGACTTGAATTTGCACGCTCGAAATAGTTACGATAATTTAGTGAACTTGTCAAACTAATTACGTGCTATGTGTATAAACGTTTGTGAGTTGGTGAATATGTGATGTTCGATTACGTGATTTGTTTTAGTTACCAAACATATATATAATAAATATATAAACGAATCGAGCCGAACCGTGACACGAGCCGGCCTCTTTTCTTGCGACTCAAGGAACCAAACTTGGGGATCAAGTCTTAAACCCAAACCGCCCCACCCAAACCTTTCGGCCGCGAGCAAACAACCCAAACCGTAAACCCTTCCCTTGTACCCTTCATCCCTTGCGCTATATATACATACACATGCATGAGCTTTTCTTCACAAAAAAAAAACACAAAAACCCTAGTGAGAAAAACAGCCGACGGCAGCCTTTTCCTTCATCATCTCGATTGCGATCAGCCTCTACATCTCTTCTCGGTCTCAAACAAGCCTCTCTTCTCGGTCGCGATCTACCTTCAAGCCGATTCCATTCCTATCCAAGTCTCGGCTCATTAATCTTGTTATTAAAGGTTAGGATTTATCATTGTTACAAGATCATATTCGGATATATGTGTTTGAATGTAGTGATTGTGTTGTTTTCGGATTGATTATGCTAGTTTGAAAGTTTGATGTTTTCGGAAATCATGTAACATAGGCTGCGTTTTGATCGATAAAAACTAGAGATTATGATTAGGTTTGCATGGGTATGATATATATAATGATATATGATTGGAAAAATCTGTTCTTGATCGCATATGTTCAATATATAAACGGTTTAAGCGAGTTAGTTTGTGATAAAGTGCTGAATCAGGCTGCTGAATGATGGTTACAGCCGACTTCAACTGGCTGTAACTCGGTCATTAGTTGTCGAAAAACGGATTTTCTGAAGTCTAAAACGTAGAGTTTTAAATAACGAATCTAATGGCACTAGATTCATATTTTTCTGAAGTCGTTTGATATTTTTAAGTGGCCAATTAAGTTCAGTAACTAAAGCTGTGAAAATCCTGAAATTTTGTTAGTTGTTTATCGAGTTGGATTTAATAATCTGTAGGGATTCGAATCATGAAATTTGTACAGCAACTAGGTATGGAAATTTCCGGGCAACTCCCACTGGAATTTTGTTAATTGGACGAACAGTGATTTTTAAATAAATTCTTCCGTGGACTGCAGTCAGAAATTGACGAATCTGACTGCAGCCTAGTATATTAATATTTATGGATAATTGCTAAAGTATTAGGACTTGAAAAATTTATATAAATTTCTACAGTATAGTTGTCACCTGCTGTAAAATAATTAATTTTTGGAACGTTGGAACTATTATATAAAAATCCTAGAAAACAGCCGAATTATGAGTATGTAAGCTGAAACTTGATAACTTGTGAATGTGTGCACCAAAGTGTTGCATGGATTGGATTATGTTCATGATAAATTGTTTTGATTACTATGTTCACATGAGGATATTTGCATGCATGTTTGAATGTTAGGAATTTTGATTGTGTGTATCACTTTGTGCGTAAATTATGTGTAGAATTTGTATTGGTGTGTTCACACACTAACTTGAAATCAATTGGTTTATTAGGACGCAATTAGCGGTCCCATCAATTGCAACTTCTGTGTTACACTAACCGAGCAACTAAAGGTGAGTTCACGGCCCCTAATTTTATTCCGGTTTTAAACAACAGGGGGAGAAACATGTATACACTCTTCAACTCAATCTCTTTACGTTATACGAAATCAACGTCACATAACTATTCGGTAACTAAGTTAATGTTAATGTAACGTTATGGTCACTAAGCAGCTATATCACATAAGTCCTCGACAATCTCTCGGATCGTTAGTATTGGGTTTAAATATCAGGGAAATTATAAGTAGTACTACTGGCCAGACAAGCCCCATCCGAGCTAGTCGCGCTAGCCGACCGGGTATGGTCAACGGGTGAATAATTTGGCCTCACTTCACCATGGTCAGTGATAGGCATGGCAACACGGAGGCACAACAGTCGCTTCGATTGCGAACACTTACGTGACATAACTTTAGGCTAGCTACCTATATATATTAACATTGAACTTAATTACGAATCAACAATATTATTCCGGGTTAGGAATAATGGAACAAACAACAATATTATTCCGGGTTAGGAATAATGGAACCATCAGCAATATTATCCCAGGTTAGGGATAATGGAACCAACAACGTTATTATTCCGGGTTAGGAATAATGGAACTATCGGTATTATTCCGGGTAAGGAATAATGGAACTATCAGTATTATTCCGGGTTGGGAATAATGGAGCTAAATCGTTATCTCGGGTTAGGGATAACGGGGGAAACAAACTCATAACCGAACAAACGAATTTATGAAAACCTGTGAACTCACTCATCTTTAATGTTGACACTTGTTTCTTTACATGTTTCTCAGGACGCTAGGAGCTCTAGGTGCACTCACTTGCATTGATCAAGACATCTTTTATCGAGTCTCATTTACAAACATTGTTTTGGGTTTTTCTTTGGTTTTGGCGTTTATGTTGGCGCCCGTTCCGTTACTTTACTTTATGCTTCCGCTCAACTTTAAAAACTAATGCTTCCGCTAAACATTGGTAACTAACTAAGACAATATAAAATCTACGACGAATGGTTAAACAAATGATTTTTGGAAAACGTATTATCAAATCATATAGAGTCGTTCGACGTTCTAGTGTTTCAGATTCTGGTTTGCTCACACGCCTCGCGGTAAAACTCCGCAAGTGGAAATTGAGGGTGTGACACAACAAAACTTTCTAGCGCAGTCAATTCATCACTCTCATCTCCACTGTCTTCTTTCCTCCATTTACCCGGAGCTAGTGCAATATAATCTTTATCAACAGTAGCACCAAACACTGGCTTAGCATTCGGGAATATCTTTAAATGCAGATTCATCTTCTTAAGAGTAGACACATCCATATGCTCTAACTTCAAAATATCATCTTTCTTCTTTTTCAAGTCCGGGTGCAAATGGTCTAACAACATCTATAAAAAACGTGGATACTGAAGAAATGTTTCTCTTTGGGTATTCTGCACCATCTGTGTTAATATAGCTTTTGAGAAGTTATATTGAAGATTTAGAATCAGCGCCGTAATCATACACATCTTGTAATCTATCAAGTCATCAAACCCTCCTTTTCAATGACTCAAGGCGTGAGCAACAACATGAGCAATATAACGAAAAGGAGCACTAAGATTTCCCTTCTTAAACGATGCGGCGTTCACGAAACCAGTATATCCCATACGGTAGAAACAACCTTTCACCATACTCAGAAAATCTGGTTGGATCGTCTTCATTATCCTTGAAATGCAAAATTCTCCTGATCAAATCTTCCGTTATCTTCACTAGAATATCTTCGTCATCAACCCTCACTGCTGAAAATATCGCATTCTTTTCATGATCAAATTCCGCTACATTCAAGAAATATTCTACGTGTGATTTATAGACGGTATGGCGATCGGTGAGCGCTTTAGTAATTGGGATTTTGCTTAGAAAATCTAACACTTCGCGATACGCAGCAATCTCCAGTATCGATTCGTCAATCAGACAACAGATGGTGTGGAATGGAGACAGCGACGTTTTCTTGACCTGTACACAATGAGAGTTCAAACCGTTAGAAAAAATTTCAAAATTTTCAACATACACATTCATTCGTACAAACCATACATTCGTACGATTCAAACTTAGAACATTTTTCAAGTTTCTTCAAATCATCACTCGTATGAGTCACTACTTCGTACGAGTGACTTAAAGAGTTAGACATTTTTAAAGATTTTACCAAATTGCTTGGTACGAACGATGCTTCGTACGAATCAACAACACTTAACAAATTTTTAAGATTTAACTTTTAAGGATTTTACTTCGTACGAACACTTCACTCGTACGAATGAAAAGAGATAACATTTTGAAAACATTGGTTCGTACAAGTGACCTATTCGTACGAATGGTAAACTGTTCCAAAATAACACCAAGATTAAATTGAAATTAAAACATGTTGATTTTAACAAATTGATAGTCGATTTATAGGCTATTAGGGCCGACATTAATGTTTTTAAGGTCAATTTTAAGTTTTAGCGGTCCAATCTCCCTAATCTATGTTTTATGTCCGTTTGGTCCAAATCTGGCATTATAATAGCAACTGAGAATTAGTACCTTTCCCATTGTAAGAGGTGTGCTAGCCAACTTCCCAATGTATAGATACGTAATATGTCAAGAAAATCGAAGTTCAGAACTAGTTTGACAAAAAGCTCTATCAGTTCGCACAGTAGCATAACATTGGTTCGTGCGAAGAACGAAGCTATTTATACTAGTTAAGGGTCACAAAACCAATGGTTCGTTCGATTGAACACCAAAATTCGTTCGTACAAATCAGTGCTATTCGTACGAATCAGTTCTGAAACTTGTTAAACTTTTTGAACTTTTTGATTTTTTATGCAATTTTTTATCTGTTTAAACCCACTAAGTTAACCAAGTCCAAGTTAATGACCCTGGTTATATGATTTGCCTACCAAGTCCAGGTTAATGACCTTGGTTGACCATTGTTTGACCGAAACAGATTTATTTCAAAATGTAAAGTTTCAAATTAATTAACTTTGTTGACGTTCTGGTAATTTCTTCTTTCTAGATAAGCTCCGAACCCGCGTTTTCAGTTTTCCTCCAGCAAGTGGCGCCGTGACTTGACCTTCTGGTGTTTTCATCATTGTTAGACTAAAAAAAACTAAAATTCTAAGAAACTGAAATTCTTTTTGGGTTTTTGAGAGTTTTTCGAAAGAAAGAATAATGTTGTATTTACATACAATTTTTTTGTGAGTTTTGCGTTTTAGAGGATCGTTTCAGGCATTTAAACAAGTCACAAGTACGTTGATCTTGGTAGTATCATTAAGTTCTTAAACAAATTTACCTAGATTGCCAATATACTTATCCATTTAAACCTCTTCTCGTTTCTCAACTGTTTCAAGATATGTTAGGTAAATTTAAGGAACATGAAATAACTGTGTTTCCCATCTCAGAATATACTCCCGCATCGAGATTCCCAGAACTTCATTTTACAGGTGAATATATCAAACTAGATATCTGTAAATGGGGTGAATGCGAGACTTGAGAGCTCATGTTAGTATTTCCATACAGAAAAAGGGATGAAGGCTCGACTTTAGGTGGTGTTCCTTAAGGGAATCTTTTGAACTGCAGATGTCGTAAATATTTATGACATATTCATTTTTATGAGCTTTTGGGGGAATAATGCGTAAAGTATTATACAAGTTCTAGGCATTGCTTCCGAAAAATCAGAAGAACTTGGATAATACCCCTGATATCAATCAAATATAAAGACCTAGTATCGCAGAATCTGGCATTCTCTCAAACGAAATTTCAGAGTACTAAGTCCATATATCTGAGAGATGTCAACCCACAAGTTATTCAGTTTTTCTTTTAGGTTTATATCTTGAAAACAATTTACTCCACAGTGAAGCCTATTGGCACATCCACAGTAAAACCTGTTTAACTACTTGTTTTAACATTTCATATCTTTAGCATATTATGACTGTCATTTTTGATGTAATATGATCTCTCTTTTTCACAAAAACTCTTTTTGACTTTTATAATGTTTTTGTATCTTCCCAAACTTTCTCCCCCTAAAATCAAAAACATATTTTTGTATTTTAGAATTTTTAAGAAAGAATGTAAGAAACACGTCACACTAATGAGAATCACGTCAAGTCGTCGTCATCCTCAAACTCAAACTCATGAATATCCCATGATGTCAGATTTCTTAAGCATTTATTTCAATTCTTGCAAATTTTCTTTTGGTCATCAGTTGGATTTATTCAATTTACCACTTTTCTCGTAGCAGTCATAGATAAAGTGGTGTCGAATCTCAATAGTTTAGTTCTAGAGTGTTGGCATGAGTATTTAGTGATATCGATTGCAACCTGATTATCTACATATATGTGCGTATCAAAAGATTGAAGTCCGAAGTCTCTCATCTGGGAACAACAACTGGATGCTGAAACATATTCAGCTTCACAAGTAGAGAGAGCGACAGCGGTCTGTTTCTTGCATTGCCACGTAACCAAACGGGTTCCAAAGAACTGGCAACCAGCTGTCGTAGATTTGGTATTTAGTTTGCAACAACCAAAATCTGAATCCGAGTAACCCGCAAGATTGAAGTCGTCACGTCTAGGGTACCACAAGCCGGTGCTTGGAAATCCCTTCAAATACGTTTGACGACGAGCAAGTGCCAATATCTTGCACTTCACTGATAACGGGCACACAGGAACGTAAGATACATGATATCTGGTCGAGAAGCAGCGAGATACATCATGGATCCAATCAAGGAGCGATAGAGTGTTTCATCAACTTTGCCTCCAATAAGATCTGGACAAATGTCGTAATTAGGAGCTAACAGGGTAGATGTTGGTTTAGTTCCTGTCATATCGAATTTCTCCAATATGTCATGAACATACTTCGTCTGAAGAATAAAAATACCATCAGACAACTGATCGAGCTGAAGTCCTAAAAAGAACTTCATCTCCCCCATCGCGCTCATTTCGAATTTGTGCTTCATGACTTCTTCAAAGTCTTTACACAGCTTGCCATTTGTTGATCCGAAAATGATATCATCCACATATATCTGTACGATAATAAAATGCCCATCCACTTCCTTGGTAAAAAGAGTAGAATCTACAGTTCCTCTGAGAAAGCCGTTGTCGGTAAGATGTCATGACAGCGTTCCATACCAAGCTCTCGGGGCTTGATATAGACCATATAAAGCTTTGTTCAGAGGGTAGACTTTGTCTTTGTGTATTGGATCAACAAAGCCTGGTGGTTGGCCGACATACACTTCCTCTTTAACTTTACAATATAAGAAAGCAGATTTAACATCCAACTGGTACACCTTGAAACCTTTCCACGAAGCAAAGGCCAAGAATATGCGGATTGCTTCTAGACGAGCGACCGGGGCATAGACTTCTATGTAATCTATCCCTTCTTGCTGATGAAAACCTTGTACCATGAGTCGAGCTTTGTTACGCACCACAATTCCTCTATCATCACATTTGCACTTGAAGACCCATCTCGTGTTTATCTTTTTGTGATGATCAGGTAGGTCAACAAGCTTCCAGACTCCTAACTTTTGGAATTGAAGTAATTCTTCTTGCATTCTATCCACCCTGCTTTTGTCTTTCAATGCGTCTTTCCAGTTCCCTGGTTCAACCTGAGAAACAAAACAACTATTAGAAAGTCTGGTTTGTAATGGAGCAATACAAGGTTAAAAATAGCTTAGATCCTGGTTGATCTGATTGTGAGTTTGCACACTATAATGTTCTCCAATGGATGGTAGACAAAGTTCGCGGCATCACTTCATTTGGAACATATACTTGCTCCTGCAAATTTGTGATTACTTCTTCAGCAGCCGGTGTAGACGATGAAGCTTCATTCCTGTTGTTGGATTGATCAGCTTGAGAATTCAGGAAGCTTTCAATCTGCTCAGATCCTTCATTAGAGCTGGATCCTCCATCATCGAAAGTTGGTTCTTGATCGGAGTCGGCATTAGGATGTTGCTGGGCAGATACAGGTTCTTGAGGAGAAGAGCTTGGACCTTCATCAGACATGTTGACAAGAAGTGACGAGGGAATCACCAACGGTCTGTAAACTTGCTCTTGATTAGAAATTTGATGTTGTTGAAAGAGCAAGGAAAGTTCTTCTTCTGATGGCACATTTGGTAGGTCAAAAGAATTCCATGAACCCTCGTAGTTGAATAGCCATGGATCCCCAGGTTTCTGCATTTGCGTAATATATCTCTGACAATCAACATGCTGCGCAAGAATAACCTGGTACAGACTCGGCAAGAAGACACGTTTTGTGGAGTAGCATAACCTACGAAGAATCCTTCCAAGGATTTGGCTCCAAATTTACCAACCTGGTCCAATACAGTACATGGCAATCCAAAAGGCTCCAGAAACGTGAGGTTAGGTTTTCGTTGATTTAACAACTCAAAACATGTCTTGTTGTGAGGCTTAACTGTCAACACATGATTCAAGGTGTAACACGCTGAGGCGACTGCTTCGCTCCAGAAACTAATTGGTAGTTTTGAATCTGTGAGCATGGTTCTTGCAGTCTCGATCAGTGTGCAATTCTTACGTTCAGTAACTCCATTTTTTTGTGGTGTGTAAGGAGCACTAAATTCGTTAAGAATCCCCTTTTCATTACAGAATTCGAGCATCCTCTTGTTCTTAAACTCTGTACTGTTATCACTGCGGATTCTTTTAATAGGCAAGAGATGCAAGTTTTCAAGTTTCTGAAGAGAATCATTAAGTTTCAAATGTTTCATCTTTGCTATCCAGAAAGAAAACCTATGAGAATCTAGAAAAATCATCTGTAACAACAAGGCAAAATTGATCACCAGAAATGCTTTTGACGTTTATTGGCCCGAAAAGATCCATATGAATCCTCTCTAGTGGTAGCTTTATAGAATTCAAAAGCTTTCTTAGGTGCGATTTCTTATGCTGTTTCCCCTTTTTACAGTTCAGATTGAAAATTCTTCAGATTAACACCCTCCACTAGGTCATTGTGAACAAGATGATTCATCCTTCAAAAGTGAATATGCCCATTTTCCTATGCCATAATATAGACTCTTTCTCGGTAGCTATAGAAACAAAGCATTGAACCTTCTTTGATGTGGTAGATGCGACACTCATATCAAGAACATACAGATCATTTTCTCGTGGAGCATGCATAAGAATCTACTCCCTAGGAATCTTGAAACTCGGCTTTAAGATCAAGCATTCTTTCTCATTGAAGTGTGTTGTGAACTTTTTATCACAAATCTCCGAGATACTGAGTAGATTGTTCTTAAGTTCCGCGATGTAGTTCACTTTATCAAAAGAAACACTCCATTCGTGAGAATTCCTTCACCAACAATTCTTCCTCTTTGTGTTCTAGCAAACCCTACATAGCCTCCCCGGATAGCCTTGACGTCATGTAGTAACGCAAACATCCCGGTCATGTGTCGAGAAGCTCCACTATCAATCCATTTTGACATTATTGATCATGGAAGCCAAGTCACACATGAAAAGAAACTATTTAAACAATGAAACCTAAGCCTGTTTGGTCTTGGTTGGGTTTTGAATATAAAACTTTGGACCAACATTAATTTTGACATTTTTCTTAGGCTTGGTTATGTTTGGAACAGAAAGTTTTGATTCTACCTTGGATGGTTTGACTTTTGGAACCCATGTTTGCGTTTCAATTTTGCCCTTTTTGCATAAAATATTTATTCCAATTGACGATTCTTGGGTGGAAGATTCACCAATTTTGAATTTAGAATTATGATGAATCGTTGGTTTAACAGTTTTATAGGATCCATTGTTTCTTTTCAAAATTTGCTTTGGTGCAACCATAGGTGCCTTTTGTTTCTCATCCCTAGTAGCCATGTTTGAGTTAGAAACAGATTTTGGATATTGTTTTGTGCAATGTCGTGCAATGTGCCCGACATTCTAACATTTGTAGCACGTCCTACTGTCTTTACGGACTGAGGAATCCAAAACTTTTTTTCTACTCTCTTTTTTTTCTTGAAATCAACGTTTGATTGTGTTCCGATTATTTCTTTTTCATTTTCTGTTGTTGTTCCAAAAACAAAGTTGATTTTCTTTGTAAAGTTTGGTTTTTAGAACTTGTTGTTCATTTTTCTCTTTTGAAAACCCAAACCAGCCCTCCAATTTTAAGGATAATCTCTGTTTTCTGATGGTATGGTCTGTTAACACATTTTGATTTGAGTAAAATGTGACATCGTGTTTATCTAAATCAGAATGACTTGCCTCCACAAGCTTGAACAACTTATCGACTCAGGTAGAATGTGATCAATGATGTAAGAGCTTGTCGAATAACTGATTAACAATTTGTTAACCCGTTCGGATTTAATTCTTATCTTCTCAATCTCACTTTTTAGCTCAGCGATAGTATTCAAATGAATGTTAATGGCCATTTGCTTGTCAATAACTGTCGGTTTAAGCATCATAAGTGTTGCGTCATTTTCTTGGTGTGCTTTTATGTATTGTTTAACAGAATTATATAATTTGTCGTGTGCTTCTTTTGTTGATTTGTAATCACTAGACAACTTATCTGTTAAACTTTTGAGCTTGGTATATCGTGTGTCTTTTATAACACATTCACTACATGGCTCAGCATATTTTAGACACGGTTTTTCTACCACAAACTCACTCTTAGACTCATTTACGTCGTTGACATTTGCCATGCATGCCTTGCTTGTGTCATCCAACAACTTCTCTATCTTTTCTTTGACTCCTTCATCAACAACTGGCTTCTTTTGTTCTTCGCAAAATGATTGATGACTTGGTGCAAAATAACCTGCAAAAGTTTTTAAAATATCATTAGGCAAGAGATGTTTAAATGGACTGTTCAAAGTTCCTCATCTTCTAATGAAGTGTGATAATAAAAATCATCTTCAGGACCCTTATCAAAAGATGCCCCTGATTCTTCCCCCAGGTTCTTCAATAATCTCAACAACCAAATTCAAACTCTCATTCTTTGAGATATATTTGTTCTAGTTGAAGCCTTCATCTTCCTGAGTTACCACAAGCGCTTTATCTTTGGCTTCTGGTTGTCTACCTTCGATCTGCACCTTTCGAGTTCTTGGCTAGGGACGGTGGTAGATAGCCTTCTTGTAATAATCATCAGCAAAAGGGTTCTTGTTTCCCTGAGCTTCCTTGTTCAGAAATTCACGCTTGAAGTGTCCCTTCTCACGACATTTAAAAACAAGTAACCTTGGATTTATCAAATCCAAGTTTCCTATCAAGCCCTCCCAAGTTTTCTTTACCCGTGATTTCCATGAATATTTGTGCTCGTCGAACGATAGATGCCATACACCACTTGATGTAAATTAACTCCATTACAACCGGGTCTATCTGATCATAATCTTCTCTTGTCATTTCTGAGTTTCCAATTTTCCCGCGACTAAGCTATCATAGGATTCGGAAACCGAAGCTAATAAAGACATGTGTTGCTTCGCGGTCTTCTCATCGAAATTTTGCGCGTTCTGGAAATCAACAGCAATGTTGCATTGTAGAATCATCAGATTAGGACAACATTAAGTATTCTGGTTGAACTAGGGCTTGTTTGACCCATATGATGATTGTGGGCTTGGAGACGTGTTAGGATCAACTGATGCAAAGGATTGAAAGCCACTATTTTGATTTGATGGTGGACTTGGCGTGCTGTAGGTGCTTAAAACCTCTGGATCTTCGGAGGCTGAATTTGAGCAGCAAAACCGTTCTTGATGTACAGATTAACATCTTGCTGAACTTGGACAGTTTTGTTCATTGCCATCTTTTGCATTTAAAGCTCATGTCCCTCTAGTCTTTCAATGAAACGTGGTAATGAGAAATTACCATTCTCAGTTCCATTTTTCAATATGGTAAAATACGTAGACTATTCGCACTGCGGTAGAGAATCTGCCAACTTATCAGCAAGTTGTTCGTTGGTCTTCATGATTCCATTCTTTTCATTTGCACCACCAAGTGACAGTATCTTCGATCAATTGTTTCACCGTCTCTCCTTTAATCAACGTGAAGATATCAAATTCTTTGCTTAACAACGCCCTTTTACTATTTCGTAATCGAGCACTTCCCTAGAATTTCAAACGGAGAGCATTCCACAATGATTGTCCATCATCATCGTGATGTATTAACGCCAGAATATCTTCTTTGATGGATTGTTGCAGGATGTTCATCATTTTCTTTTCTTTTATGAACCTTTCTCTTTCAACATCCGAGAATTGAGCTAGAGTCTTTTCGTGGCCATGTTCGCCTATAGGAGCTTGATATTTGACTTCAATAGTGAACCAGCATGTATAGTGATTTTCCTGAACCCAGTTCATGAAACATTCGCTCCAACTGTCGAAATCCTCTAGATTCATCAATTTCGAAGGTTTGGGCATTATGCCCATCTCGTTTTCGAGATTAATGTTTTGTGCTGCTGTGGTAGTGACTGTAGAGGTAGCAAATGCGTTATAAAATTCGTTTGACATTTTCTGCAAAAATCAAGAAACACACTTCCGAAAAATTTGATTAGAATGGTAAAAATTCTTTCGTGCGGTTAACAGTTCATGCAACCAAGTTTCGTTCGGACGATTGAAAGATCCATGCGAATGAGATACTTCACACAAGAAAGCTACTTTTGCGAACAAGACGTCCGTGCGAGTGATCAAGATTGCTCCGTATGAGTTAGATGCTCGTAAAAGTGATTAGTTCGTGAAAATCACAATTTTAAGTTTTAACTTGTAAAATTCTTGGATTTTCAGCTTTCTCGTTCGACGAATGAATCAAGTTGTACCGTCAGTCGTTCGTGCGGGTGGTCTCTTTACCCGTACGAGACAATTAAGGTCAGCAAATTGATAAATTTTACCAATTTCGACATGATTAAGTTCGTTTTTTGATCGGTAATTGTGACGGATTGATTAGAATTGAAATTAACGTAATATCCTAGATTTCTAGTCAATTTAGTCCATGAATTCGTCCAAATCCAAGATCTGTTCGGGAAAGTGTAGAAGAAGATAACTGAATATGATCTGAAACTGATGGAAGCCTGCAAAAACTTGTTGTTTGTCAGCAGATCATACCTCAAGGCTCTGATACCACTTGAGAATGGAGGATCGTGACTCCTCCGAATGAGCAACCGGTCTGATCTTACTCACTAACAGAGCGGAATTTATTGTTAATGAGCTTGACAAACAAACAAGTAAGAGACATATCCACGAGTATACAACAACGTATTAGTCCTGAATACGCAGGACCTTTGGGAATTCTTCAAGCTCTAGTAGATGGTACCAAATTACTTTTCAAAGAGAATCTTCTTCCATCTAGATGAGATACTCGTTTATTTAGTATTGGACCATCTATAGCAGTCATATCAATTTTATTAAGTTATTTAGTAATTCCTTTTAGTTATCGCCTTGTTCTAGCCGATCTCAGTATTAGTGTTTTTTATGGATTGCTATTTCAAGTATTGCTCCAAAACCCCTCATACGTCTAATAATCCACGAGCGTAGGTGATTCATCAACTGTTAGATTGATGAATCGGTACCGTAGCTCTGATACCAGTTTGGGTCCCGTGGGCGGCGGCAGTTCTAGACGGAGGTTTTGGGGATAGAGCAGATTCGGCCGAATGAATATAGATATTATGGATAACAGAATCAGCGGAAGCTTTTCATTCATTCATTCATTCATACCGAAAGAGTTTACATCTTGTCTGGCTGGCGGAGTTCCTGGAGAGAATTCGACAGCGTTTCCCCTCAGGGAACTCCCAAAACTTACAAACAATGAACACACAAGACTTATTTATAGACATGACAGCTCATGCGAACCAAGCATGTTGTCACTCGTACGAAGGGTCATTCGTACGAGTGAGATGTTGTCACTCGTACGAGTAACAAGAGTCACTCGTACGAGGCACATGTCACTCGTACGAGCCAGTACTTGTTTGCACTTGAGTCGTGTGTTCGAATGTAATCTATTACAATATTCAATACACACTCTATCTAGCCTATTTGTTTAACTGCTTCAGTATATTGATTGACGTGCAAAGTACAACTCAAGTAAACAGTTTAACAAGGCTTCGCCGTTCTATTTATTGGTCGACATGACTCGCACAGGAGAGTATAACATGTGGGTGTGTGACTCGTGCAAGTGACTGGCTCATATGAGTGACAATGTGTTACTCGTACGAGTCACCTGTTACAATATAAAATACAAATAAACATATATAATCTGACAATATAAGCCCTAACATGTACATGACGTATCCTAGACAAAGGCAATAGACATAATGCACCAACACAGAACGGAAGATTCGCACCCTAATTGAGGCGGCTGTACTATGCTTTCTGAATCAAAATTACCAATTTTCTTCTAGGCTGAGGCAGTAAACACTGCATTCTATGTGCTTAACCATGTGCTTACGGTCAAAAGAGAAGATAAAACTTGTTATGAGTTGCTTGAATACAAGAAACCTAATTTAGCAGTGTTTCAACCCTTTGGGACCAAATGTGTTATCAAACGCACCAAGGATACTCCTAAAAGGGGCGAACTTGGGGAGATAAGTTTCTTTCAAGGTTACATTAAGAGCCCCAAACAAACATGTTTATTACATTAAAAAATGGACAGTGGAGATCGTGTTTGATATAACTCCTTTAAGTTTCGATCCTCCACAGTCCGAATTTGGTCCTAAAAATGGGTATGATTATGAGAAATTAATTGATTCATTTGATCTTCATGATGTTTCACAAGAATATTCTGAGTTTGTCTACACACATCTTGTGGATAAAGTTGAAGTGGATGCTAGCTGGAGAGTAAGTATTCCGACAAATGTGACCCTGAATGCCACATCAGGAGGACCGGTCGCTGAGTCTTCGTTAGTAAACAATTCAGTTCCCCAATGAAGTTGGTCCTAGTAATTCTGAAGCTAGTAGTAGTGAAGGTGCAAACGTGAAGAAGTATTTCACATATGAACTGTCTATTTACTGAAATGAAGCATGAGGAGATATACAACCTTAGCCTACATGAATGCTTTATCTCTCAGATTGATTCGAAGAATTGTCAAATGGCTCTGAAGGACAATTCGTAGTGTTAGACGATGAAATAAGAGTTAGCTCAGTTCGATAAGTTAAAGGTGTGGAATTTGGTCGATCTTCCAAAGGGTCAAAATGCAATCAACACAAAGTGGGTCTTTAAGTGCAAAAAGGATGATAAGAGTGTTGTCGTCAGAAATAAGGCACGGTTGGTTGTTCAAGGATTCAATCAAGAGGAAGGGATTGGTTACACAGAAGTCTACGCTCCTGTGGCAAGACTCGAAGCCATTTGTTTGTATCTAGCCTTTGCTGCTCATATGCATATTAAAGTCTATCAGTTAGACGTTAAAAGCACGTTCCTTTATGGAAAATTGCTGGAAACTGTGTATGTATCTCAACCAATGGGGTTCACGGCTCTAGAGTCTGAGAACAGAGTCTATCTGCTAGACAAAGCTATGTACGGTTTCCATCAGGCTCCTCATACCTGGTATGAGACTTTATCAAAGCATCTCTTAGATCATGGATTCACGCGTGGTGCGATCCACTCCACATTATTCATTTTGAATAAAGCGGGAGATTTTCTGATTTTGCAGATTTACGTTGATGACATAATTTTTGGTTCATCAAATGAAGAAAGTTCGAGAAAGTGATGAAGTCGAAATTTGAAATGAGTGCGATGGTAGAGTTGTCATTATTTCTTGGTCTTCAAGTCAGTCAGGAGAAAGAAGGGACGTATGTGCATTAAACAAAGTATGTCTACGAGATTCTCAAGAGATTTGGATTGGAAGATTGTTCTTCTTACGACACACCATTATCGACAAATCACAAGCTAACGACAGATAAAGAGAAGGATCCTGAAGTGGATCCAACTTTGTATCGAGCTATGATATCACTAATGTATCTTACAGCTTCGCGTCCCGATATTATGTTTTCTGTTTGTTTATGTGCAAGGTACCAGTCCACTCCGAAGGTCTCTCATATGTCTGCTGTCAAACGCATCGTTAGATATCTTAAAGGGAAACCTAAGCTAGGATTGTGGTATCCAGTTGAAGGTGGTCTAGATTTGATACTGTATGCTGATGCTGATTTCGGACGGTGCCCAGTGAATAGAAAGCAACCTCTTGCGATGCACAACTACTTAGAAACTGTCTTGTGTCTTGGCAATGCAAAAGCAAGTTGTTGTGTCTTTATCCACGTGCGAGGCCGAGTACATTGGAGCTTCAAGCTGCTATGCTGAGGTTTTGGGGATTTTGTTGGTGCATAATGTATATTGCCTACGTCTAGGATATGTCGTATATGTATATAGGGCTTAGAACGTCAGTTTGTAAATGTTTAATGTATATTTTATGTGTTTTGTAGTTGACTCGTACGAGTGAGATAGGCAACCACTCGCATGAGTCACAATCAGTTTCACACTCTCCTGTGCAAGTCATGTGGACGTATAAATAGAAGAATGTTGTGTCAGTAACTGGTAATCTTGTTGGAGTGGCGAATCTCTGCTAAACTGTTTACATGCATTGTACTTGTTCACGTTTATCAATATAATCAAGGCAGTTAAACAGTAGACCTCTCTTGTTTATTTGTCAAGCTCACTAACAATGAAGTTTCACACTCTCCTGTGCGAGTCAGGTCGACCTATAAATAGAGCAGTGTTATGTAAGTAACTTGTAATATTGTTGGAGTGGCGAAGCCCTGCCGAATTGTTTACTTGCATTGTACTTATTCACGTTTATCAATATATTCAAGGCAGTTAAACAGTAGATCTCACATGTTTGTTTGTCAAGCTCACTAACAATGAATTCCGCCTCTTTTAGTTGAGTAAGATCAGTCTAGTTGCTCAACGGAGGAGTCTCGATCCCCCCTCACAAGTGGAATCAGAGCCTTGAGGCCTGATCTATTGACAAACATTAAGTTTCGGCTTACTACCAACAATTTCGAATTCAGATTCACCATTGCAGCTTTCTACTTCTACACTTTCCCGAATAGATCTCGGAATTGGCGAATTTATGGACAAAATGGACTAGGATTATAGGATATCATGTTAAAATCAATGTTTAACAATTTCAGATCTAAAATCGAACTTAATCATGTAAAATTTGGTAAAATTCATCTGTTTGGTGATCTAAGTTGTTTCGTACGGGTAAAGAGACCACTCGTACGAACCACTGTCCGTACAATTTAATTCATTCGTACGAACAAGCTAACAGAAGTTCTTAAAATTTACAAGTTAAAAGTTGAAATTGTGATTCGCACGAAGTACTCACTCGTACGAGCCAACGATTTTACTTGCATGAACATCCTGTTCGCACGAGCAACTACTTTGTATGAATCATCTTGTTCGCACAAATTTCTGAGTCGTACGAACTAATTTTGGTCGCACAAACTGTTTGGTTATTCTCACGAAGAAATTTTATCATTCTGGTCGGTTTTTCTTTTCGGAAAGTGTGTTTCTAAAATTTGTGCAAAAAAATGTTAGAAGAATATTACAACGCATTTGCTACATCAGCGGTCACAACTACCGCAACTCAAAACATGAACCTCGAGAATGAGATGGGCACAATGACCAAGCCTCCAAAGTTGATGAACCTAGAAGACTTCGAAAGTTGGAGTGAACGATTTATGAATTGGGTTCAGGCAAATCATTTTACTTGCTGGTTTGCCATCGAAGCAAAGTATCAACCCCTGTTGGTGAAAACGTTCTTGAAAAGACACTAGCTCAGCTCTCGGAAGTTGAAAGGGAGAAGTTCATAAATGAGAAGAAAATGATGAACATTTTACAACAATCCATCAAGGAAGACATTTCAGCGCTGTTACAACATGATGACGACGCACAAACATTATGGAATGCTCTTCGATTAAAATTCAAGGGAAGTGCCTAGTTACGAAAAGGGAAGAGGGCGTTGTTGAGTAAAGAATTTGACATCTTTACTTTGATCAAAGGAGAGACAGTAAAACAACTGATTGAAATATAATGTCATTTGGTTGTGCAAATGAAGCGAATGGCAATCATCAAGACATACGAAGAATTAGTTGAAAAACTCGCCGATTCCTTACCACAAGGCGAATGTCTACCTATTTTACCATTTTGAAGAATGGAACCGAATATGGTAATTTCTCATTACCACAATTCATTGAGAGATTGGAGGGACATGAACTCAAAATGTAGAAAATGGCGAAGAACAAAGAGGCCCAAGTGCAACAACACATTAATCTGTATTTCAAGAATAGTTCTGCTACTCAGATACAGTTTCCAAAGATCTAGACTACCTTTAGAGCTTACAGCACACCAAGTTCGGTTCCATTCTTCAAAATGGTCGAATCAAAACAGTGGTTTTCAATCATTTGCTACGGTCAATCCGAACACGTCTCAAAGCCCACAGTCATCACATGGTTCGAGCAATCCACAGATCCACCAGAACAGTCAATCAAATCCTACTCAAAGGGTACTACAGTGCAATATCACTGTTGATTTCCAGAATGCACAAAACTTTGATGAGAAGACCGCTAAGCAACATATGTCACTATTAGCATCGATACTCGAATCTTATGACAGTCTTGTAGCAGGCAAAATTGGAAGTTTAGAGATGACCAAAGAGGACTATGATCAAATTGATCCGGTAGAAATGGAGTTGATCGACATCAAATGGTGTATGGCATCTATTGTTAGATGCACACAACGCTTCATGGAAATCACCGGGAAAAAGAACTTGGGAGGATTGGATGGAAAACTTGGATTCGACAAATCCAAAGTTACTTGTTTCTAGTGTCGGGATAAGGGACATTTTAAACGTGAATATCCAAACAGAGAAGTTCAGGGTAATCAGAACCCATTTGCTGACGACTACTACAAGAAAGTTATCTACCACCGTCCTCAACCAAGAACTAGAATGCTGCAGATTGAAGATAGACAGCCAAAAACCAAAGATAAAGCGCTTGTAGTGACTCAAGAAGACGAGGGCTTTAACTGGAACAAGTACATTTCCAAGAATGAGAGTTTAGCATTGGTCGCTGAAATAATCAAAGAACCTAAAGAAGAATCAGAGGCATCTTTTGACGAGGATCCTAAAGAAGATTATTACTATCACACATCATCAGAAGAGGAGAACTATTAAACAGTGCTTTTAAACATCTCCTGCCTAATGATATTCTGAAAACTTTTGTAGGTTACTTTGAACTAATTCATTGATCATCTTGCGAAGGACAGAAAAAACCTGATGCTAAAAAGAGAGTTGATGAAAAGATGTAGAAGTTGTCTGATGAGACCAGCAAAGCGTGTATGGCAAATATAAATGAGGTAAATGAGTCTAAAAGTGAGTATGTGGTAGAAAAATCATGTTTGAAATATGCTGAGCCATGCAGTGAATGTGTTGTAAAAGACACACGATATAATGAGCTCAAATGTCTAACAGATAATTTGTTTAGTGATTACAAATCAACTAAAGAAGCTTATGACAAATTAAGTAAATCTATTAAAAGATATGAAAAAGCACTCAGAGAAAATGACGAAACACTTTCTATGCTTAAAGCGACAGTAATGGACAAGCAAATGGACATTAATATTCACTTAAATACTATCGCTGTGCTAAAAAGTTAGCTTGAGAAGATAAAATAGAAATAGATTGGGTTAACAAATTGTTATTCAGTTATTCTACAAGCTCATACGTCATTAATCACATTCTACCTATGTGGAATACTTATTCTTGTAAAAAGCCATCGGGGGTGGAAAAGGCGCTCAATCTAAAATTGAAAACTGAACAGTCAAACGAGCTGCCTGGGAACATTGACGTAACTTACACAAAATCTGAAAAAGAATGTGACTCCGAGGTGGTTAAAACAATGGTTGAAAATGTTTTAAAAATTGAATCTGAAAAATCTGAATCTGATGTTGAAACATCAGAAAATAGTTTAAACAATAATCCAAACATCATAGTTTATAAAATGCATGGATCTGATAAACTATATTCTGATGAAGGTTTTTCCATCCAGAATGTGAATCTGGATGGTGTCGATAAATTGTTAAAGCTTGTGGAGGTAAGCCATTCTGATTTAGATAAACACGATGTATCATTTTACTCTAAATCGAAATGTGTTAACAGACCCTACCATCATAAAAATAGAGATTGTCCTGAGAATAGGAGGGCTGGTTTGGGTTTTCAAAAGCGAAGAATGAACAACAAGTCCCAAAAGCTAAACTTTACAAAGAAAATCAATTTTGTTTTTGGGACAACAACAGAAAAGGAAAAAGAAATCATCGGAACACATTCCATGATGATTTCAAGAAAGAAAAAGAGACAAGAAAACAAGTTTTGGATTCCTCTGTCCGTAAGGATGGAAGGACATGTTACAAGTGTAAAAATGTTGGGCATATTGCACGATATTGCTCACAACAAATTCCAAAACCTGTTTCTAATTCCAATAGATTTACCAAAGATGAAAACAGAAAGCACCCATAGTTGTACCAAAGCAGATTTTGAAAAGTAACTTTGAATTAAACAAAAATGTTAAATCAATGATTTGATCAAATTCTAAATTTGAAAATGGTGAAACCTCTACCAAGAATCAACAAAATAATTCAAAGTTTTATGCTAAAAAGGCGCTTTTGAAAATACAAACATGGGTTGCAAAAGTCAAATCATCTAAGGTAGATTTGAAACCATTTGTTCCAGTCAAAACGGAGACCAAACAAAAGGTTAAAATTAATGTTCGTAAAAAATTTGATATTCCAAACCCGCCGAAGACCAAACAGGCTTGGGTTTCATTGTTTAAATAGTATCTTTTTCATGTGTGCACGGGCTCCCACGTCAATCATGTCAAAGCGATCAATCATGTCCAAAAGGATTATGGACAGTGGAGCTTCTCGACACATGACGGGGATGCTTGCGTTGCTGCGTGACGTCAAAGCTATCCGAGGAGGCTATATAGGATTTGTTGGAACTCAAGGTGGTAGAATTGTTGGTGAATGAATTCTGAAAAATGGATTGGTATCATTTGATAAAGTGAATTACATCACGGAACTTGAGAACAATCTACTCAGCATTTCGCAGATTTGTGATAAAAAATTTACAACGCACTTCAATGATAAAGAATGCTTGATCTTAAAGCCGGGATTCAAGATTCCTGAGGAATGGATTCTTATGCATGCTTCGATAGAGAATGATCTTTATGTTCTTGATATGAGTGTCGCATCCACAACATCAAAGAATGTTCAATGCTTTGTTTCTAAAGCTACCGAGAAGGAGTCATGTCGACTTATAAATAGAAGAGTGTTGTGTCAGTAACTGGTAATCTTGTTGGAGTGGCGAAGCCCTGCTTAACTATTTACTTGCATTGTACTTGTTCACGTTTATCAATATATTCAAGCCAGTCAAACAGTAGATCTCACTTGTTTGTTTGTTAAGCTCACTAACAATGAATTCCGCCTCTGTTAATTGAGTAAGATAGGTCGGTTGATCGTCGGAGGAGTCACGATCCCCCTCACAGATTCAGCAACAAATGAGAGACTACGGTTTGAATTTTACTCAAACTCCAATTCTTGTCGACAAAACTCTACCATTTCCATATCTAATAATCCAATTAATCAGTCATGCACTAAACAGATAGATGTTAGGCATCACTTCATTCGCGACTGTGCTGAAAGGGTTTAATCGAGATGGTTAGGGTAGTCACTTTGGATAATCTTGTTGACCATTTTACTTAGACATTCGATCGGGCTAGAATTGAGGATCTGGGCCGAATGATCGGCATGATCAACCATGAGTAAAATGCTTTTAGAAACTCGTATAAAACATTATTTTATATTTTGTACATTTCTTACTGCTTTTCAAAAATTAAAAACTTAAAAAAAATATTTTACTGAGTTGTAGGTTTAACTTTCTAAAGAAAATATAAACATAACTAAAAAAATTGTAAAAATGAAGTTGTGTTGAGAAATAGTGGAAATGATAGTACATCGGTTAGATGTATCTGATGCAGGATTGTGGTATTATATAGATACTAACTTCAACTGTAACAGATTCACTATACGTTGTTTCCGTAGGTTTTGCGCGTAGATAAGAACCTGCTTTTGGTATATAAACACAATGTACTGCATAACTCGTGTGGTACATCTCTCGGATATATGGTCTTAGTACGGTAATTTCGTTTGATAAATTGCCAAACTTCTGAGATACTAGGTCTTTATGCTTGATCTTCTGATTTTGCGTAAAGCAATTGCCTAGACCTTGTATAATGCTTTGCTGAGCGCTTTGTTTGTTCGCAAACCACCTTGGTGGATTGCTTTTCTGCCACAGCAATCATCACCGGTCGCAGGACCGCTTGGGTCACCCAACGCCCGGCCTAATTCCCCCGCCCAAGGGGCCACGCCAAATCTCAAGCCCACCCGGGGTGGTGAAGCGGGCGTTTCTATCCAACCTAAGCCCAAACCCCCGCCCCATACCCCATAGCCTTAGCTAACTGAGAACAAAGGAGAGGGCGTCGCCTCAAATCGAATCAAATTTCTCAACTCTACGACCGCTCCGGTCACACTGGATATGGCTACTCTTTACGGCATTGTCCGTAAGATAAGGCAGTCTTGGGCTCGCACCGAGGAAATGAAAGATTAGCTGACTAAGAAGCTTCCGTCCGTTGGGAACCGGTGAAGGCTCCTTTTTTTGGTCTACTCGGACGAGACCCGTGAATTTCTCTTTACTAAGAAGTATATTCCGGTTACTACTCCCTTAGTCGAGGGGATCCTCTGTTCGAGTAGCTAGGCAGATACTCAATGGCTCGCTCGTGCTCGTTCTGGTTCGTTCTTTCCTTCTTTACTCGGGGCGGCTAACATAGAAAAAGTCTGGTTTTGATGTCCATAGTTGCAGCAGCTTCATACCAAAAGCCAGTTCGCAGAAATAAGTAGGTTTCAGGGATACCAGAATCATCTTCTCTCCCGGTCAAAAATAGATTGTGTTAGATATGGAACTCTATTCAGACTCTTTCTTCGGTTCGGAGGTTGGGAATCTCCCTTTTCCTTAGATAGATTAGATAGAATAGGGTGTTCGTTCACGCTCGGCTTGCTAGAACTATTAGATCTGTTGTCAACAGTGGCTGCTAATCCGGACACAGTGAGCCTATAATGGTGGAGAAATTGAAACCAAAGGCGAGGCTGCCATTAGATTAGATCATTCAGAGATATGTAAGCATGCGGAATCATAATAAGATAATCAAGACTGGGGTCAGGGTTTCCTGGAATAAAGGAAGGGATAGGTTAGTGAAACTATTCTTCTCGAGTTGGTCCTGTGAGGGATTGCCATATTTACCCATTATACCCTTCTCCTTGCCTCGGTGAGGTCTTTGGAAACCTAGAATATACAGAGAAATACACGAGTGAGGGCAGAGGCTGGTGGGGTTGGAGTCTCCTCGCTTAAGCGAACACGGGATGAGCGGGAAAAGAACTGAGCCCTTCTTTCTTTTATGTATGTATTTTTATTACCTTACCATTAGGTGAGGGGCGAATCGAAGAGGCAGCGCTAGCTGAACGAGCTGAAATAGTCAAAGCGCACTCCTCGAAGGAAACAGTCAAATAAAAAGGAGCTATCCGGGAGTGAACCATAAAGTACAGAGTCGAGAACACGATAAGGTTCTCTTCCGGTAAGCGACGTAAGCGCTGTAAATGAGTATGAGTGGGTATTCAATATGCGGTAGGGAACGTTATCGGAACTGAGACCGCTCGACTGCCCAGACGCGGCGCCTTTTCTCATTATCATCTACCGCCCTTTCTTTCCTCCCCGCTATTCACGCATGAAGATCGTCGTATGTATCTCGACTTCGGGTGTCGGTGCTATAGTATAAGTAGGAGTACATTATGGCAGGATCCGTCACCCGGGCAAACCAACCCTCCTCCAAGAAGAATTTTGCTATGCCCCCCCCCGATCCCTATAAAGCGAAAGAGCTGCCTGGTGATCCATAGGTTGCAGCACGTTCGGTCGTTAACTCCTCGCGCAGCTCTAGGACCGACCGATGCCTCACCTGCACAGATACCTACCTAGTGTCGGTCGCACATTCAACATAGCGTTCGGACTCATGTGCCTACCAGAACCAGGGGTCTTCGAGCCTGCTGCGTACGATTAGCCAGCCTTGTGGTGCCGCATTAGGTTAGGGAACTGGGCGATAATAGCTCCTCCGCATCCTAAAGCGCGCTTCCCTCCTAGGCGTGCAACACTAAGTAATCCAAGCCAACCCACATTACTGACTAACGGTGGATAATCAAATTTCTTAGACGTACTAAAGACAACTCCATGAATGAGCAAAATGAAGGTTGCATTAATGAGAAAGATCTCTGGGGAAACCGCTAAAAAAGATTGAACAAATGGGAGGATCCGAACGAATTCTGCTTTCATTTCCCACGTATGGAGCACTGAGTTACTTACGGAATCTCAAATCTTGAGGCTCATTAGGGCCCCTTTGATGAAAGGTAAGCGCTTTGGCTGGCTACCTAGAATATAAAGATCCTCCACTGCACACTTTAGATAATTGTTTCCATCCAATCAAAGACGGGGAAGCGCCTATAATCTAAAGGCCAAAGAGTGCTCTTTGCGCTACTACGCATCCTTACTCATAGTATAGTGCAAGTTAGGTTTGGGTATAGCAGGACTTGAACCTGCAACCATTAGGTTAAAAGCCCAATGCTCTACCAACTGAGCTATACACCCCAAAAAAGATGTAGTAGTAAATAAGGATTGGTGCGGAAAATCAAAGAGGGCGGCCCCTCTTCATCATATTAAAGGGGCGCGGCTTTGTATGAGGCTCGTACTGCAGAGCAAGCAAAGAAAACGTAAGGGCGCGCGCTAGCACTCCTGCAAGAAAACGGCCTAGCTAACGCGCCCCTTATTGAAAAGTCAAGGATATTGAATGATCGATATGAGAAAGAAGCGCTCAAGCATTCGAAGAAAGTCAACCTTACTCAACAAGCACCTTTCTTAGCTTAGTAAGGTTGCTTCTTTCCACTCATTGAAGATTTTATCTACAAAAAAAGGTCAATGGGGGGGGTACTAAAACGGCTCTCACTGACACCATCTACGAGAAGGTGAGGTCGTCTTTATTTCCAGCCGCCATACGGTTCGCCTTAAAGCCTTAAAGACAGAGAAGGGGAGTAGAAGTTATCTATGTAATTACGGTCTTTGTTGGTCGGGGCGAGCACTCTCTTTTCTTTGTCAAATTCCGTCTTACCAAACAAGACTGACTTCTTACCAACCCGCGAAGGGTTGTGAGGCTGGACCAGGTATGAAGAATGAATCTATATCTGTGCACGGAAGGGCCGGCGGCCGCTCAACTGTTCGAGCGCAATGCAGTGGTATTGGTTCCGATTCGACAAAGGTAGAATGCCTGGTCAAAGGTCCAGTACAGTAGGTAGCAGGCGTGTTCGTTTTGGCTCCCGAGCGAGAACGAGAAAGAGGCGATGCATCATCCTTGCCGCTACGTACGTTGACCTTGACTTGACAAATTCATCCAATTGAACTCAAACTCAAAGGAGGACCACAAGCTCGGGGCTCAACGAAAGAGAAAGTCTCGGCATTAATAAAATGGGGTTAGCAGTGAAAGAAAGAGCCCGGCATTCATTTTTGAATATTCATAGCTGAGTTTACTAAAAGAGGGACCAGCTCATCATAATGATGGAAGACACCTCTGATCGTTCACCTCTAATGTGACACGTTCCCTCCCAGTTTGATCAATGGGATCAGTCGGCTAGAGAGCGGGGCTATTCTACTTCCGAGGAGACAAAGTAGTCTCTTTTACTGACTGAACCCCTCAGTTCAGAAGTCTTCGTCAACATGTTACGAAGCTCCAGTCTGGCGGTCAACTTGATACGGGAGAGGCATGAGTGCAGTTCGATCATGTGGTGTATTCCTTTGAAGTGAGTAGGGTCTCTTTCTCGTTGATCAGTCTGCCTCTGCTCTATTGAAAGGTCTCCATTCCTACGGCGGTTTTGTCAATGAACGCATGGATAAGTAGGCCTTTCTTGCAGACCGATCTTCTGGCGAGTTCCTTCCTTCGTAGTAAAATCTAATGATACGCTTTGGTGATGTTACCTACCATAAAAGGCCTGCTAGGTGATCGAAATCGCTCAGGTCACCGAGGACTCACTCACCTACTCCTTATCTAATACTTTCTTCTATCTACTGAATTAAAAAGGCGACCCGGCGCACCGGGTTATAAGATAAGATACAGTGTACTACTTGACTGGTAAGAAAGAGCTTCCGTAAGAACTGGAAGACTCTTGTATGTACGGTAACCCTATCTTCCGCTGCTGGTGGACTGTTGACATAAAGGACGACAGAAGCAACCTTTCTTAGCACGCTTTTCAGGCGCTTAGCTTTTGCTATAAAAAGCAAGGCCATAAAGTAAGTGAAGTTGCAAGCCTAAGCCAAGAATATAAGCTATTTCTTTTCCCCCTCTTCCAGTTCTATTAATAAAAAGGCCATCATGGACCAAGATCCAAAGGGATCAATCTTTTACACCGATGTATGGTACTCTCTCGACCAGGTCATCATAAGAAATGCAATGCAAAATCTTTCTGAAGTGTTATAAAGAGGGAAGGCGCGCTACAACTAACATAACAGCCTCTTCCTTGCCCCCCTAAGAATCCAAGGGTGACCTTTGGATGTTGTCGTGACACTTTGGTTACGAAGGTTATCGGGGTCTAGCTTTATGGATGGATTCAGTAATCGAAAGTCCCTCCAACTCAATCAATATCAATAACATGTCGTGACCTGTTAGGCTTGGTTGATTTTGTCAGAAAAGAAAGTAGGTTTCGGGTTCATTGATTCGTACACCCCCGATGCTGGTAAGGTCGGGACCGTGGTCGTACGTCTCTGGTTTGCCGGCCTATCTTCTTTCTGAGATTGACTAGGCAGCTGGGTTGGTTTGGCTATTCTTTTCTATTGAAAAGGAGTCAGCTGTCTGCGCGAGTCCTCTTCTTCTAGGCTCTGCTGGACGACACCGCATTCTGGTTTAAATAAATAGATGTCGGCCGTACTTGTGATGGTTCCCAAGGATCCAATATGACCACTTCACTTAGGTCTACGTTGTCACGATATTGTTCTATGGAAGCGGGAGGGGTGTTAGAAGTTCGGCCCGCTTTTTTTTGTCGTAGGGGAGGGATTGACCTTTCTAACACATATTCAGTCGTACCGGCACGGCCCCATTTATTTATCTTCGATCGGAGCATCTAGCAGCGCAACCTAGTTCTACTTGACTAAGCCCATGCTCGTCCAAGGAGGGAGTTTGCTTTACCCAACCCCCTTTTTGATAACAAAGCAGAATGCCCCGACCTGACATTCATTAGTTTCGAATGAAGAGTGCCCTGCCGCACCTACTCCTATCAAAAAGCGAGACTTTACTATACTAAACAAGAAAAGCTCCTTCTATCTTCTTAGTAAAGCGCTAACGCGCGCCCTGCAATCAAACTCAAGTTTCGCCTTGATCGATATGACAACCTTACTAATAGAAAGGGTCAAAATGCGCTAAGCAACCTATCTTACTAATATAATAGTAAGGGCCTATCTAAGCCCTATGGTTGTAAAGCTACAGCTCGAAAGTCGGCCTTACCTTCTATGTTTTTAGTAAAGGGCCTTTTCAAAAAGGATCGCGCTAGGCGCTCACGTTTTTTGGCTTCCCTAAAATAGCATATTTTTTCAATTGGTAAAGACCTGCCCCTTGTTTCAGTCAGAATGAGTCCCTGGGAACCCGGGACATTGGCTTCTGCCAACAGTGAACTATTAAGGATCGCATCCCGCGCATATTCTACATTATAGCCTGCAACTGATTCAGTTTCCGCTTCTGGGAGATCAAACAGAGCTCGATTAGTTTCTGCTAGACAAGAAATAAAGAACATAACCAATACAGGGAACAAGGGAATACCGGACCATATCTGCTTTTGCGCCATGACAATCTCACTTGAATTACGGGACCTACACATATTAGTACAGTATACCGGGGTCCTCGGCCAGAACCACACGTGCAAGTTTCCCTGCATGTGGCTCGTCCGTGCTTTTCTATTCCGCTTTGCCACCTATTAAGAGAATAGGTCCCGTTCAAGCGGTCCGCCTTTCTTCATCTATACCAGCTGCCACGCAATAGCCCATAGAAAGGATTTCAGCGCCCCTCTCTGGATAAGAAGCAGATCAGTAATGGAATCAATAGCTTGCCCGAACAGGACCCTAGCTTTATTGTGAGCCAAAAATCTTGATCAATTTCCCTTCCCTTCCCTTCCATAGGGATCGTTGTGGCATGAACTCATTTCTGCCTTTTCTCACCCGCGCCCTACCTTGTAACCGAGACTAATGGGTTGAAGGGAATTACTTAAAAAGCACATAAGATGAGTTGAGAATAACCTGAGCCAAGGAAATGTAAATTGGTTACCGGGGTGTCCCCCCGCAAGAAAGAAGCGGCTCTTACCCTATCGTCGAAAGTGAATAGAGAGAACAAGTCTAACCCCCCATGGTGGAATGACGAGGCAGGACGTTAGAGATGCCGCAAGGCTTCGTATACGTGTGATCTAGGATTGCTAAGATTATGTGTTCAAATCCATGAGAAATGTCACTGTTTAATAACATACCATCCCTAGCCAATGCAGGCCAACTAGGAAAAAAAAGGAATCCAATTGAGGGGAATCTAGCTATCCGAAACCGACTTTATTTTCTCTGTTTAAGGCCCTTCTCCCTCTTCGTATTCTTTGTTTCTCTCATCAATCTTGTTTCCTGATACATTATCCTACAGTGGTGGTTGCTAGGTGGATTCCGCATACTTAGTGATCGTGTTCGTGAGTGAGATCCTTGGATTGAGTTGACTTACATTTCCCATTTGCAGCAAAAGAAAAATTGAACCTGTCACACCCCGGATTTCCAACCAAATCCATACATCGTTGGGTCCGGGTGGAGAGTATTGTGATGTCAGTTGATAACATCATTGTCAATTAAATAAAACACAGCGGAAGTCTTGGATTTAAATTACTATTACAAACCAAATGTTCAAAGTACAAAAATAATATACAGACGGTTCATAATAGAAGATCCACAGGCGGATCGTAAAATGTACAAAGAAAGAATATAAAACAGACTTTAGGGCAGATCTTAAGGATTTACAAGATCCTCTTATTTCACTATCGAGCAGCTTCCGGCCTATTTCGTATTGTACCTGCAAGCTTAGCCTTTGGAAGATACGTCTGCTTTCGCTGGTAAATACACCCAACTGACTCATTTAGAAAACATTTAAAAATGATTTTAAGTTCAAAAAGGCACAAAATCTTTTATAACTTGGGAAAGTTACTTTGTAAACTTGTTAACAGATTCACATGTTTGTCCATACATACAGGGCCAGTACAGAGACCGAGACATGATTAAATACACACCACTTAGAACTCACGGTGGAGTTATCCCCAACGTATTGGGTAATTTGCATTTGAGCGTCTGTTAGGAGTATGCCTACACCTCGCGCTAAGGTTGTGGCCATTACCTAATGTAATGAGCTGAGGATATCCAGGACACGGTAATTTAATCCCTGATGTTTAAGTTATCAAACAAAACTGATTAAAACAGAATATGTGGATTTACTAGCCACAATCCGACATTCGATTGATCCCATTTCCGACTAAGCGGTAATAATGTACCATAACCTAAGCCCGTATAAGGAAAATAAGTCGAGAGTATTTACCTGAGCTAGTCTTCTTTTAATTTTAATAACAAAGCCATACACAAAAGTAATAAGTGCAGATAGCATTTACCGGCAAGTCTCTAGTCTGGATTATGGTATAAGCTAACCAATTAAATACTAACGGTCTTTATTTAAGTCATAGACTTAGACCGAGTAGTGTACGTGATCAAAACGTATAACGCTTGATTAAACGATGATTGGATAGAATGTAGTTTAAACCCGACAAGTACTTTAACTTGCATAATATGGGTAAACTATAAACATTCTGGATTTTGAAACTTAAATGACAAGGTTAAACCCGTTTCGATTAATTTCCGTAAAATAGTTACATATACTTAACCGTACGCATATTAGCGATATCGGGTAACCGGATAAGTGGGACAAGTTCTATATGCCTTTATACTTCAAATAATTGTAATATTAGTAGGATATCAACTTATATGCTCGTTAAGGTTTTAAAACGAAACTATGCCTCAAAAGGGCATTTCGGTAATTATATACCGTATACAAGGAACTTGAATATAATTTAAGTTTATAATCATAAGTACTCTGGATAAATATTTTATTTATGATATAATATCAGTAGGATATAAGTTATATGTGCAATTTATCTTTTATGACCAAACTATGCACCTAAGGGGCATTTTGGTCATTTTACACATAGTTTTATAAGTTATTTAGGATTCTGAGTTCATATCATAAACCTACTATAACAATATTTAAAATGAGTTTTAATATCAGTAGGTAACAAGTCTTGGTGCATTAGTATGGTTTAAAACCATACTATGCGTCGAAACGGCGCTTAGGTCGTAAAATGACGATTTATGTGATGTTTAACGAAAACTAACGTTAAGGTCATATTAAAATGTCTTAGATATGTTATTTAGCATAACATATCATTAGGTAAAAGATTTACTATGAAAAGCTATGATTAAAACCATTTTACGAGCATTAAGGGCTTTATCGTCATTTACCAACATAATACAAGGACCTGTTTGAAAACTCAGTATATAATCAGGTTTAACATCCCAAATAATCCTACTTATAATATTACATCAGTAGGAAACTCATTTTCACGTTCATTACCTTTTAAACCTTGTTTTATGCAAAAAGGACATTTAGTGAAAATGGCATAATTACGGAACTTGTGCATAAACTCAGATTTTGATTATGATCATGTAATATAACCTTAGAGGGTTATGCTACATTATATTACGATCATAATGCAACCTTATATCAGTAGCTAACTAGTCTATATCGGTTCAGAATCAAAAGTCAAAGCACAAGTCAAACTTCGCGACTTTCGGTTGCGAACCGACCCTAGAACTGAAATTGACGAGCCGAACATGTTCTTACATGTTCTAATAATTATTACCAACTTGTTTAAGTTTTAAACAGGTTTCATAACATATATAAGATAAATTATAATATTTCCGAAAAATGGCATGTTTGACTTTTTTAATATTTAAACTTTGACCCGTCAATTGGTTTAGCAAATGTGATCTTCAGGTGGAGCCCTTTATAGGGATTAACACCTACCTTATTACGATCACTTAGCCATATTCGTTATGAACAATGGCTGGACCATAATGGACTTAACCGAAAGTTAAGGCGTTTTTTGAAAAACGCTTGACTTTTGGCTATAAAAGCCTATAAACGAAAATGCACAAAGAAGGAACACTTACTAGTGATTCCTTGGGTGCAAAAGAACTATGTTGGATGATCCTTTCAGTTAGAAACTTCCAGATGAGGGAGAAGAGTTGAAAATGAGAATCGTTCAAGTTCAAAGGATGAACCTTTGCACCTATTTATAGTTGGAGAGCTTGAAGGAGGTGATGCCAGGTGCTAAGGGGTGTAAGAGGAAGCTTACAAGTGTCCTAAAACGTGGCATAGCAGTTTCGGAATCCATAGTTTCGATTTTATTGGTTTTTGGCAATTTGTGTGGAGGCCAAACAAAACTTTCTGCAGAAACAGGCCTCTCGGCCCCGCGAGAGAAGGCTTAGCCTCTCGCGCCCGCAAGAGGAAAGGCCATAGACAGTTTCAAAGTTTGACACTTTTAGCCCCTTAACTTATAAAATCCTCTAAACCTTCCTAAAACACCTTTTTGGCATATTTAGCCCTCCGTAGCCAATAGTTGGCATACCCGGGATTATGCCCGGACATTGTCGACCTCTTGGTTTGTTAAAAGGTATAAATTTACATGTTAACACTTTTAATCCCTCCATTGTCCAACTTTCACAAATTAATGGATTTACCTCTTGTCCAACAAACGGGACATGTGAGAGTTAGGACTTCGTAAAGGATCACTCAGAGGCTCACTATAAGCATGTTGACTCCGATGTCACTCAGAGGCTAGGCATGTTGACATATTAGTCACTCAGAGGCTAAGCATGTTGACATATCAGTCACTCAGAGACTCGTTTATGCATGTTGACATCAGAACGTCACTCAAAGGCTCAGTTTTGAGCATGTTGACACCTTTAGTCCTTATTAGTCTTTAATAGACAAAAATAAAATATGACACGTGTCACTATACTATTGGACATGGTTTTAGAGGGTGTTACATCCTCACCCCCTTAAAAGAAATCTCGACCTTGAGATTTTATTCAAAACGATGGGGGTACTTTTGTCGCATAATGGAGTCAACCTTCCATGTATACTCGGGCCTCTAAAGGCATCCCATTTAACCTTTACAATAGGTATCAATTTTCTTCATTGCTTCTTAACCTGTCGATCCTCGATCGATATTGGTTTCTCAATGAACCTCAGGTTTTCATCAATCTGCACGTCTTTGTGCGACATTTCTAGCGACTCATTGGCTAGACATTTCTTAAGGTTAGATAGTAGAACACATCATGGATTCCACTGAGCTCCTCAGGCAACCTGAGCTTATAATCTACAGTGCCGACACATTCGATTATCTCGAATGGTCCAATATATCTCGGGCTTAACTTGCCCTTCTTTCCAAAGCGAATGACACCTTTCCAGGGTGATACTATCAACATAACTTTGTCCCATACTTGGAACTTAAGAGGTTTACACCACTTGTCAGCAAAGCTCTTCTACCTATCACGGGCAGCTCTGAGACGATCACGGATTTGTGTAATCTTTTTGGTAGTCTTTAGGACAATCTCTGGTCTTGATAGTTGGGCTTCCCCAAGTTCTACCCAACTCACCGGCGTTCTACATTTTCTCCTATACAAGGCCTTAAAGGAGAAGCCTTGATGCTCGTATGATAACTATTATTGTAGGAGAATTCTGTTAGGGGTAAGTGGTCATCCCAACTTCCACCCAAATCAATTACGCACGCCCGAAGCATGTCTTCCAAGGTTTGAATAGTACACTCACTTTGACCATCAGTATGCGGATGGTAAGCCGTACTAAAGTTTAATCGTGTGCCTAATATTGTTGGAAACTTTTCCAAATGTGAGATGCATATGTAGTATCTCATAAGATACAATAGATATCGGCACACCATGTAGGGTCACAATCTAGTCCACGTAAAATTTAGCTAATTTGTCATAACTATATGTCTCTTTAATTGGCAAGAAGTGCGCAGATTTAGTCAGCCTATCAACGATGACCCAAATCGTGTTATTACCACGTTTGGTCTTGGGTAACTTGGTAATCGAATAGTCCTGGCGGTTTCTAATGTTCGGCCTTCACTGGCGAACACGTCAGACACTTAGCTACATAAGTGGCTATGGTTTTCTTCAAACCCACCCACCAATAATTCTTCTTCAAATCCTGATACATCTTGTCACCTCCCGGGTGTACTGAGTATCTTGTATTATGTGCTTCCTAGAGGATTAGGTCGCTAAGTCCTCCAAACATTGGAACCCAGATTCTATCATTTAATCTAAGGATTCCATCCTTTCCAGGCGTTAACTGGTCAACAGTTCTGCCTAATCCCTCATTAGGAATATTAGCTTCTAATAGGCTTGCTTTTGCGCATCTAATAGCTTTTCACTTAAGCTATTTCTGAGCTCAATGCTCTTGGCATTAATCCTAATAGGTTTAACCATTTCCTTGCGACTTAAGGCGTCAGCAACTACATTTGCCTTGACGGGATGGTAGCGAATCTCACAATCATAATCATTAAGTGTTTCCATCCCCCAGCGTTGTCGCATGTTCAATTCCTTCTGATTGAACAGGTGTTGGAGACTCTTATGGTCAGTGTATATAATATACTTTGTACCATACAAGTAATGTCTCCATAATTTTAGTGCAAATACAATGGCACCCAATTCCAAGTCATGGGTGGTGTAATTCATTTAATGCACATTTAATTGTCGTGATGCATAGGCAATTACTTGCCATTTTGCATTAGCACACAACCCATCCAGTGTGTGATGCATCATAGTAAACAACAAAATTCTCAATACCCTCAGGTAGAGATAACACGGGAGCATTGCTCAACTTGTGTTTTAGAATCTCAAAAGATTCTTGTTGTTTGGAACCCAATCAAACTTAACATTCTAGCGGGTCAGGGTAGTCAAAGGAGTGGCTATCCTCGAAAAGTTCTCAATGAACCTCCTATAATAACCAGCCAATTCTAACAGACTACGAATCTCTGATGAGTTTTGGGAACTTCCCAATTCATTGTGGCTTCTATTTTGGCGGGATCCACTTAGATACCATGCTCACTTACCACATGTCCAAGGATTGGACTTCTCTAAGCCAAAATCACATTTAGAAAATTTAGCACAAAGCTTTTCCTGCCTTAATAATTCTAGAATGCACCGAAGATGTTTCTCATGATTAGCTTGATTACGAGAAATAGATAAGTATGTCGTCTATGAAACAATGACAAACTTATCAAGATATGGCTTGCAGACTCTATTCATGGGATTCATGAATGTTGCTGGTGCTTTTGTGAGCCCGAAAGGCATCACCAAAAACTCATACTGACCATAACGGGTCCTGAAGGCTGTCTTAGGAACATCCTCACTTCTAACCTTTAGCTGGTGATATCCTGATCTCAAATCGATCTTGGAGAAGTAACTAGCCCCTTGAAGTTGGTCAAACAATTTATCGATCATGGGCATAGGATATCTATTTGATTGTTATCTTGTTTATCTCACGATAATCAATGCACATCCGCATTGAACCGTCTTTCTTTCTAACAAAAAGAATTGGAGCTCCCCAAGGTGATGAACTAGGCTGAATAAACCTTTTTCTAAGAGTTCGTCTAGCTGCGTCCTTAATTCCTTCATTTCTGTTGGTGCTAGTCGGTATGGAGTTCTAGCTACGGGTGCCGATCCTGGTATGATATCAATTCTAAATTCCACTTGCCTATAAGGAGGTAGGCCTCGTAGTTCCTTAGGGAAAACAATGGAATATTCCGAGATAACTGGTAGGTCATCAATATTTGGCTTAAGCTCGTTTATGGTTACTTGTGCCATGTAGATGACACAACCTCTGCTCAAACACTTGGATGCCTTAAATACGACACCTTGTCTGGAAATCCGTAGTGTGAGTCTCCAAGGATGGTGATCATTTCACCGGATGGGGTTTTAATCTCGATGAGTTTCTTATCGCAGGCGATGCGGGCCTGGTTATAGGATAACCAATCCATGCCTAAGACAACATCGAACTCCGCCAATTTCATTGGCAGAAGAGAGATAGGGATGGAATGATTTTTAATAGATATAGAACATCCATCAAGAATGGAAGTTGCGGTTTCTAAAGTTCCATCGGCAAGTTCTATCTCATAGGTTTTATCTAGAGTTCTTATGGGTAAGTTTAGTAGTCTACTAAACTTATGATCAACAAAAGATTTATCTGCGCCCGAATCGAAAAGAACTCTAGCATAAATATTGTTAATGAGGAATGTACCTGTTATAACACTGTTGTCATTAACAGCCTCTCTTGCAGTCAACTGAAAGGCACGGGCATTCCCCTCTTGGCCTCTCCAAGCTTCACATTATTATTCTTTAGAGTTTTAGGGCAGTTAGTCAATATGCCCTTTTTATTGTAGACATAGCAAACGGCATCCTTAAGATTCTTGAATCTTAGGGTCTTATGCCCTCTTCTTTTACAAATGCCACAGGGTTTAGCTTGTCGGTCATAATTACACTGTCCCTAGTGCCTGCGGTTGTATGTCTTGCATATTGGCGTTACAGCCGACTTGTCTTGGTTCCTTTTGAACCCAAATCTCCCTTAAACCTTTGGGAGTTGTCATCTTCTCTCTTTCTTTTCCCGTCAGTTTCAGATTTAACTGACTTTTGCCTTACTAGATCAAGGGTGAGGGAGAGAGATAGGTCAACAGCAGACCTATAGGTACTAGGCTAAGCAGCCTTTACCATGCCCTTAATCTCGGGCGCTAACCCATTAATAAAACGCACAATGCGTTTGGTCTCAGGGGTGATTAGATAGGAAACTAACCTAGATAAGGAGTTAAAGTCAGAAACATACTTCCGCCAATCTAGGTTTTTCATCGAAAGAGATAAGAAGTCTGTCTCAATTTTCTCCACCTCATGAGGTAGGCAGTAAGTTCCTTGACTAAATCGACAAACTTAGGCCATCCTAAGTTGTATAGGTGGACTTTACCCATAGATTGAATCATAGCCTTCCACCATATTATGGCATCGCCCTTAAAGGATTGTGATACGTATTTGACCACATCCTTATCAACACAATTGTTGATATCTACGATTGTCTCCATCTCATCCAGCCACTTCAATGCTTCTATAGCCAGCTTCTCTCCATTGAAGTCTCGAGGCTTGCAAGAGACAAAGTATTTATAGGTGCACCCTCTTTAGAAGAACGGGACCTATCTGCAAAATCTATTATCTTTGGTTCACTCTTCGCATTTGAAGAGTGAACAGAGCTCTCCCAATGAGCTGAGGATGCGGTAATCGATAATGGTTTAGAGCGAGTAGCACTCGACTCTTTAAGCTTTTCTATGGCCTTACCCATGGCCTTTTCAACAGCCGCATCAATGCGAGCTTGGAAATCATTATTATTAATGTCTCTATTTTCGGCATTGTTAGAGTCAACATCCCAGTGGCTACTTTGTGTCTCATCCGAGTTAGCCATTCCTTGAGCTTTGGTTCTATAAACCAATGAAAGTTCTCTTTTAGACATGGTATTAAAACCCATATTTGCTTTAAACATTAGATATAACAATCCATCTCCCACTCAAACTAGTGTGAATAACATCACAACTCTTAGGCTTATCATATCTATATTTGGCCTAGGTCTTAATAGGACCATTATAGGCAAATTGAAATTTCGGACATAGTCCATATATTACTAGACAGTGGATCGTAATGTCACAACTGTCATTGTTATATGGACAATTATATATTACACACAGGCTTGTCACAAAGGACATTTAAAACATGGCTCTTAGGCCTGTCTCTAATGGACATAAGACTATGGCACATAGGCCTGTCACTAATGGACATAAGATTATGGCATATAGGCTTTCACTAATGGACATAAAATATGGCACATAGGCCTGTCACTAATGGACATAAGATTATGGCACATAGCCACTACATCACTAATGGATGTTTGAATCATAGTCCCAAGGGCAATACATCACTAATGGATGTTTTAATCATAGCCCCAAGGGCAATACATCTCTAATGGATGTTTAATCATAGCCCCAAGGGAAATACATCACTAATGGATGTTTTAATCATAGCCCTAAGGGCAATACATCACTAATGGATGTTTTATTCATAGCCCCAAGGGCAATACATCACTAACAGATGTTTTGATCATAGCCCCAAGGGCAATACATCACTAATGGATGTTTAATCATAGCCCCAAGGGCAATACATCACTAATGGATGTTTAACCATAGCCTTAGGGGCAATACATCACTAATGGATGTTTTAATCATAGCCCCAAGGGCAATACATCACTAATGGATGTTTTATCATTGTACTAATGATATTAGCTGGGATCAAATTTGAGCACATAGGCTATATAAGGTTAGGACATAGTCCATTACCTTGAAGGCTAGTGTGGTTCCTCAAGTCACACTACCAAGAGTATGAACATTCTTGAATGTTAACATAAGAGTACCTTAATGGTTGATTAATAATCCCGGTCGCATTGACCTTAATGACTTGGAGGCTTGAACTTAGTCCACCACCTATAGATAGAAGGATAACTTCCCTTAACTATCATGATAGAAGACCCTTTGCGTCCTTAACTATCATTTATAAGCTAGCCAAATATGTGGTCTATGCCACTTGGCTAATCAAAACCACTAAGATTCTCTTTGGAATTATATAGTAGAACATAAATTTCGAGTAAAAGTGAGACGTTCGCTTGAAGAGGATGAATACATATATATATATATATATATAATTCCAAAATATTTCATTAAATGTTAATAAAAGGTACAATACTTGAAATAAATAAATAAAACTAACTATCCATGCAAGGACTAAAAAGAAATAACTAGTCCACGTAGGGACTAAAGAAATAACAATGTCCACGCAGGGACTACATATAATAGAAGAGACTTTACTCGTCCTTCTTTCCCTAAACCAACTTGGAGAGTTTCTTGAAGAATTTGTTGGTCTTCTTTTCTGTTTTCTCCACTTGTTGTTGCATTTCTTTCATTCTTTCTAAGGCCTCATTTATGGCCTGAAGTTGTGGCAGAGGTTGTGGTTGTGGCATAACCGGATACTGGTACTCATAACTTGGATATCCAGTAGGTGGATAAGCAGGTGGGAAAGGAGATGGGTAAAGTACGTTATGCATGATCGCTTGCGTGTAAGGATCATGCGAAAGTGTTTGGTAATCAATAGGAGTAGTTGGGTTAAAAGGATCATATTCAGTGTTATTCGATGGTGGTTGAACTGCAATTGATGGCGTAGGTTCCACCACAGGTGAAGCATTAGAGGGTCCACCCATTTGTGGGTCCTCTTAAATAGTAGGGTAAGGTTTGGGCATGGGTGGTAGTGAACCTGACCGTTGAACTGTACGTACCGACATACGTGCTCCACGTTTCCTTCTTGGTGGCTCATGTGGCTGTTGATGTTGTTCCGCCGGTTCCATGTGGACATCTTCCTATATAGGAGGTGGTTGAGAATGATGGGAAGGAGTGTTGGCAAAGGTGAATTGGCTCCAATATTGGTCCCACTCATTAGGACCTTGATATGGCGATCCTGCATAGGAGTTGGAATTGCTCGAGATTTCAATAGGATGCGCGTTTGATCCTGATGGTGGCATCTCTGGGTCAGAGTCCACATCCATAGGGTTGGGTTGATCCAACTGATTCTGATCAGCTGGAGCTGTATTTAAATATTTGTTTGGATTAAACTCATCATGGTAAGAATAATGAGAGTGATGGGAGTGATGCGAATGATACAAGTGGTAAGAACTTTGGGTATGGGTTAGCGAATGTTTGGCAAAGGGCCATGAATCTCTCGAGTCATCATAGGGGTTCGGGTGATGGGGATATGAAGGGATATGTCCTGATGGTCCTCCCCTCATAGGTCCTTTTCCTCGTCCTCGTACTCTTGGCGGCATTTTCGTGTTTAAAAATCAATTCAAAACATAATAATAACATAATAATGAAATGAGTAATCCTAGGTTATTGCCTAGACTCGGAAGTCTTAGGAATGTGCTTGTAAGTTTGGGATTAAACACAAATAGGCTAGTGTTTAATTCTCTCAAACATTGGCTCTGATACCAACCTGTCACACCCTGGATTTCCAACCAAATCCATACACCGGTGGGCCCGGGTGGGGAGTATTGTGACGTTAGTTGATTACATCATTGTCAATTAAACAAAACACAGCGGAAGTCTTGGATTTAAGTTACTATTACAAACCAAATGTTCAAAGTACAAAAATAATATACAGACGGTTCGTAATAGAAGATCCACAGGCGGATCATAAAATGTACAAAGAAAGAATATAAAACAGACTTTAAGGTAGAACTTAAGGATTTGCAGGATCCTCTTATTTCACTACCGAGAAACTTCCTGCCGATTTCGTATTGTACCTGCAAGTTTAGCCTTTAGACGATACGTCAGCTTTCGCTGGTAAATACACCCAACTGACTCATTTTGAAAACATTTAAAAATGATTTTAAGTGCAAAAAGGCACAAAATCTTATATAACTTGGGAAAGTTACTTTGTAACCTTGTTAACAGATTCACATGTTTGTCCATACATACAGGGCCTAGTACAGAGACCGAGACATGATTAAATACACACCACTTAGAACTCATGGAGGAGTTATCCCCAATGTGTTGGGTAATTTGCATTTCAGCGTCTGTCAGGTGTAAGCCTACAACCGCGCTAAGGTCGTGGCCATTAACTAATGTAATGAGCCGAGGATATCCAGGACATGGTAATTTAACCCCCGACGTTTAAGTTATCAAACAAAACTAATTAAAACGGAATACGCGGATTACAAGGCACAATCCGGCATTCGGTTGATCCCATTTCCGACCAAGCGGTAATAATTTACCGTAACCCAAGCCCGTATAGGGAAAATAAAGTCTAGAGTATATACCTGAGCTAGTCTTCTTTTAATTTTAATAACTCTGCCGTACACAAAAGTACTAAGTGCAGATAGTATTTACCGGCAAGGTTGTAGTCTGGATTATGGCATAAGCTAACCAATTAAATACTAACGGTCCTTATTTAAGGCATAGACTTAGACCGAGTAGTGTACATGATCAAAACGTATAACGCTTGATTAAACGATAATTGGATAGAATGTAGTTTAAACCCGAAAAGTACTTTCACTTGCATAATATGGGTAAACTATAAACATTTTGGATTTTGAAACTTAAATGACAAGGTTAAACCTGTTTCGGTTAATTTCCGTAAAATAGTTGCATATACTTAACCGTACGCATATTAGCGATATCGGGTAACCGGATAAGTGGGATGAGTTCTATATGCCTTTATACTTCAAATAAATTGTAATATGAGTAGGATATCAACTTATATGCCCGTTAAGGTTTTAAAACGAAATTATGCCTCATAGGGGCAATTTGGTAATTATATACCGTATACAAGGAACTTGAATATAATTTAAGTTATAATCATAAGTACTCTGGGTAAATATTTTATTATAATATAATATCAATAGGATATAAGTTATGTGTGCAATTTATCTTTTATGACGGGTAAATATTTATTTATAATATAATATCAATAGGATATAAGTTATGTGTGCAATTTATCTTTTATGACCAAACTATGCACCTAAGGGGCATTTTGGTCATTTTACACATAGTTTTATAAGTTATTTAGGATTCTGAGTTCATATCATAAACCTACTGTAAAAATATTTAAAATAAGTTTTAATATCAGTAGGTAACAAGTCTTGGTCCATTAATATGGTTTAAAACCATACTATGCATCGAAACGGCGCTTAGGTCATAAAATGATGATTTATGTGATGTTTAACGAAAACTGACGTTAAGGTCATATTAAAATGTCTTAGATACGTTATTAAGTATAACATATCAGTAGGTAAAAGATTTACTATGAAAAGATATGATTAAAACCATTTTATGAGCCTCAAGGGCTTTATCGTCATTTACCAACCTGTTTGAAAACTCAGTATATAATCTGGTTTAACATCCCAAATAATCCTACTTATAATATTACATCAGTAGAAAACTCATTTTCAAGTTCATTATCTTTTAAACCTTGTTTTATGCAAAAAGGGCATTTTAGTCAAAATGTCATAATTACGGAACTTGTGCATAAACTCATATTTTGATTATGGTCATGTAATATAACCTCAAAGGGTTATGCTACATTATATTATGATCATAATGCAACCGTAGATCAGTAGCTAACTAGTCTATATCGGGTCGGAATCAAAAGTCAAAGTAGAAGTCAAACATCGCGAGTTTCGGTTGCAAACCGACCCTTGAACTGAAATTGACGAGCCAAACATGTTCTTACATGTTCTAATAATTATTACCAACTTTTTTAACTGTTAAACAGGTTTCATAACATATATAAGATCAAATTATAATATTTTCAAAAATGGCCTGTTTGACTTTTTATTATTTAAACTTTGACCCGTCAATTAGTCTAGAAAATGTGATCTTCAGGAGGTGTCCTTATAGGGATTAACACCTACCTTATTACAATCACTTAGCCATGTTCATTATGTACAATGGCTGAAGAATAATGGTCTTAACCGAAAGTCAAGGCGTTTTTTGAAAAACGCTTGACTTTTGGCTATAAAAAACTATAAATGAATATGCACAAAGAAGGAACACTTACCAATGATTCCTAGGGTGCAAAAGAACTATGTTGGATGCTCCTTTCAGTTAGGAACTTCCAGAGGAGGGAGAGGAGTTGAAAATGAGAATGGTGCAGGTTCAAACGATGAACCTTTGCACCTATTTATAGTTGGAGAGCTTGAAGGATGTGATGCCAGGTGCTAAGGGGTGTAAGAGGAAGCTTACAAGTGTCCTAAAATGTGGTATAGCAGTTTTGGAATCCATAGTTTCGATTTTAATGGTTTTTGGCAACATGTGTGGAGACCAAGCAAAACTTTCTGCAGATACATGCCTCTCGCGCCCCGCGAGAGGCAAGGCCTTAGCCTCTTGCGCCCCGCGAACGTCCCATAGACAATTTCAAAGTTTGACTCTTTTAGCCCCTTAACTTATAAAAGCCTCTAAATCTTCCTAAAACACCTTTTTGGCATATTACGCCATCCGTAGCCAATACTTGGCATACCCGGGATTATGTCCGAACATTGTCGAGCTCTCGGTTCGTTAAAAGGTCAATCAGAGGTATAAATTAACATGTTGACACTTTTAATCCCTCCATTGTCCAACTTTCACAAATTAACGGATTTAATCACTATCCTCCAACAACGGGACATATGAGAGTTAGGACTTCATAAAGGATCACTCAGAGGCTCGTTATAAGCATGTTGACTCCGATGTCACTCAGAGACTGGGCATGTTGACATATCATTCACACAGAGACCGAATTTAAACATGTTGACATATCAGTCACTCAAAGGCTAATCATGTTGACATATCAGTCACACAGAGGCTCGGTTGACGCATGTTGACATCTGAACGTCACTCAGAGGCTCAGTTTTGAGCATACGACATGTGTCACTATACTATTGGACACGATTTTACTGGGTGTTACAGGTGATCAAGAATCAGAGTTGAAATTCCCAACAGATGTTATGTCAATAAAATGATCATAACATTATTACTTGCTACCATCAGAGGTTTCTTCTTAACAAAAAAAGTGTTGTACTACCAAAGGAATATTCATCAGCCACTTTTCCTTACTCTTGTAGCTTCTTTTCTAGTTAAGCTCTCTCTCATAAGTGAGAAACCTACAATAAAGCTGAGTCAAACTCATCTCTTTAAACCCAATAGAATTTTTGGTTATAAAGGCAATAGTGTCCCATTTATCTGGTAGTGATCTAAGAAATCGGCTATCATAGTAGAATTTGCAAAATTAACATCCACCAGTTTTAACTCACTAATTAGACAACTAAGCATTTCAAATGTTACGTACGATTGGTTCAAATCATCTCTGTTATTTTTAGTAACTTCTTTAATGCCCCCAAAATGTTCTTTTAGAGCATCCCATAACTCCTTTGCACTATTGTAATGTAATAGGCCAGCATAGATATCATTAGGCAAAGCAGTTGCCACGATGCTAAATCCCTTTGCATCTAGCTCAATTTTCTGAAAATCTTGCTCGGAGTAATGTTCAGGACTCTTTGGAACTTGAATTTTTGGGTCTTCGGCACTCGATACCATTAGAACATGTGGTCCGAAGATAACTGATTTCTAGCAACCTGTGTTATGTTGTGCAAGTATATGACCCATCCGACGTTGCTAGATGTTGTACTCCGATCTGACAAGTATCAGAGTTTTATATATGTTGCCAGTGTTGTGTAGATCTTGTGGATTTTGAGACATCTGCTAGTTTAGAAACAGGTTTTTGTTTAAAAACTTTGAACGTAAATAAAATGGTACGTTGTTTTCAGTACAAACGAATTAGTAGTGAGAGCTGGCCAATTTATATCAAATTGATTGTTAAATCAAATTTGAACGACCAAGCTCTGATACCAATTGTTAGGAACTGAGTTTGATATTGATGTGATTGGTTAGATGAAATCAATATAAGAGATTAGATAATCAATGAAATAGTGCAGCAGAATTGTGTAAACTTTAAAATCACAACAATAGAAAGATTATTTTCATTAACATGCTTTTGTAACAATAATTACGTATGCATGCAATTCACAAACTCCCCCTCAGCCTAAGATGACTCCAATTTGTTCATAAAGAATGTGTAGAAAACAATACATGCACTATTCTATTTGTAGTACATTTCAAACCACTAAGCATCTTAGCTGACGTCACTATGAAAGTGACATTTAACAAACTAACAAACTCTAACCTCTGCTTAACAAAAACATTGTTACATTACTGTTGAGATATTCTCTGTTGGGCTTCATCCTTTGTTAGTTTTCAGCAGACTTTACTTCAAGAGACTTTATCTTCATCAGAGCTTCTCATCAGCAGAACTTGGCTTCTAGCAGATCTCAGCCTTTAAACAGATCTTGTGAATAGTCTTTAAGTCCCAGCAGAGTTTGAGCAGCAGAACTTTATTATAAAGGATCTGATGTTAGAGATTGTTTTAGCTTTTCAATCATCTCTTTTTTTGTAGGGTTCAATAAATCCAACAAATTCGAACAAATAAATATTTTGGATCGAAAAATGTGTTCAGCACTGTTCGAACAGAGGTACTACGTCCGTACGAAGGTGCTCCTTCGCACGAAGGTAGTTACCCAAGTACGAACGTAACAAAAATGCCTAAAAAATGCTTTGAAATTTTTTTGATCATGGTGACCAGACGAGTGTCCAGAAAAAAATTGGTCATAGAAATTTTTTCTGATTTTAACAACAAATACGGGTTGTTTGGGGACACTGTTGAGGGCTTTAGAGAATAGATTTGATGATGCGATCACAACCTAGTGAAGAAAATGGGGTAGTCACGGGTACTTATGCCGAATGATTACCATTTGGAGTAGTGACTATTAATGGGCCTAAAAGAAAAATCCACATCGATGAAAAACTGACTTTTGAGGACCAAGATGACACATTTTCCGGATACTAGAGTTTTTAGTGAATAGAGAGTACTGAATTTGCCAAGTTTGAGCGTGAAATTCAGTGATACATTTTATAGAGGCCAGAATTTGCATAATTTAGGGGGAATAAAATATATTGAAATTCCGATATTTTTGAAATTCGTGACATGCAACATTATTCGGGTGGTTCCGACTTTAGATTGTCCGGGGATGCATAGGATCTGGATTTGTTAGTTCGTGATCGTAGGAAGTTTAGATTCTTCAGATCGTGGTCAGATTGATGTCTTAGGGTTTGTGTCCCGAGTCTTCGTCAAGCCGAATAGAAGGATTAGCGTCAGGAGATGCATAAGTATTGTTGATATGTAAACGATATCACAGCTGTTTTATAGTCTAAAGTGTCATAATGTGTAACGCCCCAAAACTTGAATTTTCACCTACTAGTACGGTTTTCATGTATTATGGAATAAAAGTGATAACTAGGATTAATTAACCTAGTTTATTAATCATGAGTAATTGATAAAAACATGAATTAGAGGCTTCTTATAGTAAAACCATAGTTGGGGACTAAATAGTAAATAATCAAAAATAAAAACACAACACGCACACTTGTATGTGTGTGTGTCGACTAGGAGTTAAAAAAGAGGAAGGAAGAACTCATCTTGCCCTAACTCTTCATAATCATCAAATACAAAGGCTAAGGATGTTGAAATCGAATGCATGAATTGAAATTAGTGATCCCCTAAGCTTGAGGATCACAAGGTATGTTAAAATTTTATACTTGGTGAGGTTTTCTAATTCAAGAAAATCTATGAGATGATGAATTGATGGATGTGACTTGAGAAAATAGTGATTTAAGTAACAATGGAAATGTTCTTGCGTTGTAGAATCTTTGATTTTATGAAATAATGAACATATTTTTTGTACAAATGATTGTTCATGAAAAGTATGAAACAGGTTTATGATCATAGGATGAGAATCCCCAAATTGATACATGAATTGGTTAGATATGGTGATATTGTTGGGCATGATTTGTGAAACTTAATTTATTTTAGTTGTATTTGCTTAATGAAAACAAGAAGAGGGAAAATGAGCATAGGATACTTGTACTATGTGCATAGAAAGTAGTATGCACACTAAGTGTATGATGAAATGTCTAAGTGAAGTTAGGATGTCAGATTGTAAAAATATCTTAACAAATATGAATGAAGTATGATAATGATGTAATTAGTAGTAAACTAACTTGAAGAATGTGCTTTAGATGGAACTCGTACAAGAATTCAAGTTAAATATATGTTTTGATCAAGATTATGCATTAGGGGCTTGTACATTGTGCTTGAATGGGAGATGCTCGCCATGCATTATGTTAATTACTTAATTTGCAATTAAGAAGTGAATGTGTGCTAAAGATATATCTAATGAGCTTACTAATAAGTATTCATGTTGGGATTATGTTGTATTAACGAATCTTGTATGATGTTATCAAATTTCATAATCGTGAGAATACTTGGATGTGAGGAATTTGAAAATTAATGTTTACACGTGTGACTAGTTTTTCATGCTGTTGGAAGGATCAGATGACATGAGTGTGAAGTATATGGTGTGGTGGTTATGCTCTAGCGTGTCAAGATAATATGTGTGCATGTCTAATTGAAAAGTTAGACCACTTGATAGTTGACTTCTGAAAGTCAACGAATGTGGGAAATTATAAAGTTAGGAATATTAACACAATAAATTGTTAGGAATATCATGGGATATGTGTTAGACCTATTTACGTATAAAGTATGATGATGTATTGGATTTCGTGAATGCTGAACAATGTGGTTGTCAATCCATGCCTTATGCATGTTAATGAATGACTGACTAAGGAGAGTCAACATAACTACGAGTTTGAAATATATGTTGATAGAACATGCATACTAACAAGGTTGTGGACATTATGGCATGGAAGGATAGGAATTTCACTAGCATAGATTCGAGCGTGGAAGGCTAACGAGTCAAAAGGAGACAAGGAAGCAAGCATGAGCATGAATGCTTAAGGTAAGTGACTATCGATCTCACTTCTTATTTTGTTTAGATGAAGTTATCTATATTGTAATAATTGAAATCAAGTAATGATGTGCAAATAATGGAATTTGCTAGGATGAGAATAGTTGTAATGGTCGTTCCATGTCAACCCGGTGAAACGTTAACGTAAGGGAAAACGGGTCAAAACATATATCATAAAGTTTAGCCAAAAAAAAACCATAGGGATTGGCTTGGGAAAGATATGGAATGAATTAAGAACTTGAATAATGATTATTTCACGTATTAGAATGGCATGGAAGGATAGAAATTTCACTAGCATAGATTCGAGCGTGGAAGGCTAACGGGTCAAAAGGAGACAAGGAAGCAAGCATGAACGTGAATGCTTAAGGTAAGTGACTATCGATCTCACTTCTTATTTTGTTTAGATGAAGTTATCTATATTGGAATAATTGAAATCAAGTAATGATGTGCAAATAATGGAATTTGCTAGGATGAGAATAGTTGTAATGGTCATTCCATGTCAACCCGGTGAAACCTTATCATAAGGGAAAATGGGTCAAAACATATATCATAAGATTTACCCAAAAAACCATGGGGATTGTCTTGGGAAAGGTATTGAATGAATTAAGAACTTGAATAATGATTATTTCACGTATTAGAACCTCCAGGACACACGATTAGTGAGTAGAAAGAACAAAAATGCGAAATTCTGCGTCTGAGCTTGAGAGGGGGCGTCGGTGACGGCCAGGTTATGCGTCGGTGATGCCCTGCCCTGTTGCTGCTAACACCTTATCTTGCTATCTACGCAGGTCCGACGTTGGAAACCTATTTTTCGCGTTTTCTTATTTTTCCTTGCACCAAGGTCCCGATAAGCTTCCCAAAAGTACCCTAAGCATACTATAGAGTTTTGTGAGGTATGGATGAGTATAGAACTCATTTTTTAAGTTTCCGAATTGCACATCAAACTCACTAAAGAGTGTTTGTGCGGTGCGAGTAAAAAGGGAGCGTGTATGCAAGTACGTGTGGGGATAAAACAAGTATGTAATCCTTGTAAGTATGGATTTAATTAAATGTTAGTAAACAGAAACCATTGGTAAACGTGAATAGAAATAAGTATGTGCGTAGACTAGTGTGTTCGAGACTTATACACGTGTATAAATGTTTGTGGTTAAGATTGTTAGAATGACTATATAAGCATGTAATTCTTTATGTAAGAGTTTGGGTAGGGAGGTATGCACGTATTAAGTTGGATTATTATCTTTTAAGGAATTGGGATAGACAAGATGTATGCATGTTAATAAACCAAATGTTACCGAATGAGTGTGATTCGTATGAAGGTATGTATGGTGTTAATAGATATGAGTATTGATGACACTAGCTGAGTTATCTATGAGAATGAAATGAAAGTGCAAGTTTGTAAGTGTTGGGCTCTCAGAGATTGGAGGTCCGGTGCAAAGAATGAATTCGGAAGAACATCATAATGGAATAGAATACTTAGATAGATTGCTACGTGATTACTAATTGTTTATATATTCATTAATTATGTATGAAATCACCATTTACTAAAGGTTACATTAACTAAGGATGAACAATGTATTTATATTACAGAAGTTGTTTTAAACGATTGTCAAGTATGTTAGATCAGTTATAAAGAAAGAAATTTTGAGGCTCATACTTCCGATGTGTCTTTTCGGTTAAAACATGTTAGGGTCTTACAGAATGGTTAATCTTGGAGCAGATGAATTGTTTTTCGGACTAACCGCCGGGGAATGATGATTTTTGTTGATTAAGTTGTTGCCGGGTCTAACGGAAAAGACTATATATATATGTTATCGTGACTGAAGAGGAAGAATGTGATTGTTCGTGGAAGAATGTTTATTTGAATGTATTATTAATAATTTGATATCCGATGAAGATTTGCTGATTGTGAAGATTTTCGTGGGTGTTCCATGAGTTGAAGTTACCCGTGTGGTGATTTGAAGTTTCTATCAATTACCGGTTGGGTTTTTGAAGATTAAGAGATTCAGCTAAAGTGGTAAAGTGTTAAATTAAAAACTGAACGCAGATGTGGTTATAGTCGAAACAGAGAAGCTGCAGTGATTAGTTTCGAGTTGGTGATTATTCGTGAAGATTACAGTTAAGCAAATTAGAAGAGGCCGGGAACCTTGCAAACAAAGACCTGAAGATTCATTTTAGGGGGAATTTGTTTATAATGAAGATAGCGCAAGCCCGAATTATAAATCAAGGGGGAATTATCTGAAGATATCAAGATGCCTGATTGAAGTTGCTAAATATTCAAACACGACTATCATATTTCAAGATAAGGATTCGAGAGTTACATTCAAGGGGATTTGTTGGGGCATATTATCTATGTCCACCACTGTGCGAATAGGCTAGATAGAGCGTGTGTTGAATATGGTATAGTATAGTTCAGATACTAACACAAGACTTTGGATAGTATGAGAGAGGTCCGTACAGATGTAATCTCGTACGGATGTAGCCTCGTACGAAGGTAACACCTTTGTACAACGTTAAATCCTCGTGCGGAGGTAACACCTCCGTACAGAGGTAACTACCTCCGCATGGACTAGTACATTCGTCCCAAACCTCAAGTATATACAATGTGTTGTGTGTTCATTAGTTGATAATTTTTGGAGTTCCCAGAGGGGAAATGCTGGAGAAACTTTGTTTCTCCAGCATGTAAAGATGTATACTCTTTAAGTATGAATAGAATCATTCGATTTATGACTATTCTTATACCAAATTAGTTCTTATCTACCCAAACTTTCATCTAGACAAGTCAGATCCAGAACTTTCATACTCAAAATAGGTCAAGAAAGAAAATGAGTTTCAAAATGGATGATGTGCCTGTCAACAGGAATCCCCAATCATTTCCCAAAAGAGTTGATTCAGACTACACATATCTCCCACAAAGCTTGAACGATCAACCTACACACAATACTCACTCCCTAGAGGCTATGGGCAACCACCATGCACCAGGGTACCTTATAGGTATGAAGAACATGTGCACCAGTACCAAAAGGCAAGGGCAAATAGACATCCACATGATACAATCATCTCACTAGGAATGGTCAACCAACATTTGACCCAAGTGTGAAAGCATACGTAAGGGTCAGACACAACTATTAAAGATAATGCAAAACTTCTTGGGACAAATGACTAATCCCACAGAGCCATTGGAGTGGTAGAAAACACCAAACCCAAAATAGATAATGCTTTAGGTCAACTACGAAAATGAACCATTTACCACTACCTGCAGGGAACATCTATTAGCAATTTGAAAGTGCAAACAGATGTTACCCTAACATCTATCTCTATCTAAATAATATAAAGAAAATGTTTAACAAATGTTCGAAAAGATTATTGCAACATTAATATGTTGTAGTAAAGATAGAGAGTGTTGTAAGCAAAGGGGACCTAAAGAGGGAGATACTTCACTTGAATATCTCTACTCAAGGCCCACTCCTAGGATGCTTCTCGTTCCATACCTCACCTACTAAAAATTATTCCATCATCATTCCAAAAATTGCTTGATGCAATTGATATAACTAACTTACAATACCTAATTCCTCTTAAGAACAAATTACAGAGAGGACACCTCAACAAATGACTAGGGCATGCACAGGAATCATTGGTATCCCACGAGCAAAGGAGGCATCACCTCCTGTGTCTTAAGAGATGCATACATGTATTTCAAGTGGGGCAGATACTAAAATTTTAGAGACAATAGTCTCACAATTGGACAATGATTACATTATTGAGACCCCCTTGAAGGCAACAACCGTTGAGACAATAGTCTCTTCACCAGTTGGAAGCCCCTAGTACCAAGAAAAAGGGGCACCTACTTCAAGACTAGGTATAACCACCTCAGGTGGGAATTTGGATTATCCTATTAACTTAAGTGATAGATTGAATTATTCTAAATTGACGGAGAGAACCAAGTTGGAGTTATCAGTTGTAGAAATTAAAGAAATGATGAAGACTTTGGTACAAAACCCTAGAACTCCACTATGAAATGCAACCATTACAAAAGAAATGTGGGCACATGTTCAACCATACCTACATCTTCAAAAGCAACTTGCAGATGAAAGACATAACATGTAAGTAGAGTTGATAAGATAAATGGAGGATGCCAAGTACAAAGGTACTCGGGAAGAGGTTAAAGCCATTAATGACTTTATCCTTGAAAACACTAGTACAACGCTCACTTTCCCTAACATGAAGATGATTCCAAAAACCGGGAGAAAGATTGCATGAGAAAGCTCTCGCCTCTAGTCAAAAAGGCTGAGAAAATACCTAGCATTGCTGGTTTTAAAAAAAACAAGACAAGAAGAAATTGCAAAAGAAATGGAAAAGCAAAACAAGGGGATACAAGGGAAGCTAATATACAGATGATAGTGTAAGAAATCATTGAAAGAAAGAAAATTCAAGATAAGCAATGTTCTTCAAAAAGGGTTCCAACAGAGGTTACAAAAAACACTCCTACAACTATCAAAACACCCATCATTTAAAACTACTCCCATTGTACAAACACTTTTTGCAATTACAAAAGTGGCATGAGAGGTTACAACTATCAACTACCATCACCACCACCAAACACAAGTCCCCTAAAAGACTACTAAAAAATTCCAACAACACAACTCCCGTAACCATCATCAAAATCACAAACCTCTCAAACCAGAACTAGGAAAACTAAATTCATTGTCCAAGATGATGAGAAAGAAACTCATGATGCATAACCTATCAAAACCACAACCACCAAAACCTTATCTATCATATTTCAATCATCCACTACCACAACTAGAGCAATCACCATCACAACTCCACTTACAAAACTACTACCCATCATACTTGACCCACTAGAGTTAGAAAATATATTAAAAGAGACACAATCTTTCTACTTCACAACTAAAATCAGCCAAGTTACCTTTCCATCCCTCAAAAGATATCAAAAGCCTAAAAATGAACAAGAGTACCCAGGACTGAAGGTTATACAGGCTGAAAAGATAGTTGCTTACAAAACCAAAGGGAAAAGTGATAAGGAGGCTCAGCAAATCATGTCTACAAAATTCACAAAGGTGAATAGACTTGAATAATTTGCAAAAGATGTTAGTCAAAAGGCTTCTCAAGGACCAATAAGCAACGCTGACCTCTAAAAGGAACTAAGGAAGACTATCTGGAGCTCATCATGAAAAATAAGCTTTATAGAGCTTCAAGAGCTCAATTCTCTAATTGGACTACAGAAGCCCTTCTAGAAGAAACCATAAGGATTGAGATGTTAAAGATCAATCAAGACAACAAGTACACTCCTCCCAACTGGCCGCATGAAGAAAACATGTTGGACAAAAGGCAGTTGAATTGAGAAGAATGAAGGATGTGATAGTTTCTACAAAGTTTGGATCTATGCAATCCGTGGCTAGATGTGATGAGCCAACAATCAAAGAGAGCTACAAGAATCTTGAAGCTTTAAGAGTTGTAGATCCCTCACACCCTAAAAGGCCTACTTATGAAGATTTGCCTACTAGTTCTCAGGCTACTAATCTTAACTTCCATATACAAAACATGTCTCTTTAATGGTTATAAGCCATCTCAAAAGACAAAAGGATATATCTGTAGAGGACCTAAAAAGATATGAAGACGAGCTTAGACAGGAAAGAATTGGAACTGTGCTAATAAATGGGCATCCTATTGCCAATTCCGTAGAACTATTAGGGCAGGTCTTGGGAGACCATAGTCCATCACCTCTTCCAATAACATCGCTCCTAGTTACTTCATCTTCCTCTAAAATTAAAAAATGGTCCTCAGGCAAAGCCAGCCATGAATTGACAATAGTCAAGGTAAAAGGAGAAGTGAAAAAGACTTCAATGAATAGTGAGATTAGCCTTAAAATTGAAGATTAGCAAGAACTACTAGGTCATCCGCATGAAAGGGATGTTGATAACTTACTCTCGGAAGATTTGAAAAGTAATTTAAAGCACAAGTCAGAGATAAGTTGATAAGGAATAAAGATTGATATAATAAAATTTGTTTTGGCGTCATCCATTCTAGGGGGAGATTGTTGGACATATAAAAGAACATATGATATTCAAAACCCAAAACATGATTAACTTATTAAGAAACAAGCAGAAGACTGATCCAAACTCTCCCAAAGGTAATGAATCTTGGACACCTAAATCAGAACATCTTTTGAAGACAAACAAACATCTGATTAAAGCCTTAGAACCGTTCTTCAAAAAGAAACATGGTCTAATGAAGGCTAAAGTCTGTTAAAGCCAAATGTCTGTGACGAAAACCAAACGTCTGTCTGGCCAAACAGATGTTTGGATCAAAGCAACAAATGATAGTCTAAATAGAGTTTTCCCTGTGTAAAACTACTTGTTTTGTATTAGTAATTAGCATACTTAGATCAGATGTTAGATTTGCACAGATGTTTGCCACATCTGTGGAATCTTTTCTGTACGAATGTTAGATATCACTTTCAGAGTGATGCCAACCAATCACAAATAGATCTTTGGTACTTAGTATAAATGGATTACACTTGTTAATTGATCGGCTAAGGGGACTCTTTAGAGTCAATCATTTGTAAAACATTTGTAATCATTGGATTATTAATGAAAAACAATTGCTGATGATTACATCTCTTTTGTCATTATTTATCTTTTGTTGTACAATTCAATATTGATTTGATCTTATACTGTTTTTAATCACAAACCTTGTAAACTCGTACCTAACAAAGTTTAGAATAACAAAAATTAGAAGTCTCATGCCCAATTGTTAGCCTATTTACGACAAAACGGATGTTAGATCTTCCATTCCAAAGCTTCTTTTCCTTCTTTATTAATGAACAACACTGAAAAACCTCCTTTTCACCTCTACAATCATCCAAAATCATTCTTTGAGGTTTCCAACCGTCACCCTCCATTTCGCTATTTATAGGCTTTTTTAAGGTTTCCAAATGACGTACGCCCCTACCGTCGATCAACGCGTGCGGGTCGTACCCTATGTTAACAGCGCCCATTAGGGTTCCTTGTCATCATTATGTCGACAGGTTGAAATGGGTCGTACCCTCTAAAGTGCGTACGGGTTGTACCTTAATTTATTTTCACTATCCTGTTTCTTTATTTTAGCTTGTTTTTTTACTTTAGAATCTTTTACTTTAGCTCCGGAACCTGCAAACCACTTTATTCAAGGTGAATTTTCGATAGAACAACTACAAATACGGGGAATTTAGCCTAGAATAATATGCATTATGGATTTCAAACACATCACTTGTCAAGGATGCACTGCCCCTTGAATTATTGGTTCACAGGTTTCCTAAAATTTGAAAACTTATGTTACACGCACCTTCTAAAATAAATATACTTTTACATCAACATACATATATATATATATATATATATATAATATATATATATCAAAGACGGGCATCAATCAAAATAACAAATGAGACATGTAAGTTTGTAAGGTTTTATATAAAATTAATCCTTAAAAAAATGCAGAACCATCTGTGGTGATGCAAACTAAAATAATAATAAACCGACCCTACTCAAGATGATCATGGGTCTAATTGACATGAAAATCGTAGCATATTGCCGAAGCATACGGTTGCTACCACCATCCTCCTCCGTCACAAGATTCACCGCCCGCGTCATTCTCACCACGTAGCGTCTCCTAGTTGTATATTCAATGCTGCCCAAGTCCTCCAATTCGCTGAGTAATATCTAACAGTTTGCTTCAACCTCTCATCCACAAATTTGTAGCGAAAATGATCAGTCACATAATGGAGATGATTAGCATCAAGCCCAAATGCCTCTGTGGGCTCTATACATGTAAATGTTGCAGAACATGTCGGAACCCTGTTTATAAATGGCCTCCTTAGGCACCATGACAAAAGCTCATCACCTATGTAGCCTCCTGGACCGAGTGTACTTGTTGCAAAACTCCTTTACTTAAGTTTTGGCTAGTTTTAATACGTCCTTGAACTATAAACACCATTTGTTGAACCAGATCGCCTTCCCGTATGATCTACAACTTAAAAACAATCAAATTAACAAAATGTTCATGATGCCAGCCAAAAAATGACCAACATGTAGAATGATCAGCATGGTTTCGAGCCATTAATAACAAAAAATTTTCACCTTTTCATTTTTTATAAATAATAGAGGTTTAACACGGTCACATATGTTGTCGAGTATTAAGTCGTCTAAATTGTGGAACAGCGGTGCCTGAATAACATATAACTTTTAGTAACATTAACATCATACTATTTTTTATACACATGTTATTTATACGTAGACCATATATGCAAGAAAGAAATAATCAACCACGTTTTTCTTTAATTCTTATAAACATGGTTTACAAACACATTTTTTTCTTTCAGTTTTTATGTAAATTGTTGAAATCAAAAAATGATTAATCAGAAAAATATGCTGGTATCTTAATCATCAAACTTATCCAAATTAAACATTTTGAACACGTTAAAACCTTTTATTCATTATCCTTTGTATTTACAATTTTTTTCATTGATTCAGCAAAAGTAAAGCACAGTTCAATTTATCGTATGCACAATAAACATTGAATGAACTTCAACCCGCTTATACATTTGATTCATATAATTGTTATCTATACTTTGTGTTTGTCTAAAAGGATATAAATCATAATCGAAATTTACTTGTTCATGGGGTAAATGAATAAAAAACATGGTTAAAGTGCTTCGATTACCATGCGTATGAGCTCAAGACATTGAAAACGCTTGATATCGCGTCTAAGGCCTTCAGGTAAGTCTTTGATGAGTTCCATCTCATCTTCACCTCCCATCAATGCCCAATTTTGGTTTGTTTATGTGATGGTAGTTGTCTTCTCCTCATCCACCATTCCATATCGCGACGTTCTAGTTCCATTTTGCTTTTTTCTTGCATAACATCTTCCAAGAACACCTTCATTATATCAAACAAACTTTGTGTAGGTATTATAGTTTCTCAAGTAACGAAAGTAGCGATGTGAACCAGAATGGGATCATATAGACCAAAACCACAATTCAAAAGAACACAACCAAAAAGGAGTAAACTGAATCGCTTGAGTCTCAACGAGGATCATGAACCAAATCATGATGTTAGTTTATTTTAAGCCTAATAAAAATATGTCTATAAATAAAGTTGTTTCAGTTTTGAAAATACTAAAACATTGGTTCCGGTTTCTGTTGGTAATTTTAGTGTTATCAATGAATTTGGTGATATTAGATTAACTGGTCGACCAAGTTAATCTTATTAAATATTAAAGGAGTTAGGAGATCCGGAGTGCATGCTCACTTTAATGGGCAGATTAGTTGAATTCTCTTTCTAACTTGATTTTGCTAATGGCCCTTAGATTTCGAATACGATGCGGGTTTGTTGTGTCAGTATAGTATATATTGACGCTACACGACTGTTGTGTTGTTCAATTTTCTCTGCAACAAATCAAGAATATAAGCAGTAGGGCTATTCTTGTTTCGGTTGTGTTTAAACAAACAATCAAGGTTGTTTTGTTTTGCTATCAAGAAGAAATAAATGAACATCATTAATTCTTTGTGGTGAAGAACACCGAGAGGGAAGAAATAAAAACACTTTTGTGTTGTGTTGCGAATTAAAGGAGAATAGAACACTTAATGTGTTTTGGTTAATCTTAACAAAGGTGTTGTCTAGGATTTTGGTTGTTTTCGACAGAAAGAAACAAAGGTGTTTTCAAGTATCATATCTTCTACCAATGACGTGTATACCTCGATATCAGGTTAGTTTTCAACTGACTTTTTGGTTTGTATTGTGCGAACATGTATACCTCGATATTAGGTTAGGTTTAAACTGATTTTTTGTTTTGTATTGTGCGAAGAACATAAACAAAAGGGAATAGATGTTAATGGTTTAGGTGTCAAATTTATTCAATAGAAAGAAAAGTAAGGATATGAGTTTCTTAACACCATATGGATTCTTTTCTAGATCTTTTCACAGGTTAGTATTTATTAATTATTTTATATAATTCATAACTAGATTTGTTTGTTAAACTATTATTTCTAGTTTTAAATTCAAAGTTGCTAAATTTTAAAAATGTAACATGAGGCAATCAAGATTAGTAATACTGATACATAAAACACTAAGAAATGGGTACGAAAAGTATTTGGGTACCGGAAACTCGATATCGGTACTTGTTAAATGATAGGTATTATTAGGGTCTACTCATTGTAATTTCTATTTATTTTATACTCCCTCTTTTGTGTATATATATATGTATTCTTTGTAATTCATTCAATAAAAGATATTTTAAAATTTATAACATGGTATCAAGCCAAAAAGCTAGTTGAGTTGTCTAACCTTTCCTTTTCTCCTTTCTCCTCATTCAATGACCAATCTCCCTAATGTGTTGGCAATAAAACTCTCACCCAACAACTATCTCTACTAGGGAATCCAAATGAAGTCTCTCATTAATTCCATAAGTTTATACACATATCGATGGAACCAAAACAGTCCCACCTTCTATGATCACCAAGCTAATCAGAAAGCTATCATTCTTCTAATAACTTCCCTCACCAAAGAAGCTTTAGCGGTTATCATTGGGTTATCTATCGCTCGTGAGATTTGGCTTGCTCTAGAGGCCGCTTTATGTACTGCTTCGGTAGAACGCATTCAAAACCTTCGTGACTCTCTTAGTCTTCTTCAGAATGGTGACAAAACCCGTTGCCGAATACGGTCGATCTTTCAAGGCCCTTTGTGATCAACTGAATGCAATTGGTCATCTAGTTGACCCCATCGACCAAGTTCATTGGTTCCTTCATGGGCTTGGTCTAGCGTTCGAGGGATTCTCCACTACTGTCCATGGATTCCAACCGTTACCGACCTTCAATGATCACCTTGTTCGAACCGAAAATCATGAAATGTGTGTTTCTCTCTACATGGTCCAACTGCTCCAACCCTAATAACAAGAATAACTAAGTCTTTTGGTTCTGATTTTCATCTATATTTAGTTTGAACATCAGGAGCAGTGTTGCTTTAATATTGGAGATGGTCAAGTCTTGTTTAAAAACTAAAACAAGCACTGTTGAGGTGATCCTATTTAATGGGTTCTTTCTGAACCAAGTAGATAAATATGTATGTAGCAGTCTTGATTCCTCTTGCAAAAGAGTAACTCTGATATGAAGGATTTGGGGGAAGATTTTGTTATCCTTGGAATAAGGATAAGAAGGAGGAACAAGAGTATATTAATGATACATTCTCATTACATTGAGAATGTTGAAGAAATTCAATTACTTTGTCTGTTCTCTAGTTCGTACTCTTATAGGTCCTAATATCTAACTTGCGCGTAATCAAGATGAATCTATTTCCCAAATGGAGGCAATTGGATGCATATTGTTAGTTATGATTTGTACAAGGTCTGATATGGCATATGTTGTGGGAAGTGGGTGGATTTACTAGTAATCCAAGTGCTCGACATTGTCGAGTTGTGAATAACTGGTTTAAATGCCTGAAAGGTTCTATGGTTTTTGTTATTAAGGTTTCATTCAGTTTTAGAAGGGTATTTTAATGCAAGTTGTATAACTAAGTGGATTGATATTTCTACTTGGTGAAGGCTCTATCTCATGGGGTTCAAAGAAGCAGACTTGCATCATAAGTTCAATAATGGAATCTGAATTTGTAGTTCTAGCAATTGCAAGTAAAGATGTTGGATGGCTAATAAATTTGATCTTTGTGATTCCTTTGTGGTCAAAACAATATCACAAATACCTAGCAAGTCTGATAGCACTGGCTAAGGATTATAGTTAGGTGTATAATGGAAAGTCTAGACGGTTGTGTGTTATACTGTTGGATTATTGAACCCTATAAAAGAAGATGATTAAAAGCCAAAACAATCTACAAATCTGATCACTAATAAAGATCTGTTGCTCTAAACTCTACTAATACTTAAAGACTGTTCACAAGATCTGTTGAAGACAAAGCTCTACTAGAAGCAAAGATCTTCTAGAGAGAAAACTCTGATAAAGCATAAAGGATGTTGAAGCAAAGGTCTGCTGAAGACCAATAGAGGATACCTCAGCAGTTGTTATTCAATAGAGTTTTACTATATAATTAATGTAACAGTGTTTAGGTCTAGCAGAGGATAGAGTTTGTTAGTCTGTTAAATGTCACTTTCAGAGTGACGTCAGCCTAAGATGCTCAATGGTTTGTGATGTACTATAAATAGAACAGTGCCTATAATGTTCTATCTATGACTTCTACACATTCTGTACGAACAAATTAAAGTGATCTTAGGCTGAGTGGGAGTTTGTAATTGCATGCATATGTGATTAATATTACAAAAGCATTATCAATGAAAACATTCTTCCAATTGTTGTGAATCAATGTTTACATTTCCGGTACATTTATCTATGATTTATCTTCATTCATTACTTTCCATCTTTAAACATTCACACCAATTCAAACTCAGATCCTAACAATTGGTATCAGAACTTGGTCGTTCAAATATGATTTGCAATCAGTTTGATATAAACTAGTCAGCACTCACTGCTAATTCGTTTGTTCGTTAAAGTTAATTTACGTTCAAAGTTTTTAAACAAAACCTGTTTGTAAACAATCAGAATGTATCAAAATCCACAAGATCTACACAACACTAGCACCATGTACAAACCTCTGATACTTGTCAGATCAGAGTACAATCTAGCAATGACGGATGGGTCACATTCTTGCAATACTGAATACGGGTTGGTGGAAATCGGCTATTTTTGGACCACATGTTCGATGGTACCGAGTTCAAGTTCCAAAGAGTCCTGAACATTACACTGAGCAAGATTTTTAAAAAATTGAGCTAGATACAAAGGAATTTAGTATCGTGGCAACTTCTTTGCCTAATGATATCTATGATGGCCTATTGTACTGCAACAGTGCATAGGAGTTATCGGATGCTCTGAAAGATCAATTTGGTGGCACTGAAGAGGTTATTGAAAATAAAAGAGAAGTTTTGAACCAATAGTATGAAATATTTTGTCATGTGAAAGGAGAATCGTTAACTCAACAATTTGAAAGGTTTAGTTATCTCATTAGTGAGTAAAACTTGTAAAATTCGAATATCCAAATAACACTTTGAAAAGTCGATTTCTAAGATCTCTACAAGAAAAATAGGACACTATTGCCCTTTGTAACTAGAACCGTTGTTGGGTTCTAAGAGAATGAGTTTGACTCAGCTTCATGGTAGGCTTCTCACTTATGAGAGAGAGCTTAACAAGATAAAGAATCTACAAGAGTCAGGAAAAATGGCTGATGATTATTCTTTAGGTAGTACAATACTTTTTGGTCAAGAAGAAACCTCTGGTACTAGCAAGGAACAAAGTTATGATCATTTTATTGACATAACATCTCTCAACTCTAATTCTTGCTCACCCAACTTTGCTTTTGCAGCAAATGCAGAAAACCAAGTTTCTGACAACTTATCCTTTGAACATAATGATCATCAACATTTTGATCCAACTGATTTAGAAGAAATGAACATATTACACCAACTAGCATTGCTAAGTGTTAGGAACAACAAGTTCTATAAAAGAACTGGTAGAAAATTTTCAGGGTTGCACAGAAGGGTTAAAGGTTGGGTTGGATATGTCAAAGATTAAATGCTACAAGTGTAACAGGTTAGGTCACTTTGCTAGGGAGTGTAGGAGGCAAACAAATGGTCCAAATATCATCCACCCAAGTAGTAGACCTCAAAACACACAAAACACTATCCATTATTCTCAATATAACCCTGCTCCTCATATGCAAAACACTACTCAATTTGCAGACCTTGTAACCAATGTTCCAGTGCAATATGTCCAAACCACAAGTTCAAGTGCAACCTACACCACAAGTTACATAAACCTTTGCTCCTATAGAGACCAGTCAACACAGCTTCTTTACACAAGGTTTTGTTGATTGGAGTAGCTTACTTGAAGAATTGACTTATGAGAATTTTGCTCTAGTTGCTAATCCTGAAAAGAAACATGATGATTTTTGTTTCATGGCACTAGACACAACACTTGAAGGGGATGAGTCTGAGGAGGTAGTGTTAAATTCAAATGATGTTTGTGAAAATGTTGTGGAAGATGTTTTAGAAGAGAAAGTTTTTGAAGAAACTTTGATCTCAGTGTCAGACCCATGGGAAACCAGTGTTTGTGATGGTGAATGTGATTATGTCATGATGGCTGCTGCTAAGGTATCACCTCAGGTCCTTAAAGACTTATGTTCTGATAAATGCATTATTGTTTTTGCTAACATAAAAGTGGTGAATGAAAAATCTTAGGAACAAAATTTTGGATGATAAAATTCAGTTTGAAAAACTTGCAAAAGAGTTAAAATCTGAACTGTTTGAAAAAGAGTCTTAAATTAGTAGCCTCAAACATGAGTCCAGCATAAACAAGGATCAACTCCAAACTATGATAGAAAAATATCAAAGTTGTAAAAAGGAGCTTGAATCTACCAAATTACTTGTGAAAAGTGGATAAAATCCTGCAAAGGTTATGATCTCATGTTAGAATCATAAATCAAAAGCAATGTAAAATTTGGTGTAAGTTTTAGAAAACATGACCAAGTTTCTCAAAATACTGTTGTAAATGATTGTGAGTTGGTTGAAATTATTCCAAAAACTTGGCTGGTCAAGAAATTAAAGTCACTGAACCAAATGTTAAGAAATTGTTTTAGAAAGACGAGAGGATCCTCAACTGTTGAGGAAATTGAAAAACATCAATTTAAACTACCTTGTCAGATGAGTGTGACATTCTTGACCACAATACGCCAATGGATTTTTCAACCATTAAAGTGTAAAGGCACCTAAAGTCAAGATCATTCCCTTAAAAAATCTTCCAGCAGATCCTAACATCTGCACCAGTAGATGCTAATATCTTCCTGACACAAAGACAGAAAAAGGGAAGAAAAGAGAGAAATTGTCAAACTTGTTTTGTGATTTTTGTGAAAAAAGAAATCATGTCACTAAAAATTGTTTTCTTCTAAAAGCTATGATATAAACAAAACAAGTGTGATCATTGATTTACCAAATTGCACCATTTGTGGCAGATCAAACCACAAAACTTAAGAGTGTGTTTATCTCAAAAATTTTGATGTCAAAATAAATGAGTATAAATCTAAAACACTTGAGAGTTCAAGAAATTAAAAGACCAGACAGACTTTTGTCCCTTTCCAAACATCTGTTACCAAACAATTTAATGTAACCTATGCTCCCAGAAAGGTTTAGGTAACAGATGCACCACCAGATAATAAATTTCCATGGGGATATGGCCAACCTGCTTACAAGAGTATACCACTTGGCTACGAGGTCTACAAAAGACGATCTAAACCAAGAGTTAACAGGCATCCTCATGGTTATGACCAATTGATAGGAAATGGTCCACAATAGATGTTATTAGAATCTGTTCAAAACACTAACCATATTCCTAGACATCCGGCTGGAATGTCTATAACCCCATCTAAAGCCAAGATGGCTTTGGAAACTCACCTGAACTAATTGTTTACTAATATGTAGACAGCTTTTACTTGCCTTTATAGTTTATGGTTTCAGTTAGTCAGTTGTACAAATTTGGTCATCGGGTGTTCTTTTCTGATTATGTTTATTATGTACTTGATTAACTTTCTATGAGGGTGATTAGGACCAATCGTAGTGTAGGGGAACTTTATGTCTTAGAGGATCTCAAAGAATTTGGTGTGGCTGCTTCTAGTGTTGACTTCTTTCCTCTTGCATGAGTCATTCATCTCCTCCTGATTTTTATCGGTTGCATTCTTGTTTGGGACATGTTTCCACATTATAGTTTTTGGTTTCTACATGTGCTTTGGGTCATTAAAAACTTGTGATATTTCTGATTATAATGGGATACGTCACTAGTCTCTACTAAGGGTTAGTCGATATATCATGTATCTTTTATAGATGATGATACTCGTAAAGAGAGAAAGAGGCTAGATCACAGAGATAGGCTATGAGGTTGTGTGATTATGAGTCTTGAGTTGATTGTAAAAGTGTGAGTTTAGATAATCAATAGAAGACTGTTTAATTGTGAATTCTATTTCTACTGTTTTATGTGATAATTTGATCTAGAGGATTCCATACTCTAGATTGGATATACAATTCTGTGAAAGATCCATAGGACTAAGGGACCCACACTCTGTTTTTCTGAAAAAGAACTAGAGAAAATGGCACAAAATGATCCACACAACATCGGCTTCAGTAATAAAACACCTGCACTTGTCAAATCAGAGTTTAACATCGGAGCTCATGTTCCAATGGTACCAAGTGCCGAAAACCCAAACGTATTTCAGTCAAAGAATCCATAGAACTATTTCGAGCATATTATCAAAATTTTGATTTAGATGCGAAAGCCTTCGGTATCGTGGCTATGGCTTTGCTGAATGATATCTATGTTGGCCTACTGCATTGTAACAGTGCCAAGGGGTTGGGGGTGCACTGAAGAACTTAGGTGAAATCCTTAACCAGCAATATGAAACCTTCATTCATGTCAAAGAGGAGATCCCTGACTCATAAGTTTGAAGGAATTTCATACTTAAACAGTGAAATTAAGTTGAGTTAACAAAGAATTCACTAAATCAACTTTAAGTAACCGATTTCTAAGATCTCTACCTAAAAAATGGGACACCATTGTTATAGTAATGAGAACATCCCTGCAAGGACATGAGCCTTACTTAGTTACATGGAAAGCTCCTAATCTTTGAGAGGGATCTTGTCCAATAGAATAAGCTCTGGAAACTGGAAAGGTTTCTGATAGATACGTTCTTGGTAAAACAACACTTTTGAGTTAGGAAGGGTCATCAACTTAAATCAGACATGATCAGAGTTTTAATCATTTTGTTAATATATCAACAGGAATCAACCCTAATCAACATTCCACAAGTTATGCTTTTGTAGCAAATGATGATACCCATGTCACTCACAGTCTGTCATTTGTACTCGATGATCTTAAGCAAATAGACCCAATTGACCTAGAGGAGATGGACATATATTTTTTTTCAAAAGGACTTGTAGGACTTACCCAAGATTAAATGAGAGGTCGAAGGTGGGGTTTGATAAATCAAAGATAAATGCTTTAAGTGTGATAGGTTGGGACTCTTCGCTAGAGAACGCAAGAGTTAAACAAGTAACTTTCCACCAATGAAAACATACCCTAATCAAATATCTCAACCTAATGCAAATAGCAATTTATTCCCAAAATACCCCTGGACCAAATGTTCAAAACACATCCCATTATGCACCAAATCTGAATCATGTACATGTGCACTAGGTCCCTACACCACATATTCCTCAGGTCTAGTATGTCCAAATGCCAAATGCGAATTGCACATGTTCAAGCACCACCTGCTACTCCTGCAACTGCAGAGCCTGGTCAGCATAGCTTCTTTACACAAGGCTATATTAACTGGAGTAGCTTGCTAGAGAATTTAACAGATGGAAATTTTTCTCTAATAGCAAATGACTGTGATTAACATGAAAACTTTTGTTAATGTATATTGAGCATCTTTCAGGTGAGAAGGATCTAATCCAGACCACTGTTGGTGAAGGAATTGCTAAAGATGTCTGTAGAATTCACTAAGGTGATTAGGTTTGAAGACTTTGCTAAGATTCTAGTCAAAAGGCTTCAGAAGGACTAGTTCGCAACCCTAACCTCCAAAAGGAACAAAGGAAGATTGTCTAGATTTTATCATGAAGAACAAACCTTATAGAGCTTCAAAAGCTCAATTCTCTAGTTGGACTACAAAAGCCCTTTTGGAAGAAATAACCAGGATTGAGATGCTAAATCTTAGTGCAAACATCAAGCCTACTCCTCCCAACCAGGTTGCAGGTAGAAAACCTGTTGGTAAAAAAGCAGATGAGTTAAGAAGAATTAAAGAGGAGTTGGTAGCTACATAGTATGGCACAATACAATCAATGGCTAGGTGGGATGAGCCAATAATCATGGAAACTTACAAGAAACTAGAATCTTTATGAGCAAAAGATCTCTCAGTCCCTAAAAAGCCTAATTATGAAAACTACCTATCAGTTCCAAGGCCAACACATCTGAACTCCATCTACAAATCATGTCTCTTCAATGTACAAAGCCATCTCAAAAGACAGAAGGATATATCAGTAGAACATACAAAACGATATGAAGATGATATTATAAAGGAAGGGGATTAGAAATGTGATTATGTATGGGCAAGTCTTGGGAATGCATATTCTCTCACCTCTTCAAATAACATCACTCCTGTAACCCCTTTTGCCTATAAAATTCAAAAATGGTCCTCAGATAAAGCCAACCATGGATTGACCATAGTCAGGGCAAATGGGAAAGTGAAAAAGACTTCAATGAATAGTGTACTAAGCTTAAAAATTGAAGATCTGCAATATTTACTTGATCTTTCTCTCAAAGGGATGCTGGCCACATGCTGTCTAAAACATTTAAAAGGCAATTTAAAGCCCAAGTCAAAAGCATGATGAAGGGGAATAAAAAGTGATCAAATAAACGTATGTTTTGGCATCATCTTTTCAAGGGGGAGATTGTTGGACCTACAAAGAACAAATAATATTCAAAAGCCAAACATGATCCACTAATCAAGAAATAAACAAAAGATTGAACCAGATTATACCTAAGGATAGTAAATCTTGAACGCCTATTTAGAACATTTTTAAAGAACAAAGTAAACATCTGATCAAGACTTGCTGTTCAAGAAGAAACCACATCTGTTGAAGACTAAAGTCTACTGAAGTCAAAAGTCTAATGAAGATGACCAAACATCTGTATGGCCAAATAGATGCTTGGATAACTACAACAGAGGATAGTTTAGATAGTGGTTTTCCAATGTAACAATATTAGTTAGAATAGATAATAAGATTTGCACAGATGTTTGCAACATATATGAAATATTTTCTGTTAGGAATGTTAGATGACACTATCAGGGTGATATCAACCATTCAATGAACAGAGCTTCGTACCTAATATAATTAGATCACATCTGTTAGTGATCTATCATAACACACATCACCTTTTCTCTTGTACGAACTGCTTTGTTTAGTGATCGGTTGGGGGGAGTCTGTAGAGTGAAGAGAATTACAAAACATTTGAATCTTTTATGATTAATGAAAATAATCGTTGCTGATGACTTTCAACTTGTGAATTTTATTGTCAATCATCAATATTTGTTTACAAGTATCAAACTCAATTCTAACAAAGAAAGAATACATAACCGTGATTCAAACCGCACAGACCATGTTAATAGACTTAAAGCTTCCTATCATTTTATCGGCTGAAGCAATCAATACAGCCAGTTATGTTCTTAACAGGGCGCAGATGGTGAAACATAAGAAGAAAATTGCTTATGAGCTCATTTTCAGAAGAAAGTCGCTCATCAATTATTTCAAGCCTTTTAGAGGTTTTTGCACTCTTTTAAACACCAATAATATTCTTATCAAATTTTATGTTGTTATTGATGAATGTTGCTTTGTAGGCCATTCAGCTTCACAAATGGCTTACAAGGTGTACAACAAAAGAACCAAGTTCATCATCGAATATGTCGACTAGCAAAAAGGGAATCAAACCAATATGGGAACCGGTCCGGATTAGTTCTACGATACAGATGTTGTCTCCAATAATTTCTATCTTCCTCCAATTGTAAATAAATCACAAGAAGAACTATCCAATGCAGATCTAGTTGATTCACTTGATGATGAAGATAACCCTAATCCTTCTCATCTAAGTCCTTCATTTTCTGATGTCGTTATTAGTCAATCTTCTTATCAATCTAGAATCTAGTCAAGGTTCTTATACATCCATTGAAACCGAGTCACCAAATTATTGCAATGATGATGGTAGCCCAACTTTAGCTGCAAATGATCACTTAATTCGCTCCTTAATGGATCAAGTGATCTCCCAGACTAGCAGTGGTTCACAAGTCAATGATGTGATTATAGATTATCACCTTCCCAACATGTTGGTTAATGTTAAACCTCACTCCTATCTAAGTTATTTTTATCTGGAAACCATCCTCAACAAAATATCATTGGTTCATTGTTGATGGTGTCAAAACGAGGAGTAAAGCTGGGTTAAACAATTTATGTAGCATTTCCATCTAAAGAAGTTCCTAAATCTACGAAGCTGGCTCTACTCAATGTAAGTTAGATAGATGCCATGCAAGAGGAACTTAATGAGTTTTAGAAGTTAAAAGTCTGGGAAATGGTTGATCTCTCTGAAAATAAATATCCCATTGGCACAAAATAGATCTACAAGAACATGATGGGTGACCATGGAGTGCTGATTAGAAATAAAGCAAGAGTGGTTGTACAAGGATTTCATTAAGAGAAAGGTATCGATTGTGATGAGGTATTTGCTCCGGAAGCAATTTGGATCTTCTTGGATCATGCGTCGTTCAAGAACTTTAAGGTGTTACAGATGGATGTGAATAGGGCTTTTCTTTACGGGGAGGTAAAGGTTGAAGTGTATGTTGTCAACCTCAAGGGTTTCAAAGATCTAAAGTTCTGGTCGATATTATAAGTTGGATAAAGCTTTATATGGGTTTCAACAGGCACCCAGAGCCTGGTATGAAACTCTATCAATATATCTTCTCCAAAATGGATTCACTCAGGGTTAAATCAATATTACACTTTTCAAGATATTTGTTGGAGGTGATGTGATGCTGGTGCAAGTGTATGTGGATGACATTATTTTTGGGTCTTCCAATGATAGCCTGCAAAAGAAATTTGTAAAGTCATGAAGGCTAAGTTTGAAATGAGCATGATGGGTGAACTCATATTCTTTCTTGGGTTAGAAGTCAAGCACAATGTTGATGGTATTTTAATTCACCTATCAAAACACATTCAGGATATTCTTTCGAAATACAAAACGTCAAAATGCACTCCTAAAGATATCTTTGTTATTGCTCAAGCATCTTTTACCCCTAATTCAACCGGATATTATGTTAGTTGTATGCTATTGTGCTCGTTATCAAACCGATTCAAGAGAATCCCATGAGCTTGCTGTAAAACGAATATCCTACTACCTTAAAGACTCTGGGTCTCTTGTGCCGACAAGACAAAACTTTGAACTGGTGGCCTACTCTAACGCTAACCATGGTTGTTTTATGGCAATGTAAAAAAGCAGACTATAGTGTCCCAATCTATTGCTGAAGCAGAGTATACTGTTGCTGCTAGCAGTTGTTCTCAAGTGTTGTGGATCTAGCATCAACTGATCAACTACGACTTCAACTTCATGCAGAATCTTATGTTCATCGACAATGATGCTTATCTTGGTATTATAAACAATCCAATTTATCATTAAAGAAAAAACACATTGGGATTAGGATCCATGTTGTAAAAGATGCCTATGATAAGGGCTACATCAATGTTCTACCAATTCACACTAATCTTCGGAACCACCCACTATTTACCCTTGTTAAAGATGATTAAATTTGGTTAAATTCTTTCTCATTTTGTTGTGGTTGTGAATACAAATGTAGATTAAAATATTACACATCTATAAAAAAAATAAAAAAAATTTATGGAGTCGATAGTTTTGTCTAACATAAGTTTTTTTATGTGGTGGTATAAATTTATTACCAAGATAAATATTTTTTTACATCTCATGTAAATGTGTGTATGCGGTATTTTTTATTTATTTTTTCTGAAACAAATGGTTTTTTTTATTTATGAGAAAAACATTTTTTGGAAAATCCTTTTAGATGGCTTAGTTCTCACGGTTCTTACAACTCAAGTTGCTTCTTATCTTAACCCATTGGTTAACCCATCCCTATATATATATATACACTCACACACACATATGTATATAGGGGGAGATCATCTCAGAATAAAAATCTAGTTGAGAATAAAAAGTACAAAGATACAATTGTAAAACATTAAATAGTTTTTTTTCTCATTTGATTTATTATTTGATAAATGAATTAATCGTAAAGACTATCGTGCTTCACACTAAACTTTTTTGCCTACACGCTCCAAAATTTATCTTACATATTTTGAAAGTTATCCTACACGTATTGAAATTTATCCTAGACATATCGAAATTTATTCTACACATCTTATAATTTATCCTACAACCCTTTTAACTTATCGTACATTCTAAACTAATTTTTTCTTTGAAAAAAAATTATATTTTGAAAATAAGTTATAGATTTAATGTAGTTAACTATTAAAGAGGAAAACTAAAAATTAATTATTTATGTAAGTTTACCAATATATCCTTATAATAACATTAAATACAAATACAAATATTAAATAATGATGCATTGTTATCCATTGAAATTTCTACGTTTTCTTCTTATAAAGAATTTGTTTTTGTTTAAACCATCCACTGCCTTATTTATATAATGAACAAAATTGATATGTGCTGACGTGTCGCAACTAAGAGGTTAATTTTTTTCATTATTGGAGTCCCAAATACCCGTTTTGTGAACATGTTATGAAAAACTTCTAATCATGCTTCTTTTCTAACTGTCACCACAAAAGCCCTAATTACATTCTTTTAACTCCGCTTGCCCTCTCATCGAAGCTATTATCCCTTTGATTCGTTCCACTCTATTTGATTTTCTCTACAATCAAGGTTTTTATTTTTGTTCATCTACCAATCGTTTTAAAAAATGTTTTCATTTTTATTCATCTAAGAATAGTCTTAAATATGTTAATTTATATTCATAAAGTATTTACATTTTTCATACATCTAAATTTATGTAGCTATTTTATTTATCTATAGTCGGCATATGCAACAGGTGGGTGTACGTTTACCTCGGGTTGAACTAGAGTCCTTGACGCTTAGGAGATGTGGAACGTACGTTGCAAATACATCATACGTTATACGGGATGTCATTTTAATACTATGATTTTGCTATGTATATTGCTATAAGGTTAATCGTCGTTTAAAAAAAATAGTTTATAGAATTCGTTTGGTCTAAGGGCCTTTTGTTCCACTCGTATAGGACACTTAAACCATAGGGCCGACCCTAATCACCCCTTCACCAATTTGTCAAAAGTGGCCCAAATTTTAGCTAAGGAGTTATCTTCATTGTTTGCTATTCTTCATAGCTTTCTCGAAGACTTTATTTTACGTGCTATGATGAGTGGTGGAGAGCCAAGGAAGTACAACTCTAATAACAATTGTTATGTTAAAACAAGTAGCAATGGAAATGATTAAGAAAGTCCACGAGTGAAATATACTTCATTTTATGAATACTACTAAATGCCACATTCAACTACTAACTACCTATATGGGAGGAAGGGACACTCAAGGGTAAGTACGTTAACCCTGACCAATCATAACCCGCCACATCAAATTTAGTGCAAAGTACCCACTAGCTAGTGTACTAGCAACGCCTACCCATGCCGTAAAGTATTTTATTTTTTTTTATAAATTAAAACCGTAAATGTTAGATAATAAGTATTCATTTAATAATAATAAAAATACCTAAGTCAAAGCAAACTAATAAAACCAAATAATAAAAACTTGAAAAAAATACAAAATTTATACTACTCATGGTCTTCCTGCTCGAGGTATAGTTTATCTTGAGTAGCAAGATGGACGAGAAGATCATTTCTAAGTTAATAATTCGGATCACTATCAATCAATTCCGCAAGCAGCGTGTCGTAAAAAGCGGGTTTGACGATTGGATCCCTAATGTGGACAGGTGAGAACTCATGCCCCTTGTCTTTAAGATCATAGGGTGAAGTATCAGCACGTATACGTCTCGCTAATAACCTTGTTCAATGTCATAGCAAGCATAGGTCTTCTAAGCATGCCCAATTTTCCTTTTTAGGATACCAAATGCCCGCTACACACCTTTTCTTGACCTTCTTGCAATTTCTTGAATTTCCTTTCATTCGAATTGTCGGGATATGGAAGCGTTTTCACAGACATTGACCAAATAGGGTAGATCCCATCGGTTAAATAGTATTCACATTTGTATGTATCTCCTTTCACGTGAAATGGACACTTAGGTATGGTTTCATTCTGTTCAACAAGGTATATTGGAGACTATTGGGGAACGTTTATGTGGTTTAGTGAATCGGCGGTCCACAATACCATGGCAAAACCATAAATCTTGTGACGCTACCGCTTCGACCATGACCGTTTGGTATTCGTGATCACCTCTCATATACTATCCTTCACACAAGATGCGTACAATCAATGCTACCTAGCATCCCTTGAATGTGCTGTTTTTCTAGTGGTTTTTATATAAATTCGCTATGTCGGTGCTTGTCGACCAACGCATGTACTCATCGTTGTACAATTGGTTAATGGCGTTGCAAAAGATGATTGTAGGGACTCTCGCGAAGTTCTTTCGGCCATGTGTAAAAACTCTCGTTCTCGTCGAGAGTATTACCAGTCGGGAGTTGTTTAATGGCGGATGTAACTTTTTGTATCGCTGTAAAACTCTTTTTTTACCGCCCATAATACCCCTCTTGAAACTAAGGATATCGTGCTTCAATATCACCAACAATTTTTATTAGGAAAATTGTTTCGGCATACGAAAACGGTAAAGGAATGTTTCATCATCTAACTTTGCTTCATCAACAAAATAACCGAGAATAAGATTTTCGTTACCTTGTATGCGATCATGTTTGACGATTTTTTTGACCGGTCGACGTGTTTTCCACTTTGAGTTCCTCAAGCTTCTCTAGAAGATTAGGTAATCTACTATCTGTTGAAAAATCGTCTCATAATCCTTTGGCGGAGAGCCAAGGAAGTACAACTCTAATACCAATTGTTATGTTAAAACAAGTAGCAATGAAAACAATTAAGAAAGTCTAGGAAGGATATACTTCATTTTATGAACACTACTAATGCCAGATTCAACTACTAACTATCCATCAAGGAGGAAGGGGCACTCAAGGGTAAGTACCCTAGCTCCGACCAACCATGACTTACCACATCAAATTTAGTGCAAAGTACCCATTAGCTAGTGTACTCGCGACTCGTACCCATGCCATAAAGTATTTTTATTTTTTTATAATTTAAAAATATTAAAATATTAGATAAAAAGAAAACTTCATTGAATAATAATAAAAACATATAATTTAAAGCAAACTAATAAAAAGAAAATAAGAAAAAAATTGAAAAAAATGAAAAATAGATACTACTCATCGTCTTCTTGCTCAAGGTACGGTAGATCTTGAGTAGCAAGATGGACGAGAAGATCATTTCTAAGTTGATAATGTGTATAACTATCCATCAATTCCGCAAGCACCATGTGGTAAAAAAGGGTTTGACGACTGGATCCCTAATGTGGACAGGTGAGAAGGCATGCCCCTCATCTTTAAGATCATATTGTCAAGTATCATGCACGTATACGTCTCGCTAATAATCTTGTTCACCGTCATAGCACGCATAGGTTCTTCTATGTATGCCCCATTTTCCTTTTTAGGATACCAAAAGCCCGCTACACACCTTTTCTTGACCCTTCTTGCAATTCCTTGAACTTTATTTCATTTGGATTGTCGGGATATGGAAACGTTTTCACAAACATTGACCAAATAGGGTACATCCCATCGGTTAAATAGTATTCACATTTGTATGTATGTCCATTCACTTGAAATTGACACTTTGGTGCGTTTCCCTTCCGTTCAACGAGGTATATTGAACACTATTGGGGGAACGTTAATGTGGTTAGTGAACCGGGCGTCCACAATACGCATGCCAAATCCATAAATCTTGTGACGCAGTCGCTTCGACCATGACCGTTAGGTATTGTGATCACCTCTCATATACTGGCCTCGTAATGCTATGTGACATATCCTCCACACAAGATGCGTATAATCAATGCTACCTAGCGTTCCTTGAATGTGGTGTTTTTCCTATTGGTTTTTATATAAATTCGCTATGTCGTTGCTTGTCGACCTACGCATGTACTCATCGTTGTACAATTGGTTAACGGCGTTGCAAAATACTCATCGTTCCCGTCGGGAGTATTACCGGTCGGGAGTTGTTTAATGGCGGATGTAACTTTTTGTATCGCTATCATATCCCTCTTGAAACCAAGGATAATGTGCTTCAATATAACCGACAATTTTAGGAATAATCGTTTCAGCATACAAAAACGGTAACGGAATGTTTCATCATCTTATTTTGGTTCATCAACAAAATAATTGTGAATAAGATTTCCGTTACCTTGTACGCGATCATGTTTGACGATATTTTTCGAACGGTCGACGACATTGCCGTGTCTTCCGCTTCGAGTTCCTCAAGCTTCTCTACGAGATAAGGTAAGCTACTATGGGTTTAAAAATTATTTCCGTAATCCTCTGGCGTAAGTAAATACCAAGTCTTTTGTATGAATGATTAGCCATTGAGAAAAAGATTCATGAGAATGAAAATGAGTAAGAGTTTAATAAATGAGATGGTTAAGAGTGAAAATGGTTTGAGAAAGGGATAATCATTTATAAGGTTTAAAAAATAAATAAAACATTTTTTAATGCAAATGGTCATATGACCGTTGGAGATCAACAACCATCATCAAAATCATCAATCTCAAGCGGGTACCCGTGCTAGCTTGGCATACCCACATGCCTATTTTACAGGGGTGACGACGGTGTGCTAGCCCGGATTCGAAGCCGCAAAGCTTTACCAGTGAATTGCCCATGTGGCCTTGTGCATGCTCCCACTATCATGCATGACAGATGTAACACACTAACTAGTGATAACTCAAAATAGATGCTGATCTTAAAATAATGATGAGAATGATCCCTACTATATTATCATGACGGTTTCTAGTCGGGACCAAACTAAACTCTGAACCAATATCCAATGTTGCTCCAACTTTGTAAAATTTGACCGAGATTGTTTGGTCTGAATAAAATATAATCCTAGAATTTTGTTGGTCCTGACTGAATATTGCACACGAAAACAATCAGAGCAAGACGTGTATTTACCTGAATATTACCGATTAATAAAATGAAGAGTAGCAACCCGCTTAGCACCACACAAATACTAAACATCACTTCAAACAAATTAGTTGTTGGCTCAAGATCATTTCCAAATATACCAAGGCTAAAGAGACCCCATACAATGGTGTATAGAATCTTGAAGGCGCGTGAGTTGCTAGAAACAACAGGAAGGGCCATTCCATAAATGCCAAAGTTGTAAGAACCATCCATATCTAAACACAACGGCTTTCTATCGAAATTAGTGGTTGAGTTTCCAGCACAACGGTCACCAAATGTTCCCTCCTGTGATAAAAACTGGTAGCAAACCTCATCGGCACAAGACAAAGCTAGATCACATGCGTTTTTCTCATTGCATTGTTTCCGTAGGCACAAAACCACCCTTTGTATCGCCAAAGAATACCAGCATCCACCTACAACCTGTCATAAATTAACAAGCACTCTTTACTATTAACAGAGTGATATGAATACATGAACCACAGGTGAATTGTGATACACGATCACATGATATCATTATCCTCCGTCGCTAACGTTTTTTTATCACCAAAGACAATGTCTTGCATGTTAAATAGATAACGAATTCATGTAAAGAATCTTGAAAATCACATAAACATTTAAAACAAGTAGAAATAATGGGAGATAAGGAAAGTGTATAACAAAATTACCTAAGTGCATTATGATGAGAGTTAAATTTTAAATAAACATATATTTATAGCGACAAACAAGAAGAAGACATACTTACATGAGAAGCGATGAGATAAGCGATGATATTGAGGATGAAACCCAACAAAATAGTGCCAAAGATGTAACCCGTGACTTTCGCCATCCTTCTTATTAGCGAGATTGAGTGGTAGACTTTGGGCATGAATTGGAAGGCGAAAATGACCAAGAGGGTGCTCATTATTGCCTGGACTCGAAATTATTGCCTGGACTCGCTCTTCTCGTATTAATCTAGGCACTATTAACCAGAATACAACCTGAAAAGTGGGTATGATTATGGTTTGTTACTCTTATGCTAAGACTAAAGCATAAAGCCAAAGTTCGGAATTTGTATTTCTTAAAGGGTCAAACTTTTATACATGATTATGAGTGGTATACAGTAAATACCAGTGTCGGATTATCATTAAGATAACAATGATTGGTGATTAACCAAAAATATACGAAAGTCATTTTTAAATTCTTTCATTAATTTTCGGAAAACCATAGCAAAAAAGGTAGAATTTTTTATTAAATTTGTTATTTTAATGCTATAAATGATAATCCAAGATACAAACGACACAAGCTCTCGTGGGGTTATTATGAAAGTATAATGATGTGATAGAAGAAATAGATTTCCCTTTGTGCAATTTTATAACAATTTTATTTATGTAATATATTTTAATTCGGTAACAATTTATACATTGGTATTTTAAGTTTTTTTTAATGATACAATATTTAAACATAATTTATTATATTTATTTATATTTATATTATAATAAAGCTAAGTCATGTATTATAATAAATAATTTTGTTATGTTAAATACATATAAACTAAAAAAATTTCTCGCGCTATGCGGCGGAAGTTTGATAGGTATCGGTTCTTTTGTTACCGTATTACCACAGTGAAGGTTCCGATGACATCCGAACCGTTACTTTATTGGTCCTGATGTTGTTCGGACAAAATCACCATGATACTGATATTGTAATATCCCAAAATTGTAAACATCTATTAAAAACAAATTAAGAATACTTTTTTAGTAAGAAAAGTAGATGCTAACATCTAATTAATTCGGTTCCTACATAACCATTTACATAACCATTCATTGAAACAATATATTTATTTCAAATCGTCTAAAATAAAAATATTTAAAAAAATAAACAGTTAATAGTTAATGAGTGTAAAAACCATAACAATGTTGATATTGTTATTATACATATCTAACAATCAAATCGTCGAAAACAAAAATATATTTAAAAAATAATCGTTTAATAGTTAATGAGTGTAAAAAACCGTAAAATGTTGATACTGCTATTATACGTATTCAATAATTAGCTATGAATCTATATGATTTCATGAAGATTAAAACACTTCAAGATTAAACATCGAGGCCACTATTGTAATATATTATAATATAAGGGCAATTTCGTAGATACAAGGATGTCACTATAGCTAACCACTTCTTAATATAATAATTAATAATTAATGTAGTACTGATACGAAAATATATGAGTGGTAATCAATTTATGGGATAGATGGATTGATACGAAAATATATATGATTAAACTGGATAGGTTAAATTCACTTTCCTTTTTACTTTTCACACCCTTTTCCTAAAAAAGCAGTTTTAAATAAATCTCTCTTTAAATTTTTTCTCTCTCTATAAAAATTAGCAACACCTTGAACAGCTCGTGCAACTTTGAGATAGAACCTTTTCAGATTTTTAACATCGCAATTAACAAATACAAATACCAACATTCCCTCTGTTGACTACCGAGTGTAGGTATCACCTAACATGATAAGTGTAACCGTAAGCGTGAAATTTTTCGTCATTCCTATCCACAATCCCATACATGAATACCATCCCATTACTAGTCAGTATTGTATTAGGTATTCGATCAAGTTCAGGTTTTTGCCATCTCTAATACTCTTAAAGAGGCATCGTAATATATCTATCTTAATTTTATCTTTATTACTTTAATTAAAACTGATTTTATTATTATTATTATGGACGCGTAAAATTTTCATTTTTGCATAGATGAGTATAACTAACATGTGGAAAATATATTGTGTGTATCATCAGCTGAGTTAATGATTGTATGTGAAATAAGTGGTTCAGACTAAGATCATACGGTGTGGGCGTGGATCAACGGCATTTATGTCTTTCCACGCTGCACCCATCACATTGTTGATGGCGTTGTCCACAGAGTTTATGGAGGGGCTTGCAATTCTCCAACGTGACATGTTGTGAATGGGGGTGGCGTATAGTCGTTGGTCCCAATGACATTAGTTAAAAAAAGATTTTTTTTAAATTCTTTTTACCACATCTATATAAAATGGGCACGGGCACCTTTAGCATGACATCGTCGTCCAAAAGGTCTAAAAGTTATTCCTCTATTAGTCGTTCGGATGCTGGTACCGAGTTTATAATTATCGTGACGAGAAAAAATTTTCACTTTTGCATAAATGATTAACTAAAATATAGGAAATCTTATATGTATCATCGGGTCAGTTTTTTGCATGTGAAATAATTGATTCAGACTGATAACCTGAGGGACCGGAAGTATGACGAAGGTGTCGTACCAGAACCCTTTGAGTGAACCGACATACTGCAAATCGATAGACCATGGGTCCCATACAAGCTTCCCACGTCCAACCACAAGTGACTCCCGTGACACATAAGCCATCCTGAACTGCATCAACATGAAACAAGATGAATGGCGTCCACCAACGTCCGGAGGACAGCCAACACTGCGGCTAGCGACCCGTCCATGTAAAGTCACGGGGCGCTGCCACTGCTGATTGACAGCGTGTGGACGAAAAGCGGGTCGACAACCAACGCCATTCCGCGGGTGAACAAGAAGAATTTGTTCCATCTTTGGACTTGTTTGCTGCGAGGGTCTTAAATGCGGTTAAGGAACCCCGATGAGGAAAGCTTCGGGTGGTCGTTGGGTGAACAGTTAGATACCGTTTTCGAGCCAGGGCTGTCACCGATGGGGATGAGAGAAGAGCCTGCGCAGGCTTCCCATTCGGGTTGATTAGCGCGATCACAGCTTGTGGAGGGAAGGTGGGGACGCCTACTTGGGTGCAGGCGTAGCACTCGGTTGTGTTCGACATGGGACAGTCGTCAAAGAGCGCTTTGGTACTGTCGGAAGAGTTCTTCCGGAGACGGAATAATGTAAAGAAAGATGGCATTTCGAAAGGGGGTAATGGACTAATGTTTAGCATGGAAGTGGGAACAAATGTGGGTGGTATATATAGATCACGTATCGGTTGGTAGTTGAGTTTGAAACAATAGCCAACTTTTTATTTATATTTCATACTATTTTCAACATTCGTATAGATTGGGAAGATTACGTAGAGAAGCTTATATACGTTGAAAATCATTTTTTGTACATTTAGTATTGATCACACTAATTCATCGAATAAAATTTAGCTGATGCAAGCTCACACGAGTTATGTAAAACTAGGATGTTCACGTAAAAAGAGGAATAACCACTCCTTTTTACTTAGGATTAAATCTACCTCCTTCAAATTTTAATGTTTTGACAGTAAAGTAGTGACTTGTTTTGAAGTATTACAGAAATATTCACCCTTTTGTTAGTGGGTGCATTTAACATCACCTCATAAAAAATAGAACAGTTGTAGAAAAACGTTAAAAAGAAGCATTGTCAAGTCATTTCGAGATTATTACCTCTAGCGACAAAATCCCTAAGGGCAACAGCGACAACATGCAACTATAAGTCATTTTAACCTATCCCAACAGCATGTTGATGTTGCAAGGTTTGTGTCCATAAGTGTTGTCGCCATAGATCGATTACCTTATATTGATGACATCTCGTCGTTGCAAGCAATATGTGCATATAGTAACACAAATATAATAGAAAATGCATAGACTAGTTTTATAGTAAATCAGAAAACAAAACAAAAAAGAAACCTATACATGCACATTAACAGACAAGTGTATCTATCATTATATATAGTATAAGAGTGGTAAGATACCTAATATCATTCTACAGACACGGTGGTTCATGATAGTAAAAGACTCTATTAATATTCAATCGACGAATTCATTGATTTTTAATAGAAATTATTAAAAAAATAGAACTTGGATGTAGAAAATGTGAGAAATTAGTAGTTGAAAATAACCAGTTCGTTAGTGAATTCGTAAAGCTTCTGTTGATGCATATATTTGTCGCCTACGTCATCGAATAGTATCGAGTCTGTATATATAGGTGCATAAAGAGTGTATGTTGGTCACTTTGCACGAAGTGGATATGCATTTCATACGAAGGTAATCTATCTTCGTACGAAGTGAAACTATCTTCGTACGAAGGAGATTTACCTTCGCATGAAGATAGAATCTAACTTCGTATGTAGGTAATGTGTTGTCTATAAATAGACGTGCAAGCTAGTTTATTTGTAACATTTTGTGATTTGGACGGCGGAGCTCTGTCCGACTGTTTCTAGGATCTGTAATGTACAACAAGTTAATGAAACAGTGATTAAAGTGAATACAGCATGTTAACAATGTCGCCTAATTATACACGGATTCCGCACGTGTATACTATCAACAACAGCATGCTGATGTTGCAAGGTTTGTGTCCATAAGTGTTGTCGCCATAGATCGATTACCTTATATTGATGACATGTCGTCGTTGCAAGCAATATGTGCATATAGTAACACAAATATAATAAAAAATGCATAGACTAGTTTTATAGTAAATCAGACAACAAAACAAAAAAGAAACCTACACATGCACATTAACAAACAAGTTATCTATTATCATATATAGTATAAGAGTGGTAAGATACCGAATATCAATCTATAGACACGGTGGTTCATGATAGTAAAATACTCTATTAATATCCAATCGACGAATTCATTGATTTTGAATAGAAATTATTTAAAAAATAGAACTTGGATGTAGAAAATGTGAGAAATTAGTAGATGAAAATAACCAGTTAGGTAGTGAATTCCTAAAGCTTCTGTTGATGCATATGTTTGTCGCATACGTTATCGAATAGTATCGAGTCTGTATATAGTTACATAATGTTAGAGTGTATGTTGGTCATAATGTATGAAGTAGATATGTGTCACACCCTGGATTTTCAACCAAATCCAAACATTGGTGGGCCCGGGTGGGGAATACCGTGACATACGTTGATATCATCATAGTTAACTAAACAAAGCATAGCGGAAGTCTTGGATTTAAATTACTATTACAAACCAAATGTTCAAAGTACGAAAATAATATAAAGACGGCTCGTAATAGAAGATCCACAGGCGGATCGCAAATTGTATAAAAGAATATAAACAGACTTTGGGCAGATCTAGGATTTGCATGATCCTCTTATCACTAACGAGCACTTGCAGCCTATTTCGTATTGTACCTGCAAGCTTAGTCTTTTGAAAATACGTCCGTTTTCGCTGGTAAATACACCCAACTGACTCTTTTTAAAAACATTTCCAAAATGTTTCAAGTGCATGTTGGCACAAAATCTTTTATAACTTGGGAAGTTACTTCGTAACCTTGTTAATAGATTCACTTGTTTGTCCATACATACAAGGTCCAATGCGAAAAACGAGACATGATTAACGTACTCACGAAAGAGCCAATTCCCCCAACTTTGTGGGTAATGCATTTTGAGCGTCTACCAGGTGTATGCCTACACCCGCGCTAAGGTCGTGGTCATTATCTAATGTAATGAGCCAATGATATTCAGGACACGGTAGTTAACCCCCGATGTTTAAGTTATCAAACAAAACTGATTAAAACGGAATATGCGGATTTACTAGCCACAACCTGGTATTCGATTGATCTCATTTCCAACCAAGCGGTAATAATTTACCGTAACCCAAGCCCGTATAGGGGAAATAAGTCGAGAGTATTTACCTGAGCTAGTCTTCTTTTAATTTTTTATAACTTAGCCGTACACAAAACCACTAAGTGCAGATAGCATTTACCGGCATGTCTCTAGTCTGGATAATGGCATAAACTAACCAATTAATTACTAACGGTCTTATTTAAGTCATTGAGTTAGACCGAGTAGCGTACATGATCAAGACGTATAACGCTTGATTAAACCATGATTGGATAGAATGTAGTTTAATCCCAACACGTACTTTGACTTGTGTAATATGGATAAACTATAAATATTCTGAATTTGAGACTAAAATGATAAGGTTAGACCCGTTTCGGTTAATTTTCGTAAATTAGTTGTAACATTCGTTGTAAAACAGGTTCTAAAACTCGCTTCGTTTAATAATTCAAGTATTTGATATGAGTTCTTGTTACGCATTTATTAACCATTCCAATTCGAGTTATTGATTTTGTAATTAACAAATAAATTAAAAAGTTAAAATATTAAATAAATAAATAAAATAATAATATTAATAAATAAGGTTTAAAATAATAAAAATAAATGCAAAGGGGCAACCGGGTTCGAACCCGGGTCCCCATCTTAATAAAATGCACCACATACCATTGCACTACATGCACACTTGGGAACAAATTTGAAAACAAGTAAATTATATTAAGAAACAAACGCCTAACCTGCTATTCAAAACAGAAAACCGTCGAAACTCAAATCTGTGCAATTAAACACAGATGACGTTTTTTTTTTCTTTGATTAGAAGAGTCTAACTGATTTCCAATATCAGTTATAACCGAAAATCTAAATCAATTTGATTGAAACTGACTAGAAATCATAGGCTTTAAAAACGAGAATTGAAACCGAAATGTTAACTGTTTTTCACACTATAAATAGCGAGCTTAGCACCTCAAATGAACTCAATCATTCTCTCAAAACATCAATCTAAACTCTATGAAAGAACCCTCCGTTTCGATTAGCATCGCCGGAGTTTTCGTGATTCAATATCGGAATTCAACCAAAAATCGTAACACTTCTCCAAATCGGTACAATCATCTAAATCTCTTTGCTATATTTTATGTAATGTCTAGTTGTTTTAAAACAGTTATCAAAAACTGTATAAATGGGTTAACAGTCGGGTTCGAATTCTAGGTATTATTTATGAAGAAGATGAAGTATTTATAAAGTATAAGTATAATTAAATTAGGTGTTTCTATCGGGTTAGACACACAGTCCAGCGGTGGACTGTATGCAAATATAAAGCACATGTCCTACGTTCGAGTCTCACACACATCCGATTTCTGAAATAAAACCAATCTTTTTGAAAAAACCTAATCAGATCACCCCTTAGTGAGAGTATATATAACTAATATAATTCAGGGATATTACGGATTAGACATTGGGCTGTGTGCACTCGAAACAGCAGGTCACGGGTTCGAGCCGGTTTCTGTAACCGGATTTGGCAATTATAAAATCGCTTTTAAATAAAAACAAAATATAGTTTAGGTTAGTTAGTATATATATAAATGGTTTAGACACGTAGCTCCGTTGGTAGAGCTGCGTGCACATATACGGGAGGTCGCGAGTTCGATCCTCACACGATGCCAATAATATCCAAGTCAACCCGGTTCGACCCAGTCAACCCTGAAAAAGGGTATAGTTTTTTTTATACCTAATTTCCTTAAAATTTTTATTCAAAAATCCATAAAAAATACCTATAAAAATAAGACTTTTAGGTTTTAAATTTGTAATAAATGCTATAAAAAGAGACTTAAAAATCTAATAAATGACATTAATTAGAAATATTAATTTCAAATAAAAGTTATATATTTATCGAACTATTACGTTATTATTTAGGTTAGTTTTCTCTCGTCGGTTGAAATCTTAAATCGTGCGCATTCGTATTCAATCCATGTTGATGCACTTTTGTGTCTGTCGCTTGTTCTTCGTTACATTTGTAATTGTACGGTCTTTGCTCAAGCGTCTGTATAAGTTTGGTCGTGTCGACCAAATCAAGATATCCTTCTATCTTTGTTTCGCACGACATCTTAGTTAGTCTGTGTTAAACGGTGCATGTGTGCATACCGTTGAGCCTTGTGTACGTCATGTCTGTGACACGTTCTCCAAAGTAAGCATTCTATGCGAGTTAGAATGCTCCGTACGAGCAAGGTATTGCTCGTACGAGCCACATGCTCCGTACGAGCCACTTGCTTCGTACGAGCCACTTGCTCCGTACGAACCGCTTGCTCTGTACGAACCAATTGCTTCGTACAAGCCTCTTTGGAGCAGTGCTTCGTGGGTAATAGAATGTTCCGTTTGTCTGGTAACGTGCTTCGTATGAATGACCAACATGGACACTATATAAGCAGACATGCACCTCTCAGTCAAGGTTAGCTCTTTGGTTAAGTCTTTGTTGTTCAACTTGTTGGTGAGCTGAGCAGTTAGCATCTCTGGAGTAGATGAAGACACAAGAACACAGGCAGTTTGTTGAGTCGTATAAACATTGTTTGTATATGTTTGTACTTGTTCTCATCTCTTAATCAAGATAGTGAATCTTTGGTTATCATGTGTTCTTACTTTGCTTTGGTTACATGCACACTTGGATTCCACACTCGTTTGTAGGTTATATGAACAAGGAACAGGTTTAACTCCTTCCGCAGGTGGAAATTTCAGAAATCAAAAGTGGAAATTTCAAAACAATCAACGAAAGCAAAATCACGCTAATCAAGGAAAAGAAAAAGGCAAACAGAGCCGAAACAAGAAGACAATTCAAAGGTGAACTTCGTGAAATCCAGAGGGACTGATAAAATTGAATCTTTTGTAAACAAATCCAACAAGGATTTTGTTCAACAAAGAAAAATTTTAAAGTAAAACAGTCAGAAAAACTACACACAACACTCAAATGGTTGTGAGGAAGGACCAAGAACCTCAAGATCACGAAGTTCATCATCAAGATATCAATCTAATCATACTCCGATGTTTGTTGAGCGGAGATCATGTTTTGAGTGTGGTAAGTATGGGCACATTGTAAAAAATTGTCCATATCTTACAAAGGGAAAAGCAAAGATTGATGCACCCTATGGTAAACGTTACCATACAAAATCTGTTTCACCAAAACAGGACTCTCGTCTTGTTAAACAAAGAAAAATAAAACAAAGAAAGACAACAAAAGGTGGTTGAAAAGGCTTTGAAACCAAAGGTTGTCCAAACAAAATCTGATATTAAAAACTGAAAAAAAAAAAACAGATTTGGAAACCAAAACAAAACATTGTTTCAGGGGGAGCACAATCCATTCCGAATGATCAGAAAAATAAGGTATCAATTCTCGATGATGTCGGACGACCCAAGTCAACAATGACTCGGGTCCCCACCTCCAACTAATCTTTGATGAGTGTGTAGGATGTTCTAGGAGGAACTATTCATAATTTTAGGATTGTTGATAATAGAGCATCCAGGCACACGATCAGCAACATACGGCTCCAAAACATTGTCATATTTAGGAGTTGTTGCCTTTGTTGGAGAGAAGAAAGAAAGTTTGGTGACTGAAATTGAAAAACTTCAACAAGATGAAAAACAACTAACAATTTGTTTGTTTAAGGCTTGGATCAGATCTACAAGATAGATTCTATAGAAATGTGTGCGTCTGCAGCACGACGGAAGATTATCAAAGATTCATATTCTATATCTTCCACAAGAAAGAAAAAGCTTACAAGATGATCATGCAGTATACAGTTCTCCAAGGGTGTGATTGAAGAAAATGTGTTTGTTTGAACAAACCTACTAGGTGTGCGGATGACTTGGCATGGTTTGAACAACTGCCCACTACTTCTCAAGGAGAAAAATGAAGACCTTTGCTCTCCAGACCAAACACATTGATCTAGAATATCACCTCACACGTGATTGTTTCAATATGAAACTCATCAATGTTGTTGATTCACACCGATTACCAACGTGTCAACTCATTTTTCAAAATCTTGATAAGCCATTTTTTAAATTAATTTTAGTAAATGGCATCGAGGTAAAACCTGAGTTAATCCACATCGGAAAATCGCTTTTATAAGTATTTTTCTTAAGGGGACAATCCAAAAAGGTATATTTAACTATTTAAATTTACTTTTTGCATTGTAGGGGAGTAATTTTCCAATACGAAAAATACAAAAACATGAGAAAAACAAAAATGAGTTTCCTGGCGAGAAAAAGAGAAAATGATAGCAAATTAGTGGTTTGTCAAAACCTCTTTGAACTTAAAATGAAAAATGATAAGTAGCTCTATATTCGATGTATCGGTAGGCTCACAATTATTTTAAAGTGTGCACAGGGCGATATAAACATAATCGACTGAAGACCAGGTGGGAACCATTCATTAACATATGGTCTTGGTATCGAATTTCGTTTGATAGTATGCCGAGGTTCTAAGATATACGGTCTTTATGCTTGCTTATCATCTGGGTATCATGGTTGAATCTTTTGCCAAGAAATAACGGTGGGGCAAGTCTAGAACTTCCATAATACCATACATACGTGTAAATACTACATACGACCATCAAATAAGTGATAAAATATCATATTCCCAAAATAAGTGACAAAATATCACAGCTTTATGCGGGAGCTAAGTTAGTCTCTTTGTCGGTACGATGGTACTAACCTGTTCACGGACTTACTCCTGTGCCCTGCATGCATATGAAAATTAAGTTCCTCATCAATAAGTGATTTAATCACAAAGGGCTTGTTTTCAATCAAAATAAGTGAGTATCTCACATCATGTATATACGTCAAAACAGATCATAAAGGAGTATACTCACCGGTAAGATTTTCTCTCGTGCATATCTTGATATGGGAATGTGTGGTGAAGTGGATGAACACCGGTCGGTAGGTATAAATCATACATTAATCATATCCCCTAACCATGATTACATCTGATAAGTCGAGCTTATGTGGACAACAATACCGATAATTGATATAGGATACTTATCCTAATACTATCTAATCAAACAACAAGTGTGTTTGGACAGTACCGTATACTAATAAGATTCTCTTACCCTCGAAATTCGCAAAAAGAATGTCTGTAAATATTTATTTGATGCTTTCCGTCCTTATATTTAAAAATTTGGAAAAAGCCAAAAAGATTTTGCTTCTAGTTTATTTTTGATTAACCGATGTTAAACAATCTTAAAAACTTTTAAAAGCATTGTTAGTTGGTAGTTGAATAAGAGTTAGTCTGTGTTAAACGGGTGCATGTGTGCATACCGTTGAGTCTTGTGTACGTCATGTCTGTGACACGTTCTCCAAAGTAAGCATTCTATGCGAGTTAGAATGCTCCGTACGAGCAAGGTATTGCTCGTACGAGCCACATGCTCCGTACGAGCCACTTGCTTCGTACGAGCCACTTGCTCCGTACGAACCGCTTGCTCCGTACGAACCGCTTGCTCCGTACGAACCGCTTGCTCTGTACGAACCAATTGCTTCGTACAAGCCTCTTTGGAGCAGTGCTTCGTGGGTAATAGAATGTTCCGTTTGTCTGGTAACGTGCTTCGTATGAATGACCAACATGGACACTATATAAGCAGACATGCACCTCTCAGTCAAGGTTAGCTCTTTGGTTAAGTCTTTGTTGTTCAACTTTTTGGTGAGCTGTGCAGTTAGCATCTCCGGAGTAGATGAAGACACAAGAACACAGGCAGTTTGTTGAGTCGTATAAACATTGTTTGTATATGTTTGTACTTGTTCTCATCTCTTAATCAAGATAGTGAATCTTTGGTTATCATGTGTTCTTACTTTGCTTTGGTTGCATGCACACTTGGATTCCACACTCGTTTGTAGGTTATATGAACAAGGAACAGGTTTAACTCCTTCCGCAGGTGGAAATTTCAGAAATCAAAAGTGGAAATTTCAAAACAATCAACGAAAGCAAAATCACGCTAATCAAGGAAAAGAAAAAGGCAAACAGAGCCGAAACAAGAAGACAATTCAAAGGTGAACTTCGTGAAATCCAGAGGGACTGATAAAATTGAATCTTTTGTAAACAAATCCAACACGGATTTTGTTCAACAAAGAAAAATTTTAAAGCAAAACAGTCAGAAAAACTACACACAACACTCAAATGGTTGTGATGAAGGACCAAGAACCTCAAGATCACGAAGTTCATCATCAAGATATCAATCTAATCATACTCCGAGGTTTGTTGAGCGGAGATCATGTTTTGAGTGTGGTAAGTATGGGCACATTGTAAAAAATTGTCCATATCTTACAAAGGGAAAAGCAAAGATTGATGCACCCTATGGTAAAAGTTACCATACAAAATCTGTTTCACCAAAACAGGACTCTCGTCTTGTTAAACAAAGAAAAATAAAACAAAGAAAGACAACAAAAGGTGGTTAAAAGGCTTTGAAACCAAAGGTTGTCCAAACAAAATCTGATATTAAAAACTGAAAAAAAAAAAACAGATTTGGAAACCAAAACAAAACATTGTTTCAGGGGGAGCACAATCCATTCCGAATGATCAGAAAAATAAGGTATCAATTCTCGATGATGTCGGACGACACAAGTCAACAATGACTCGGGTCCCCACCTCTAACTAATCTTTGATGAGTGTGTAGGATGTTCTAGGAGGAACTATTGATAATTTTAGGATTGTTGATAATAGAGCATCCAGGCACACGATCAGCAACATACGGCTCCAAAACATTGTCATATTTAGGAGTTGTTGCCTTTGTTGGAAAGAAGAAAGAAAGTTTGGTGACTGAAATTGAAAAACTTCAACAAGATGAAAAACAACTAACAATTTGTTTGTTTAAGGCTTGGATCAGATCTACAAGATAGATTCTATAGAAATGTATGCGTCTGCAGCACGACGGAAGATTATCAAAGATTCATATTCTATATCTTCCACAAGAAAGAAAAAGCTTACAAGATGATCATGCAGTATACAATTCTCCAAGGGTGTGATTGAAGAAAATGTGTTTGTTTGAACAAACCTACTGGGTGTGCGGATGACTTGGCATGGTTTGAACAACTGCCTATACTTCTCAAGGAGAAAAATGAAGACCTTTGCTCTCCAGACCAAACACATTGATCTAGAATATCACCTCACACGTGATTGTTTCAATATGAAACTCATCAATGTTGTTGATTCCCACCGATTACCAACGTGTCAACTCATTTTTCAAAATCTTGATAAGCCATTTTTTAAATTAATTTTAGTAAATGGCATCGAGGTAAAACCTGAGTTAATCCACATCGAAAATCGCTTTTATAAGTATTTTTCTTAAGGAGACAATCCAAAAAGGTATATTTAACTATTTAAATTTACTTTTTGCATTGTAGGGGGAGTAATTTTCCAATCCGAAAAATACAAAAACATGAGAAAAACAAAAATGAGTTTCCTGGCGAGAAAAAGAGAAAATGATAGCAAATTAGTGGTTCGTCAAAACCTCTTTGAACTTAAAATGAAAAATGATAAGTAGCTCTATATTCGATGTATCGGTAGGCTCACAATTATTTTAAAGTGTGCACAGGGCGATATAAACATAATCGACTGAAGACCAGGTGGGAACCATTCATTGACATATGGTCTTGGTACCGAATTTCGTTTGATAGTATGCCGAGGTTCTAAGATATACGGTCTTTATGCTTGCTTATCATCTGGGTATCATGGTTGAATCTTTTGCCAAGAAATAACGGTGGGGCAAGTCTAGAACTTCCATGATACCATACATACGTGTAAATACTACATACGACCATCAAATAAGTGATAAAATATCATATTCCCAAAATAAGTGACAAAATATCACAGCTTTATGCGGGAGCTAAGTTAGTCTCTTTGTCGGTACGATGGTACTAACCTGTTCACGGACTTACTCCTGTGCCCTGCATGCATATGAAAATTAAGTTCCTCATCAATAAGTGATTTAATCACAAAGGGCTTGTTTTCAATCAAAATAAGTGAGTATCTCACATCATGTATATACGTCAAAACAGATGATAAAGGAGTATACTCACCGGTAAGATTTTCTCTCGTGCATATCTTGATATGGGAATGTGTGGTGAAGTGGATGAACACCGGTCGGTAGGTATAAATCATACATTAATCATATCCCCTAACCATGATTACATCTGATAAGTCGAGCTTATGTGGACAACAATACCGATAATTGATATAGGATACTTATCCTAATACTATCTAATCAAACAACAAGTGTGTTTGGACAGTACCGTATACTAATATGATTCTCTTACCCTCGAAATTCGCAAAAAGAATGTCTGTAAATATTTATTTGATGCTTTCCGTCCTTATATTTAAAAATTTGGAAAAAGCCAAAAAGATTTTGCTTCTAGTTTATTTTTGATTAACCGATGTTAAACAATCTTAAAAACTTTTAAAAGCATTGTTAGTTGGTAGTTGAATAAGAGTTAGTCTGTGTTAAACGGGTGCATGTGTGCATACCGTTGAGTCTTGTGTACGTCATGTCTGTGACACGTTCTCCAAAGTAAGCATTCTATGCGAGTTAGAATGCTCCGACGAGCAAGGTATTGCTCGTACGAGCCACATGCTCTACGAGCCACTGCTTCGACAGCCACTTGCTCGTACGAACCGCTTGCTCCGTACGAACCGCTTGCTCTGTACGAACCAATTGCTTCATACAAGCCTCTTTGGAGCAGTGCTTCGTGGGTAATAGAATGTTCCGTTTGTCTGGTAACGTGCTTCGTATGAATGACCAACATGGACACTATATAAGCAGACATGCACCTCTCAGTCAAGGTTAGCTCTTTGGTTAAGTCTTTGTTGTTCAACTTGTTGGTGAGCTGTGCAGTTAGCATCTCCGGAGTAGATGAAGACACAAGAACACAGGCAGTTTGTTGAGTCGTATAAACATTGTTTGTATATGTTTGTACTTGTTCTCATCTCTTAATCAAGATAGTGAATCTTTGGTTATCATGTGTTCTTACTTTGCTTTGGTTGCATGCACACTTGGATTCCACACTCGTTTGTAGGTTATATGAACAAGGAACAGGTTTAACTCCTTCCGCAGGTGGAAATTTCAGAAATCAAAAGTGGAAATTTCAAAACAATCAACGAAAGTAAAATCACGCTAATCAAGGAAAAGAAAAAGGCAAACATAGCCGAAACAAGAAGACAATTCAAAGGTGAACTTCGTGAAATCCAGAGGGACTGATAAAATTGAATCTTTTGTAAACAAATCCAACACGGATTTTGTTCAACAAAGAAAAATTTTAAAGCAAAACAGTCAGAAAACTACACACAACACTCAAATGGTTGTGATGAAGGACCAAGAACCTCAAGATCACGAAGTTCATCATCAAGATATCAATCTAATCATACTCCGAGGTTTGTTGAGCGAAGATCATGTTTTGAGTGTGGTAAGTATGGGCACATTGTAAAAAATTGTCCATATCTTACAAAGGGAAAGCAAAGATTGATGCACCCTATGGTAAAAGTTACCATACAAAATCTGTTTCACCAAAACAGGACTCTCGTCTTGTTAAACAAGAAAAATAAAACAAAGAAAGACAACAAAAGGTGGTTGAAAAGGCTTTGAAACCAAGGTTGTCCAAACAAAATCTGATATTAAAAACTGAAAAAAAAACAGATTTGGAAACCAAAACAAAACATTGTTTCAGGGGGAGCACAATCCATTCCGAATGATCAGAAAAATAAGGTATCAATTCTCGATGATGTCGGACGACCCAAGTCAACAATGACTCGGGTCCCCACCTCCAACTAATCTTTGATGAGTGTGTAGGATGTTCTAGGAGGAACTATTGATAATTTTAGGATTGTTGATAATAGAGCATCCAGGCACCCGATCAGTAACATACGCTCCAAAACATTGTCATATTTAGGAGTTGTTGCCTTTGTTGGAGAGAAGAAAGAAAGTTTGGTGACTGAAATTGAAAAACTTCAACAAGATGAAAAACAACTAACAATTTGTTTGTTTAAGGCTTGGATCAGATCTACAAGATAGATTCTATAGAAATGTATGCGTCTGCAGCACGACGGAAGATTATCAAAGATTCATATTCTATATCTTCCACAAGAAAGAAAAAGCTTACAAGATGATCATGCTGTATACAGTTCTCCAAGGGTGTGATTGAAGAAAATGTGTTTGTTTGAACAAACCTACTGGGTGTGCGGATGACTTGGCATGGTTTGAACAACTGCCCACTACTTCTCAAGGAGAAAAATGAAGACCTTTGCTCTCCAGACCAAACACATTGATCTAGAATATCACCTCACACGTGATTGTTTCAATATGAAACTCATCAATGTTGTTGATTCACACCGATTACCAACGTGTCAACTCATTTTTCAAAATCTTGATAAGCCATTTTTTAAAATTAATATTAGTAAATGGCATCGAGGTAAAACCTGAGTTAATCCACATCGGAAAATCGCTTTTATAAGTATTTTTCTTAAGAGACAATCCAAAAAGGTATATTTACTATTTAAATTTACTTTTTGCGTTGTAGGGGGAGTAATTTTCCAATCCGAAAAATACAAAAACATGAGAAAAACAAAAATGAGTTTCCTGGCGAGAAAAAGAGAAAATGATAGCAAATTAGTGGTTTGTCAAAACCTCTTTGAACTTAAAATGAAAAATGATAAGTAGCTCTATATTCGATGTATCGGTAGGCTCACAATTATTTTAAAGTGTGCACAGGGCGATATAAACATAATCGACTGAAGACCAGGTGGGAACCATTCATTGACATATGGTCTTGGTACCGAATTTCGTTTGATAGTATGCCGAGGTTCTAAGATATACGGTCTTTATGCTTGCTTATCATCTGGGTATCATGGTTGAATCTTTTGCCAAGAAATAACGGTGGGGCAAGTCTAGAACTTCCATGATACCATACATACGTGTAAATACTACATACGACCATCAAATAAGTGATAAAATATCATATTCCCAAAATAAGTGACAAAATATCACAGCTTTATGCGGGAGCTAAGTTAGTCTCTTTGTCGGTACGATGGTACTAACCTGTTCACGGACTTACTCCTGTGCCCTGCATGCATATGAAAATTAAGTTCCTCATCAATAAGTTATTTAATCACAAAGGGCTTGTTTTCAATCAAAATAAGTGAGTATCTCACATCATGTATATACGTCAAAACAGATGATAAAGCAGTATACTCACCGGTAAGATTTTCTCTCGTGCATATCTTGATATGGGAATGTGTGGTGAAGTGGATGAACACCGGTCGGTAGGTATAAATCATACATTAATCATATCCCCTAACCATGATTACATCTGATAAGTCGAGCTTATGTGGACAACAATACCGATAATTGATATTGGATACTTATCCTAATACTATCTAATCAAACAACAAGTGTGTTTGGACAGTACCGTATACTAATATGATTCTCTTACCCTCGAAATTCTCAAAAAGGAATGTCTGTAAATATTTATTTGATGCTTTCCGTCCTTATATTTAAAAATTTGGAAAAAGCCAAAAAGATTTTGCTTCTAGTTTATTTTTGATTAACCGATGTTAAACAATCTTAAAAACTTTTAAAACATTGTAGTTGGTAGTTGAATAAAAATTGGTCTCATACGTGTCTTCTGCTAATTCGGATTAAAATCCCTACAGTTGTTCTAATTACGCGTTTAGCCTTGTTGTGTGTGCATATGAAATATCCAAGCAAGCTAAATACAAAGAGAACGAGTTTGAGGAAAACAAGTTACGGGAGTAAAGACAAAACATGAATGCAAGCTGTGAATCAAGATGATCAATTTTCATAGCGGACCACTTTTCAACACCACAAGATACATTCAAGGGGGAGTTTGCAGATGCACTTCCTAAGTATGATATGTGAGACCAAGGAATGAAGACCAAAGACCGAAGACCGAAGACCGAAGACCAAGCAACATCGAAGGGGGAGTTTGTTGATGCACTTTTGTGTCTGTCGCTTGTTCTTAGTTACATTTGTAATTGTACGGTCTTTGTTCAAGTGTCTGTATAAGTTTGGTGGCGTCGACCAAATCAAGATATCCTTCTATCTTGGTTTCGTACGACATCTTAGTTAGTCTGTGTTAAACAGGTGCATATGTGCATACGTTCAGTCTTGTGTATGTCATGTCTGTGACACATTCTCCAAAGTAAGCATTCTATGAGAGTTAGAATGCTCCGTACGAGCAAGGTGTTGCTCGTACGAGCCACACGCTCCGTACGAGCCACTTGCTCCGTACGAACAAATTGCTTCGTACAAGCCTCTTTGGAGCAGTGCTTCGTGGGTAATAGAATGTTCCGTATGTCTGGTAACGTGCTTCGTACAAATGACCAGCATGGACACTATATAAGCAGACATGCATCTCTCAGTCAAGGTTAGCTCTTTGGTTAAGCTGTTGGTTGTTCAACTTGTTGGTGAGCTGAGCACTTAGCATCTCTGGAGCAGACGAAGACATAAGAACATAGGCAGTTTGTTGAGTCGTATGAGCATTGTTTGTATATGTTTGTACTTGTTCTCATCTCTTAATCAAGATAGCGAATCTTTTGTTATCCTGTGCCTTACTTTGCTTTGGTTTCATGCACACTTGGATTCTGCACTCGTGTGTATGTTATATGAACAAGGAACAGGTTTAACTCCTTCCGCAGGTGGACCTACAATCCAAGAAACGCACCCACTGTGAGTGAATCCTTACAAATTCCCCTTTTTATCCATGTTTTGGGGTGTATCATGTGTCGTTTACATATTTGTTTATTCAAACACTTGTGCTACTACCATTATATCATCTAACGTGTTATGTAATGTTTGGTTAATGTTATATGTGGTTCCATTTCTCATTTCGTGCATCATTCACATTAGGTCCATGAGTTCCTCGTTGAATACGATTAGAGCATCGCGTGCCTAATTAGATCGGCTTCGTTTGATTGAGCCTTGATCTCACAGTTCATCATTTATCATGCTCATGTGTACATTGCTAGAAGCTATGTGGTTTGTGGATAGTTTTACATATATGTTTGCTCATATTTGAGCTTACGCACATTTTTATTAAACCAAATCAATATAACTATTTCTTTCAAATGATTAAATGAGATTCACTCGCAAACTTTTTTTACCCAAATCTTTATTTTACACATTATACATGTGAACAGGCTGAGGAAAGAACACATAGGATTTGGCTTTAGAAGAAGAATAAAACATTACTTGTTTAGAACATTTTCGTATTTGTATGATTTTACGTGTTGTTGGAATATTCTCTTTTAATTGAATTAATAAATATAAAACTTTATAGTAAATGTCATGAGCTTTGATGAAAACCTAATCATGCCCCGATTATTATATCCACTGAGGGTCAAGGTGTGGCAGATTGGTATCAGAGCTTTTGATTGTAGGGATATAGGATAGGTTATTAGACTCTTAGAGCCTATACTATAGTTGATTAGATTTTAATTGCTTATGTGTTATTTGGTTACATGCAAACTCATGATATTTATTTGTTTCATATTTATCTCACACACAAATGCATGCAAGCACTCTCACTACTATATGTTGTTGTGTGATATTTATTTTGGTATACGTATTATTAACATAGATGCTTACGCAAACACACACGTTTCAATTTTCACATATTTGAACATTTATCATGTTTTTCTTTTTCAAGATTTTATGATGTTTTCATTTTTCAATCTCATCAAAGTGAGTTCTACGACGGGCATGTAGTAACTGGAAGGGTACGAGTACTGGTAGTCGGAACGTCCTGTCTAGGATTGACATTCGTATAAATCCAATATAATGGACCAGTTTGCCTACCTGGGGACTAACGATGAGAGTACGAAGGACATATTAGGCCAAAGCATGCCACATCAAACGTCGTGTGAACTAACCCCACTTTGAGTTGTCACTGTGTCTACACCTGGACACCCTCCGACCTTATATCTCGCAATCATGTTTTATGATTTTCATTCGGGTGGTGGAGTGTTAACAAGACAACACCAATGTGAACCCTACAAAGCCAGTAGTCATGGAGGCCCACATGACTACCTAGGCCAAAGTATGGGGGACATATGGGGGCCCAAACATGAGCAAAGCCTAAGACATCCTATGGATGTAGTGACTTATTTTCTCATTTATTTTGTGAACGTTGATTTCCAAATACGACACATGACACCTAAAACGTCAAACTCATAATCTCATTACGTATTTCCTGTAGATGTCTTCTAGGCACCCACGAGGAGGTAGGAGATCAGGAAGATATGGTGAGCGCTTGGCTGCTCAAATAGCTCAACAGATGGCCGTCGTAATTCCCAACATTGTAGTTCAAGTCCAACAAGACCTTGCCGCTAATCCCATCAACCCAACCAACCAAGAAGGTCAAAATGTTGCCAATCATCCCACAAACACCACCAAGTTCACCTACAAGCACTTCAACTCATGCGACCCCCCAAAGTACGAGGGGACGGAAGGTGTCACCGCTCTCCTTCATTGGTTTGAGGAAATGGAGAGTACCTTCCTCAACTGTAATTGCCCCAACGATCGCAAGGTGCGTTATGCTACTGGTCGCCTGTATGGCGTAGCACTTACGTAGTGGAATGCGGAGGAAGGTAGACGAGGCGTCGAAGCCGCTGTGGCCTAACTTGGGATGAATTGAGGGAAATTATGACTAGACGCTTCTGTCCAAGAAGTGAAATCAAGAAGTTAGAGGATGAATTCTATTTCTTGAAACAAAAGGAGGGAGACCACATAACCCACAACAAGAAGTTTCTCGAGTTGAATCAGATGGTTCCCAATTTGTTCACTCCATTCTACCGATTGATCGAGCACTACATTGAAGGTCTTCCCTCGAAAATTCAAGACTCTGTGATGAATACTACACCTGCAACTCTCGAGGCAGCGATGGAGCTAGCTACTAAGCTCAGTGAAAATCGCATCAGGAACGGGGATTTTAAAGACGAGAAGAAGAAAACAAGACACTTGCAGAAACCCCACCGCAACCCAAACTGCATCATCTTCTAAGTTTGCTGGCAAAAGAAAGCGCAATGAAAATAATTTTGCTGTTACCCAAACCAATCCCCTTATCACTGCCACCCCAATCACACAAGTTGCTCCTCCTGCCGCACCATTCAAGAAACCATATACAGGACCTCATCCAAAATGCAACCGATGTCAATATCACCACAATCCTGAGAACCCATGTCTTCATGCACAAGTTGTGGCCGTGCAGGTCATACAATCCAAACTTGTCGCCCTCTTCAAAGACCAGCCCACAATCAACCTCAAGCCCAATCCAACAACCAAGTAGTAATCAAGCCCAACACCAACAAACTTTACTTTTACCACCTGCTCAACCCTACTAGCAATCCAACTACCCCATGATGCAACCAGTTAAGGTCCACCTGGAGGATCAAGTTAAACCTATTCCTTGTTCATGCAACACACACACAAGTGCGGAATCCAAGTATGCATCCAACCCAGAGCAAAGTAAGAACACGGGATAACCAAAGATTCACTATCTTGATTAACTAATGAGAAATAGTACAAACAATGCTCATACAACTCATACAAACTGCATGTGCTCTTGCGTCTTCCTCTGCTCCAGAAAAGCCAACTGGAAAAACCAACCACTAGAAAACCTTAACCAGAAAAGCCAACACTGATTGAGAGGCGCATGTCTGCTTATATAGTGTCCATGCTAGTCATTAACGAAGTACGTTGCTAGACATATGGAACACACTATTACACACAAAGAACTACTCCAAAGATGCTCGTACGAACAAGTTAGTTCGTACGAAGCATACACTTCCTCGTACGAAACAAGTTTATATGGCTTCTTTCGTACGGAGCAGTTGGCTCGTACAAGCAGCATCCTGCTCGTACGAAGCATTCCCACTCACACAGAATGTTTACTTCGGAGAGCGTGTTACAGACATGACTTACACAAGACTTAAGAGTATGCACACATGCAACTGTTTAACATTGACAAACTAAAACGTCATACGAAACCAAGATAGTAGGATATCTTGATTTGGTCGACACGACCAAACTTATACAGATACTTAAACAAAGACCGTACAATTACAGACGTAACTAAGAACAAGCGACAGACACAAAAGTGTATCAACAAACTCCACCTTGGCTGTTGCTTGGTCTTTGGTCTTCATACTGGAATGGCCTGGAGTATCAACAAACTCCCCCTGAAGATCTGCTATCCATTGATAGAGTATCAGGTCTTCAAACTTTCCAAAAACATCAAATCTTTCTTGTTTCCTCTTGATATCTGCTTGAAGTAACTGAATTGATCACTATCTACTGTGCATTTGATTCTACCAGTAGAGTTGATGCAGAAACTGGTTGTTGCGAGGACGAGGCCAAAGTATCAGGAGTCCTATGGTCTTCATCAACCTGATCATGTTGATGTTGGATTTCCTTTGCTCTGTATCTCTCATTCCACAGAATGTTCATTCGCTTTCTTCTCATTTCAAACATGTCTTTAAAATCATTAAAGCATTTAACCAATGTAGTATTTCGAGAATGATACCATTCTTTAATTTGTTATGCTCAGCAGTTAATGTTTCCATTAGGTTTACCGTTGAAAAAGAATACTTTTATGAAGTTGTGATATCAAACAAATGGTTTTTATGACGTATCTTGGTAGAAAAAACCTTTGAGTCTCAACTTTGGCTAATTTTCAAAAAGAACTTAATTTAACAACATAGTAAACCAAAACTAAAATAATTACAGACACTAAATTTTTACCATAAATCTTTTTCAGAGTCTCAAGGTAAGAGAATCATACCAGCTTTTTAATCTTTGTCAAAAACGATACTCGGTTTAAACTTCAAAATTAAACAGATAAGTATTCAACTATGATTATCGGTATTGTTGTCCACGTAAGCTCAAACTTATCAGATGTAATCATGATTAGGAGATATGATTAAGGTATGAATTACACTTACTAGCCGGTGTTCAACCACATCACCACACATTCCCATATCAAGATATGCACCAGAGAAAATCTTACCGGTGAGTATATTGCTTTATCATCTGTTTTGACGTATATATATGATGTGAGATACTCACTTATTTTGAGTGAAAACAAGCCCTATGTTATTAAATCACTTATTGATGAGGAACTTGATTTTCATATGCATGCAGGGCATGGGAGTAAGTCCGTGAACAGGTTAGTACCATCGTACCGACAAAGAGACGAACTTAGCTCCCGCATAAAGCTGTGATATTTTATCACTTATTTTGGGTGAATGTGATATTTTTATCACTTATCGACTTGGTCGTATGCAGTATGTACACGTATGTATGGTATCATGGAAGTTCTAGACTTGTGTCACCGTTATTTTTCGGATAGAAGATTCAACCATGATACCCAGATGATAAGCAAGCATAAAGACCGTATATCTCGGAACCTCGGCACTCTATCAAACGAAACTTCGATACCAAGACCATATGTCAATGAATGGTTCCCACCTGGCATTTTGTCTGTTAAGTTTATATCAACCTGCACTTTTTAGTCTGATTGTGAGCCTACCGACACATCATAAGTAAAGCTACTTAACAATCTTCTTTCTATGCTTTTGACCATTTTTGATAGATTTACCGGTGTATTTCATCATCTTCAACTTATCTATCCAAGAAAACTCATTTTTGATTTTTGATTTTTCTAATGTTTATGTATTTTTCTAAATTTTCTCTCCCTTAAATATAGATGGTAAATAAATAAAAGACATATTTTGTATTTTCTTGAAAATTTCTCCCCCTAAAATATAAAACGAACAAAAACATAAATTTTTTTTGTAGTTTTAAATTTTTCGAACAAAAACAGAAAATGATTAGTCACGGTTGAGTTACTCGTGTTTCACCTTGATGCCATTTACCAAAAGTAGATAATCAAAATGTGATTTATCAAAGGCTTTGGTAAAAAGGTCGGCACGTTAGTGATCGGTGTGGATTTTAACAACACCGATAAGTTTCTTTTCATAACAATCTCGTATGAAATGATACTTAATCTCAATGTGTTTTGTTTTTGAGTGCTGTACAAGATTTCGAGTTATCTGAAAGCAACTTCGTTTTCAACAAAAATAGGAGTAGTTTGGAATTAAAAGCGTAGTGGCGCATCTGCTGTTGAATCAATAGAACCTAAGAGCAGCAACTAGAAGCTGAAATATACTCAACCTCACATGTTGATGTAGCTACACAAGTCTGCTTCTTGCATTGCCATGTGACTAGGAAATTTCCCAAGAATTGACATCCCGCAGACGTTGACTTTGCATCGATTTTGCAGCCGCCATGATCAGAATCACTGAATGCTGTCAGATCAAAGTTATCATCCTTAGGGTACTATAGACCAGTGTCTTGGCGACCCTTCAAATAACGAAAGATTCTTTTTACAGCAATCAAATGAGAAACTTTCGACTGGACTGATAGCGCGCCAGAAGACATGTTGGGTACATTATGTCGGGTCTTGAAGCAGTTAGATACATGAGGGATCCTATCATAGCACAGTAGGGAGATGGTTCCACATGTTCACCCATTCCGTCTAGAGTAATCCCATGATTCTATGATAATGGAGTTCCCAAAGGCTTTGAGTCTTCCATCTGAAATCGCTTGAGAATATCCCTGACGTACTTGGTTTGATGGATAAAAATCCCTTCCTTTGATTGCTGAACCTACAAACCTGAAAAGAAAGTCATTTCTCCCATGGCGCTTCATCTCGAACTTCTCCTGCATAACCTGTTCGAATTCCTTGCACATTCGTTCGTTGGTAGACCTAAAAATAATGTCATCAATACAAAATTGCACTAGCAGCAAATCCTCGTTCCTTTCCTTGATGAAGAGAGTACATTCGATCAAGCCTCGTCGAAAACCGTTCTTCAACAAATAGGTAGACAATGTTTCATACCAATCCCTTGGAGCGTGATGCAGACCATATAATGCCTTGTTGAGAAGCCAAACTTTGTCAAGATGGATCCAAATCTTCAAAACCTGGTGGTTGCTCAACATATACTTCTTCTTCTTCCACACCATGAAGAAATGCACTTTTCACATCCATCTGCTAAACGGTGCACTTCTTGTAGGACGCATAAGCCAAAAGATTCTTATGGCCTAAAGTCGTGCAACCGGTGCATAAACTTCATTGTAATCAATGCCTTCGACCTGCTTAAAGACCTGAACAACCGAAGGCGCTTTGTTTCTCACAAAGACACCTCGGTCATCCTTCTTGCACTTGTACACCCATCGTGTACCAATCTTCTTATAGTTGTCAGGCCGGTCAACCAATTTCCAGACGCCTAACTTCTGAAACAGCTGAAGTTCTTCCTGCATGGCTTCAACCCAAGAGTCTTCTTTCATTGCTTCTTTCCAAGATTTCGCTTCTACTTGGAACACATAGTAGGAAAAAGACCAATCATCTGACCACCGGATTCCCTGATTTCCAAATATAATCCAGCATTCTAGTTGTTTCGAAGCTGATTACGAGTTTGCACACCACTCTAGACATCTCCAATAATATTCTGCTGAGGATGGGTATTATGAATTCGAGTCTCTAGAATATTAGGAATTCTAGAGTTTATACCCAAATTGTTGATATTAAGATCAACAGTTAAATCGAGAGCTGGATTTGATGAGGATGTAGATGCATGACCTTCAGTCGTCCCTTGAGGTTGAATATTTGACGTAACATCAAAATTCCAGGAACCGCACCAGAGGGTAGCTTCATTTGCATTATGAAACTCATCATCTTCTGATGAAACATTATAATCTTTAGCGTCTTTGAATTCCTCATTTTGAACAAGATTGTTAACCGAAGTCGACACTTGAGGGTTAACAATAATTGGTCGAACTAATGACGAGTCATCTGCTGTATCACTTTCCAATAGCATTTGAGCGGCAGCAGATGCATCATCAAAAGTTGGCAGATTAAAGGAGTCGAACAGCTCATCGTAGTCGAACATCCAAGGAGCACCCGGAGCTCTTACTGATTCTGTATATCTCTGAACCTTGACTTCACCCCATCTTCAATCTTCTTTGAAGATAAATTCCACACCGTGAAATTTGGAGTAGCATATTCAAGAAAGAAACCTTCAATAGCCTTCGGACCAAACTTTCCATGTGGATTAATCATCGTGCATGGAACTCCAAAAGGTTCTAAGAAAGAAACATCCGGTTTCTTTTTATGTAGCAACTCGAAACATGTTTTTCCGTGTCTCTTCACCGTTAGAACTCTATTCATAATGTAACATGCAGTAGCGACAACTTCTCCCTAGACTTGAACAGGAAGTTATGATTCTACTAACATTGTTCTTGCTGTTTCAATTAGAGTTCTATTCTTCCTCTCAGCGACACCATTCTGTTATGGAGTGTAGCGAGAGCAGTACTCATCCATAACTTGATTCTTAAATTCACTGCCGTTGTCTCTTCGGATTCTCCTTACCTTCAGATTGTACAAATTTTCTAACAGCGTCAGGAGATTCTTGAGGATATTAGGAACTTCACTCTTGTGTGCCAACATGTTTACCCATGAAAATTTTGAGTAGTCATCAGTAACTACCAGAAAATAAGAATCACAAAAGTTTGTCTTGTGTTTCATAGGTCCAAAGAGGTCCATATGAAGACGTTCCAGAGGCATATTTACAGTGTTGATCTTCTTCACGGGATGGGATTTTCTCGCTTGCTTTCCCTTTTGGCATGATACACAGACGTCTTGAAGATGATTTTTTTTACTGGTACACCATTCACTAGATTATTTTTCACTAAATAGTTCATTTTTCTCAGGTGAATGTGTCCCATTCTTCTTTGCCAAGATATTGATTCCTTCTCGGTGGCTTTAGAGACAAAACATGTGACTTGTGTAGATATTGTAATAGCTTGGCTCATACCAAGAATATACAAGTCGTTAATTCTTGGAGCCGACAGGAGAATCCATTCCTTGGGGATCTTGAATCCGGGTTTTAGCACATAACACACGGTATCATCAAAATGTACCGTGAACTTCTTGTCGCAGATTTTAACAATCCTTTTGTCTTGTTTTGGAGAAACAGTTTGCAAGTTGGTTCATGAGAGGTTCTCTCAACAAATCTTGGTTTGGCAGGATTTTTACAATCTTTTATAATGTGGCCAAATTCTCACATTTGAAACACATTCTCCTTTCAATAAAACTAGGAGATCGTGTTTCTTGGCTTGATGTTAAACTTGTGGGTCTTGAGGTACTAGGTTCATTTTCATTACATCCATCCGTGTGTTGGGTGTAATTATTTTGACTATTTCTTTTCAAAATCTTAACTTTCTTTACAAAATCTATATTAGACTTGCCTTGAAAAGTCTCGACATTATCAGTACCCTTGGAACTCACAATTTAAGATTTTTTTGCTTCAACCTTTGGTTGAGAAACTGCAGGATTTTCAACTCGCTTCTCTTGCTTTTCTTTTGAAATTGATAATGGTTGTGATTTGGTTGGCTTTTCCTTCTCTAAAAATTTAGTTGTTGACTTTTCAAACACTTGATTAGTAGAGATAGGATTTACATTTTTAATTGGAAAATCTTTGTTAGATTAGATTTTCTTATCTCCAACCTGTTTATACAACACATATGTTTCTTGTGAAGACACTCTTATCTTCATAGCTTTCTTAGGAACAGTCTCTTGAATTTCAACAGATTTAGTACTAGGAGTGGCAGAAAGTTCTACTCTTTTCCTTTCATCAAGAGGCCGATCCTGATCACTTTTTCTTGATTCATCATCTGATGTATCATCTTCCACTTCATCAGAAGGATTTTGATCAACATCAGAAGATGAATTTTTTGGCTTGCTTGTTTCTTGAGAGGAATTGTCTAATTTGAACCCTAAACTAGCTGCAAATTCTTCAGGATTTAGAGGTACGGAGGGTTCAAAATGAGGCATCTCCTCTTCATCGGGCATTTTGGTATAGTTGTGTTTTATTGGGGGTGGACACGACTTATACCCAATGCATTGAACATCTCCCTTTAGCTTTTGAACATCAATGATATGATCAAGCACATAGCGGGAGTTAGAATAACTTTCCAATTTGAGCTTGATTGAATCCTATTCGCATTTGGCGATGGCTAACTCTTTCTTAGTTTCTTCCAGGAGATTAATATAGTTATTAATTCCTTTCTGTTTATTCAAAACTGTTTTTATCAATTCAAAAACGCTTTTCTTAAGCGTTTCTATTACAGATTTGAATTCTTTTTCATTTCGAGCTAGAGCCAAATTCGCCTCTTTGCACTTTGATAGTTCAACAACTACATTTGATTATGACCGTTTACTGTTTCATATTTTGTTTTCCATTCAACATAGTCATTGCAAACTTTAGGAGGGTAAGAATTTACCTGACTTGTAGAACCTGCAACATATGCCATAAAGGCAGTGTGATGAGGGAAGGCTGCACCATATGTAAAGAGTTTCTCTGTCTCCTTCACAGCAGCTTCTGCTTTCCTCATCAGACCCACTTTTTCACTCTTCATTGTCCCAGCTTCACTCAGCAACTTGCTAACCTCAGCATCACTCCCGTTTCTGATATCAGAATCAGATCCATAACCACCTGAACTTGAGCACTCTTCATTCGAACTACCATTATACCCAGAAGTATCATCATCATTTGGAGTATTAATGTTGTGAACATGATTGATTTGATCGATGATCTTCGCATAACATGCAGTTCTTCCGTTGTTCTCAGTTCCCAACTGTACTGACCAATCACATCCTTCATCAGATTGAACTACCAAAGCTCTGTGTGTGTTTGAAGGTCCTGATTGATTGGTATTGTTTGAGTTTCCAACAGCTAGCATTCTTCTATCATTGTTGAACTGAGCTGTGTTGGGTGGTTGAGATTGATTTCAAAAGGGGTTGTGATTTCCTTCTTTGTTGGGCCTCGTGCATTCCCGTTTAAAGTGACCTCTTTCTTCGCAGTTGAAGCAAGTAACGGCAGTTTTGTCAAAGCCGTGTTTTGTATCCTTCTTGCTTTCCAAACTGGTTCTTCCTGCTCTCTGCATGTAATCCTTTGCTCTTCTCACAGCACTTGCAAATGCCCACTTGATATCCATCAGCTGCATCTCATCTCGGTCAATTTGCTGGTAATGTTCGTTTGTCAAATTGATGTTTCCTATTTGACCTGCAACTAAACCACAATAAGCATTGACCATTGTGTTGAGAAGTTCCATATGTTCCTGTGCAACTTCTACGCTGACTTTAGAGAGATGAGACATGTCAAGTTTGACAGTGTTGGGATTTGAAGAATGACAATTGTTTCCATAGAAAGCTTGTTGAGGAGCTTGCTATGGAGCTTGATGTGCTAAATCCCTTGGCTGTGGGAGGAAGGCTTTCAGATCAAATGCTTGTCCAAAGGCTTGAGTGCTCGAGCCCGTAGACTGACTTGATTGAACAGGTTGTGGTAGTAAGGGGTTCATGTTTGACACAAACGCGGTTTGCAGCTTTGGTTGCTGGCTTGAGCTTGTACCTGCATTAATACATCTGAAGTACATCTCAGGGTTTTGTGGAACAGTGACTCGTTGTGCTTTCCGAATTTCTTCTTCATTCTTGTTTTCCAGTTTTTGCACAAATTCAAAATACTAATTGAGTCCAAAACACCTGTAAGTTTTAATAAGTCAATAAATTGACCCCATTTCGTGGTAAAGCATCAGCAAATCGCATCACAATTTCTTGCGGTGCTGCTAACACTTTGTAAGAGTACATCTCATTGAGCAAATGATAAAAAAACGTTTGGTCATATCGTTCAATGTTTCATTTTCCATAAACATGAAACCTTCAAACTCCTTCTTGAGCAAATCATGCCGAATCTTTCTAGTAGCAGCATTACCTTCACCTCTTGCTTCTAAAGTGTCCCACCAAATTTTTAGTGGTTGTACAATACACAAACTGATGATAAATATCTTTGTGAAGAGCTTGTGTTAGGATAGCAAAAGCCTTTTTCTCTAGTCATATGCTTTCTTGTCACTTTCATTAGATTGTCCAATGAGGTTGGGTTTGATCCAGCTTTTTCAAGTGATTCCTTATAGGGTGTAGTGAAACATGTCCACACTTCCGTGTTCTGATTGAGAACATATGTGTGAAAATGGCTTTTCCACGAAGGATTATCATTCATGTGGTTTAGTATCGGCGGACGGTTATTACTCCCTGTTTCACTCTCGCTCATTGAAAGAGTTTGCATGCTCTGATTCTGGTTTGCAACACACGACCATTGATTTGCAGAAATCATGGCTGTATGTTGAGGCATCAAAGACTTAACACATGATGTTGTGGAGCTTTGCGAGGACTCTTGATTTGAGCTTGAACTACTCCAATCCCACGGGATAGAACTCATTATATTTTTTTGATTTATGAAAAATTTAAAGATTTAAAGTTTGAAAATAACAGTTCCCTTTTAAAAATTCACAATTTTGAAAATATTACAAATTCTAAAAAACACAAAGCTTGAAAAGCCGAAACATGAAAATCAAACAGTAACGAAGGTTATTCGTATGAACCAATGTTTCGTACGGATAAGTGTCCTTCGTACGAGCAACTTGCTTCGTACGGATGAGTTCCTTCGTACGAACCAGGTTGTTCATGTGGATGAGTTGTCCTTTGCACGAGTAGCTGGGTCTTTCGTACGAATGAATTATTCGCACATACTGATTTTCTCAGTGATTCCTAGAGGAATCTTTGCAGGGTTGGTTTGGTGAAAACTTTCCTTTCCTTGTACAGACTTGCCTTTGAAAGTAGCCTGCTGTCTTACCCAATTTTAGTTAAAAACACAAACATTCTACCATCTTTAACAGTTAGAACAGTCCAAGTCCAAGCGTTAGAAAAATTTGTCAACCCTACAACACTATTTTGTTTGAATTTTTTGGTGAATTTCTTCTGCAAATGTGTTCAAAAAGAAAATTTTTATGAGAAATTTTCTAGATTTAACAGATTTTAACTAAGTTTGAAGTTAGTTATCTATAATAAACTTAAGTTTTCTGCTGGAGGTTCAAGAACACTTCAAGAAATCTTCAAACTAGCTTAGACACAAAACTAAGCTTGGTTTTGAACAAGGAACAGAGCCAATGCTCTGATACCACTTGTAGGTCCACCTGGAGGATCAAGTTAAACCTATTCCGTTCATGCAACACACATACAATTGCGAAATCAAAGTATGTATCCTAACAAAAGCAAAGTAAGAACACGAGATAACCAAAGATTCAATATCTTCATTAACTGATAAGAACTAGTACAAACATATACAAACAATGCTCATACGACTCATACAAACTGCCTGTGCTCTTGCGTCTTCCTCTACTCCAGAAAAGCCAACTGGAAAAACCAACCACTAGAAAGCCTTAACCAGAAAAGCCAACACTGACTGAGAGGTGCATGTCTGCTTATATGTGTTCATGCTAGTCATTCGTACAAAGTACGTTGCTAGACATACAGAACACACTATTACACACAAAAAACTGCTCCAAAGATGCTCGTACAAACAAGTTGGTTCATACGAAGCATACACTTCCTCGTACGAAACAAGTTTATATGGCTTCCTTCGTACGGAGTAGTTGGCACGTACGAGCAGCATCTTTCTCGTACGAAGCATTCCCAATCACACAGAATGTTTACTTCGGAGAGCGTGTTACAGACATGACTTACACAAGACTTAACAGTATGCACACATGCAACTGTTTAAGACAGATAAACTAAAATGTCGTATGAAACCAAGATAGGAGGATATCTTGATTTGGTCGACACGACCAAACTTATACAGACACTTAAACAAAGACCGTACAATTACTGACGTAACTAAGAACAAGCGACATACACAAAAGTGAATCAACACCAGTCAGAGCTTATTTCAATTGCGGTGATCCAACCCATTTTAAAAACACCTGCCCACGTTTGGTGAACATCATAAATGCTCAAGCCCAAGCTAATCCAGGGAACCAAGCCAACCAAGTCAATTCGCCCGCTAGAGGAAGAGCTTTTAATATCAATACCAACTAGGCTAGAGCGGATAACAACGTGGTTAACGGTACGTTTCTCATTAACGGTAGTTATGCATCTATTCTATTTGACACTGGCGCGGATAAGAGTTTTGTGTCTTTAGAGTTTCAATCTATTCTTGATTTACGTCGCGTTAGTCTAGCCGAATCATTCACGGTGGAAGTAGCCAACGGTGAACCTATTACGTTAGACTCTATCATTCCTGATTGCACTCTTACTCTCAATGATCATGACTTTCCAATCGATCTTATTCCTATGAAGTTGGGTAGTTTCGACGTCATCATTTTTATGGACTGGCTTAGTCAACATCACGCTGAAGTTGTTTGTTATGAGAAATTTATTGGAATTCCTCTCGCTAACGGTCAAACTCTTCATATTTTTGGTGAAACCCCATCTAAAGGACTCAAGTTGATGTCATGCCTTCAAGCTTGAAGATACCTTCGCAAAGATTACATAGCATTTTTAGCTCACATCGTCAAAAAGGAAGGCAAGGAGAAGAAGCTCGAAGACATTCCAATCGTTAAAGAATTTCCTCAAGTCTTTCCTGACGATATTTTAGGACTTTCTCCTGTGCGAGAAGTCGAATTTCGAATCGATCTTATACCTGGTGCTACACCAGTTGCAAAATCTCCATATCGGTTAGCCCCCTCTGAAATGCAAGAGTTAGCTAGTCAGCTGCAAGAGTTGACTGACAAGGGATTTGTACGTCCTAGCTCATCACCTTGGGGTGCACCTGTTCTTTTCGTAAAGAAGAAAGATGAAACTTACCGAATGTGCATCGACTATCGAGAGCTCAACAAGCTGACTATCAAGAACCGCTATCCTTTACCTCGTATTGATGATTTACTAGATCAAATTCAAGGTGCCACCCGTTTCTCAAAAATTGATCTTCTTTCTGGTTATCACCAACTTAGAGTACGTGAAGAAGACATTCCAAAGACTGCTTTTCGAACTCGTTATGGTCACTACGAATTCATGGTCATGCTTTTTGGTCATAGTCTTCATTGATGATATTCTCATTTATTCTAAGACCAAATCTGATCATGAACGACATCTTCGACTCATCTTGACACTTCTGAAAACCGAAAAGCTATACGCTAAGGTTTCGAAATGTGAATTCTAGTTAAAAGAGGTTCAATTTCTTGGTCATGTTGTCAACGACAAAGGAATTCATGTCAACCCTGCAAAAATCAAAGTAGTGCAAGAATGGCAACCTCCACGCACTCCTACGAAAGTTAGGTCATTTCTTGGTGTAGCTGATTATTATCAATATTTCATCGCAAATTTCTCTTGTATTACCTTACCACTCACAGCCTTGACTCATAAGGGCAAGCCCTTCATTTAGGGGCCCAAGCAATAAGAGGCTTTTCAAACTATGAAGCAAAAACTTAGTGATGCACCTATTCTTACTCTCCCTGATGGTTGTGAAGACTTTGTGGTCTATTGTGACGCATTAGGGCAGGAGTTAGGGTGTGTCCTAATGCAAAGAGGAAAGGTGATAGCCTACGCCTCAAGGCAACTCAAAGTACATGAAAAGAATTACACTACTCATGACCTAGAAATGGGAGCAGTCGTGTTCGCTCTGAAGATATGGAGACATTATCTCTATGGTACCAAGTGTGAGATCTACATTGACCACATGAGCCTTCAACATATCTTCAATCAAAAACAGTTGAACATGAGGCAACGATGATGGGTCGAACTCTTAAATGATTACAATTGTGAAATCCGTTATCATCCTGGCAAAGCTAATGTTGTGGCTGATGCTCTTAGCCGAAAAGAGTATGCGAACTCCATCCATCTTTTGTGTTCTCAAATCGTAACTGATCTTCAAAACCGCATTCGGGCATCTCAACATATTTCTATCACGGAGAATGATGTGCGAGATGAATTGTCTTGTGGAGGTGAAACCAAGTTAGAATCTAAGTCCGATGGTATCCTTTACTATTTAAATCTTATTTGGGTACCTGATCATGATAATCTCCGTACTTTCATCATGAACAAGGCTCACAAAACACGATACTCTATACATCCAGGTGTTGATAAGATGTATCAGACCTATGATACTCTTACTGGTGGCGTGGCATGAAGAAGGGTATCGCCATTTTTGTCTCCAAGTGCCTCACATGTTCTAAGGTTAAAGCTCAACATCTAAGACCTTCAGGATTACTCGTCCAACCTGAAATACCTATTTAGAAGTGGGAAAACATAACCATGGATTTCATTACTAGGTTACCTCGCACTTCCAGTGGGCATGAAACGATTTGGGTTATCATTGATCGGCTTACTAAATCAGCTCATTTCATTCCAATCCGCAAAGACCATAAGAATGAGAAGTAGCTCGTATCTATACTGATGAAATTGTAAGCCGTCATGGTGTGCCTTAAAGTATCATTTCAGATCGAGATGGTCGTTTTACTTCACGAACATGGCAAGATGTGCAATCAGCGTTAGGTACACGTTTAGACATCAGCACCGCCTTTCACCCTCAAACTAATGGTCAATCTGAGCGCACCATACAAACTCTTGAAGACATATTGCGAGCATGTGTCATCGACTTCAAGGGCAATTGGGATACTCACCTACTATTAGTTGAATTTTCATACAATAATAGCTATCATTCAAGCATCGTTATGGCTCCTTTTGAAGCATTATATGGTCGTAAGTGCTGATCTCCTGTATGTTGGAACGAAATCGATGAAGCTCAAATCATTGCACCTGAATTGATTCAAGAAACAACTGATAATATTCTTCAAATCCACAATAATATTCGAGCAGCTCGAAGTCGTCAAAAGAGTTACGCTGATATACGACGAAAGCCACTTGAGTTTTATGTTTGTGATCAATTACTATTGAAAGTATCGCCGGAAGGGAGTGGTTCGTTTTGGTCAAAAAGGCAAGCTAGCACCACCTATGTGGGTCCATTCAAAATATTCGAGAGAGTTGGTCCTGTAGCTTATAAGCTTGACCTACCAGAAGAACTCAACAGAATTCATCCCACATTCCATGTATCAACTTGAAAAAGTGTCTCGCCGACGAAAATCTCCATATACCGTTGGAAGATATTCAAATTGACGAATCAATGCATTTCGATTGAGAGAGCTGTAGAAATCATGGACTTCGGTGAGAAGCATTTAAGACGAAGTCGTATACCGATAGTCAGGGTGCGTTGAGATTCAAACCGAGGACCTGAGTTTACTTGGGAACGGCGAAGACTCAATGCGTGAAAAATACCTGCATCTCTTTCCAGTTACATCGACTACTTAAATTTCGGGATGAAATTTCTAAAAGTAGGGGATACTGTAACCTTCATTGTAAAACGGTTCTAAAACTCGCTTCATTTAATAATTCAAGTATTTGATATGAGTTCTCGTTAAGCATTTATTAACCATTCCAATTCGAGTTATTGATTTTTGTATATAATAAATAAATTAAAAAGTTAAAATATTAAATAAAAAAACTAATAATAATATTAACAAATAAGGTTTAAAATAATAAAAATAAATACAAAGGGGAAACCAGGTTCGAACCCGGGTCCCCATCGAAACAAAACGCACCACACACCACTACACTACACGACACGCACACTGTGAACAAATTTGAAAACAAGTAAATTATATAAAGAAACAAACGCCTAACCTGCAATTCAAAACAGAAAACTGCCGAAGCTCAATCTGTGCAATTAACACAGAAAACGTTTTTTTTCTTCGATTAGAAGAGTGTAACTGATTTTCAATATCAGTTATAACCGAAAATCTAAATCAATTTGATTGAAACTGACAAGAAATCATAGGCTTTAAAAACGAGAATTGAAACCGAAATGTCACTGTTTTTCACACTATAAATAGCAAGCTTAGCACCTCAAATGAACTCGCTCATTCCCTCAAAACATAAATCGAAACTCTTAAAAGAACCCTCTATTTCGATTAGCATCGCCGGAGTTTTCGTGATTCAATGTCGGAATTCAACCGGAAATCGTAACACTTCTCCAAATCGGTACAATCATCTAAATCTCTTTGTTATCTTTTGTCTAATGTCTAGTTGTTTTAAAACAGTTAATCAAAAATTGTATAAATGGGTTAACAGTCGGGTTCGAATTATGGGTATTATTTATGAAGAAGATGAAGTTTGTATAGAGTATAAGTATAATTAAATTAGGTGTTTTTATCGGGTTAGACACACATTACAGCGGTGGACTATGTGCAAATATAAAGCACATGTCCTGGGTTCGAGTCTCACACGCATCCGATTTCTGAAATAAAACCAATCTTTTAGAAAACCTATTCAGATCACCCCTTAGTGAGAGTATATATAACTAATATAATTCGGGGATATTACGGGTTAGACACACAGCCCAAACCGGTTTTCGCAATTATAAAATCCTTTTTAAATAAAAACAAAATATAGTTTAGGTTAGTTAGCATATATATATAATTAAAATCAATTTTATTTTGTGTTAGACACGTAGCTCAGTGGGTAGAGCACGTGCACTTATACAGGAGGTCGTGAGTTCGATCCTCACACGATGCCAATAATATCCAAGTCAACCCGGTTCGACCCGGTCAACCCTGAAAAAGGGTATTTTTTTTATACCTAATTACCTTAAAATTTATATTCAAAATCCTTAAAAATACCTATAAAAATAAGACTTTTAGGTTTTAAATTTGTAATGCTATAAAAAGAGACTTAAAAATCTAATAAAAGGCATTAATTAGAAATATTAATTTCAAATAAAAGTTATATTTTTATCGAACTATTACGTGATTATTTAGGTTAGTTTTCTTCGTCGGTTGAAACCTTAAATCGTGTGCATTCGTCATCAATCCAAGAAATGCACCCACTGTGAGTGAATCTTACAAATTCCCCTTTTTATTCATGTTTTGGGGTGTACCGTGTGTCGTATACATATTTTTTTATTCAAACACTTGTGCTACTACCATTATATCATCTAACGTGTTATGTAATGTTTGGTTATTGTTATATGTGGTTACATTTCTCATTTCAGTGCATCATTCACATTAGGCCCATCAGTTCCTCGTTGGATACGAGTAGAGCATCACGTGCCTAATTATATCGGCTCCGTTTAATTGAGCCTTGATCTTACAGTTCATCATTTATCATGCTCATATGTACATTGCTAGATGCTATGTGGTTTGTGGATAGTTTTACATATATGTATGCTCATATTTGGTTTATGCACATTTTTAATAAATTAATCAATATAACTATTTCTTTCAAATGAGTAAATGAGATTCACTCGCCAACTTTTGTTGACCCAAATCTTTATTTTACACATGATACAGGTAGATAGGCTAAGGAAAGGAACACCTAGGATTTGGGTTTAGAAGAAGAATAAAACATTACTTGTTTAGAACATTTTCATATTTTTATGATTTAACGTGTTTTTTGGAATATTCTTTTTTAGTTTGAATTAATAAATGTCATGAGCTTTGATGAAAACCTAATCACGCCCCGACTACTATATCCGCTACGGGTCAGGGTGTAACATTAGTTACATATACTTAACCGTACGCAAAGCACCGATACTATCACTCCCGGACGATACCGATGACTTTGTGGTGTACTGTGATGCATCGCATCAAGGCTTGGGTTGTGTGTTAATGCAGCGTGAAAAAGTCATCGCGTACGCGTCACGACAGTTAAAAGTTCATGAAAGGAATTATACCACGCATGACCTGGAGGTAGGTGTCGTGGTATTGCCATAAAGATCTGGCGTCATTATTTATATGGCAGTAAGTGTACCATATTCACTGATCATAAAAGTCTTCAACATATATTCAACCAAAAGGAACTGAATATGCGCCAACAACGTTGGGTAGAACTGTTGAATGATTATGACTATGAGATCAAGTATCACCCGGGTAAAGCAAATGTTGTAGCAAATACTTTGAGCAGAAAGGAGCGAATCAAACCATTACGGGTGCGAGCTTTAGAAATGACAATCCAGACGACTTCACAACACGAGTGCATGAAGCACAACAAGAAGCACTGAAACCAGAAAACATTCCCGCGGAATCCCTACGGGGAATGGAAAATCAGTTGGAACCGAACAAGGATGGAACTCAATATTTCATGGGAAAGATCTGGATTCCCTATTATGGTGACAGAGTCCCGAATAGTACAACAGACCACAGACAAGATATTCAAGATCCATGAGCGTATCAAAACGGCCCGAGATAGACAAAAGAGCTATGCGGATCAAAGACGCAAACCATTATCCTTCGAGGTTGGACGCAAACCATTATCCTTCGATGTTGGAGGAAAAGTCATGGAGTGGAAGGTCCAAAAGACGAGAAGAAGCCAAATCAAAGTGGTGAAGGTTCGCTGGAATTCACGTCATGGTCCCGAGTATATGTGGGAGCATGAAGATCAAATCAAGTCAAAATACCCATACCTGTTCGAGAAGACTCCTTCAGTGGATGCCTCAAGTTGAATTTCGAGACGAAATTCTTTTTAACAAGGGGAGTATGTGATAAATGGCAATTAACCGGTAATTCCGTACAATTTAATCACTGATTTCATATTATAATCTCTTGCATAGTTACCGTAATTTAATTGCGTAACTGAGTCGTACGTCATTAGGACAAGTAAATCTGGTCATAACATGTACTGGTTTCCGTTACGACGAGAAACAGACCAAAACAATGCCCGAAAAGTGGTTGGTAGAAAGTGTTGGGCACACTAAATGCGGTGACACTAAACGTGTCGGTAAATCCGCAAACACGAATCAGAACAAGGAATAACGACATGTTAATTCCATACCTGAGTTCATATACAAATGAAAATACATATTTGAGAACAACTATTACAATAATACAAAACTTTCCGGTATAATGCCTAAATTGCAAAATTATCTGTTTCGACCAAAAAGGCGACAAATGGAGATTTGTCCGCAAGGCTAATTCGGAGGATTCCGGATGTCAAGATAAGAAAAAAACAATGTTAAACATCCTAAAACTAATGTGAGAGTAGCAAAAATGCACAAAAGGCATCGTTTCCGGTCATTCGGCAAACAGTGCACAACTCGACCTAAAAGCGGCCGATCGTCGAAACAACGAATATTCTAGTAGCCGATAGCCTCATCCGGGCGTCTAGTGAACTAGTTAAGCATTATTTGGAACTCGAAATCCATTCGACTAACATGAGGTCATGGAAACACAACTTTCGGAAATGTTCGACGGCGGGACGTAAAAGTGCCGATATCGATCCAACGGTCGAACGAAAGACATATCGGTCCTCCTAACTCATTGTATATTCGTCTAGCGAACTAGTCATGCATATTTTTGGATCGGAAATGCACTAATTAGACACCATATTAGTTGTGGTAGTCGAAAACAAAGGCTTCCGGTACTAAATAAATAGTTCCGTTTAGTAGCGAATATTACGACGATGAGCGATCTAGCGACATATCCGTCATCCGAAACTTATTTTGGAGAATCATATGGATTAACTGTCATGTAAATACACACTAAACTCAAGTCTTATGCTTATGATACAAGATCAACCCCTAATCACCATACTTAAACTAATTACCTAAATATCTAATAAAAAACACATGTTATAATAAATATTTACACTTAACCCCCCCTCAAGTGGGTCCCACCCACTTGATTTTGTTGAAAAATGGAGATCATAAGTATGGTGTTTAAGATCTTGATGGAAGACTTGAAAGATTGGAAATATATATCATGATTTCACTTAATAAATATCATTTCTTCATCCAACAATTTGCAACATTTTCTTTCCTTTTCTACCCCTACCTCACGGCTCAGACACCTCCACCATATACCACCATTTAGCCACCACAATCCACCACTTTTTACATCATTTGAAGCTTAAACAAGACCCCTAAAGAAGCAAGCATGGATGGAGATCATTAGGGATTCTTAAGGAGCTTCATTTTCCTCTAAATCTTCAAGATACTTGTGCACCCTTTGTAAGCTAAATTCCTACATAATTTAGCTTATCTTTATGTCTAGATTATTAGTGTACAAGTTGATCATCTTGAAAATCAAGAAAAGATAAATCATAAACCCTAACTCACAACATAATAATAACAATAAATATTGTTTATTTTGTGTTGATTATATGTTTATATGTTTGTTAGTTAGCATTTGAAGTTATTTATGATAAAAGTATGATATAAAAATTGGATGATCTTGTGTGATTAGTGTAAAAACGAAGATTTAAACATGATAAGGTTTAAATCTAAACATGCTCATCAACTACATCATCCATGAAAAATACTACAACTTAAAAATAATTTATATATATAGATAATTTTATGAGAAATAAACATTTATATTTAAGTTGTAATCAACTTAAAAATGTGTAGTAATCAAGGGGTTAAAGGCATGAACTTGATTTAACAACATGCTAAAGTATTGTTTTGAAAAGGCTAATAAACATTAAAAACCCACTTGATTTACTAGGATTTTTAACAACAAAAGTCATGGATGATGATATGTAGATTATGTAAAATAAATATTAGATGGTTTGTTGATGATTATTATGAGTTTAAACAAGGGTTTTAAATACGTTTTTGAAACGTGGAAAACGCCAGTTTAGGGGAAACTATGGCGAAATTATCTAAAAATCTAATCGCGATTGAAGCTGATGATTAGTGGGACTAAACGTGATTAGTAACCTAAATCGTCATTAAGTGGACTCTAAGGACAAGGGTTATCCCTAAATAACCAAGTGTTTAAACAAAGTTGTAAATATATATTTATAAGTTAAAAATAGATATTTTTACAAATATATATTCTACTTGGAAAATAATACAAGTATATATATTTATACGATTGTTGCCAATATAATTGTATGTGTACATATATGTATTGTATGTGTATGTATTAGAAACTTAGGGTATTCACAATAAATACCCAATCTTATACAACATACAAACACTTGAACAATACACAAAGTATTGGTAGCAAAATTAATATATTCTCACAATGCGTCGAACAATAAATCGGACAGTTAAAGGAAGGCGGGCGATAGGCGAACCTTCAAGATTTCACGTTGTGTCGACGACCAACAGGTGAATCACCGACACGAAAGGTCGTTACGACAACGGGCGATTCTCGACGAAAACAAACACATAATAAACGACGCCGATGATGGGACTAAAAATATATTTAGACGTTAAACATATATATATATAAAAGTTAGAAAAAATTATAAGTAAATCCGGAAACAAAAATCCGGAAAGTTAAGTATATTAAAAGTTAGAAAAATTATAAGTAAATACTTATAATAGAAATGGGCTTATGTTTATATATACATTTGGGCTAGGCCCAAATTCTGAAAATCATATACTAGGCCCAAAGTCCATAATGTTTATGGATGAGGCCCAAAAACTAATAAAAGCCCAAAGATATAAGATACATGGGCGAAGCCCAAAGACATAAATTACATGGGTTAGGCCCAATGACATAAAAACATGTGCTAGGCCCAAAGACATAAAATACATGGGCTAGGCCCAATGACAAACATGGGTAGGCAACCATAAAAACATGGGCTAGGCCCAACGACATAATTAAATGGGCTAGGCCTAATGACAAGAAAACATGGGCTAGGCCAATGACAAGAAAATATGGGCTAGGCCCAATACAGAAATGGCAGGCCAAGCATAGATGACATGGGATAGGCCTAATGACAAGAAAACATGGGCTAGGCCCAATGACATGTGAAGGGCAAGGCCCAGTTCACACATGGTTTGAAAACAATAATATATATATATATATATATATATATATATATATATATATATTAATTAGAAATATATATAGCAATATTAATTGCACAAACGAACTACAACACTATGATAACAATTTAAGTTGTTCAATCATAACAAAGAAACACATAACTTCAAGATGAACAACAAGTACAAGGTCCATTGAGACCTAGGTGTCTAATGAAACCAATACGCATGTAGGTTACATAAGTTGCGGACACCGATCCATAAATAGTACGACTTAACGGAACGCAAAACTGTGATTTCATGTCCCTCTTTTCAGTTATTTCAAGTTTTGTTGTAAACTATCGAGGGGAAATACATGTCATGTCAAAACAGTATGTTAGCTATGGGTTAGCAGATAACAGATCACTGTGCGTAAGTAGGATGATAACAATAGTAACCATTAATCACTTAGTGACCAAGGTGCAAAAGAAGTAGATCTATTGAGTTTGAGACCCGCTCCACTCCTGGTATGATAACCGGTTAGGAGTGCTTTTGTGATCCCAATGATGTAAAAGTAGTCTCTGTTTGGTTACTTACTTATGGCACAAGTATGTCAGGGTACTCGCGACACACTGATAGATCCTTAAATGACTCATTGTGCTAATAACATACTTGGATTTCAATACAGGTTTTCAAGGATGACATTATGATACGAAAACATTAAACTCACATGAACTCGCCAACTTTATGTTGACTTTTTAAAATTACATGTATTTCAGGACGCAGGACTTGAGCTGGTGATGCGATCCGGGTATGGGAATTAGTTAAGACAACGATGTACTACCTTTTGGAGGGTTTGTCTTTTATATCCCAACCTAATTTGGGTATATAGAGGTCAAAGCCTCAACATGAAAATGTGATGAAAGCACTATCCTATTTTGAAACAATGTCTTTTAAACTATGTTGTAATGGTAATCTGAAACTGATAACAATGTGATTGCACATTTGAAAGTTGTAATTATGAAGTGAAACTTAGTAATGGCATGACATCGTTGTTATTTTACAATGTTTACTATATTAGATGCAATGATTACCTAATAGTCACACACTTGCGCTTCCGTTACGACCGGGGTGTGATAGATATTAATTATATGTGTAATTTATCTTTATGACCAAACTAAACACTGAAAGGGCATTTTGTCCATTTTAGACATAGTTTATAAATTATTTGGGATTCTGAGTTCATATTATGTACCTATTGTAAAAATATTTAAAATAAGTTTTAAAAATCAGTAGATAGCAAGTCTTGGTCAAATAATATGGTTTAAAACCATACTATGCGCCGAAACGTCGCTTATGTGGTAAAATGATGATTTATGCTATGTTTAACGAAAACTGATGTTAAGGTTAGATTAAAATGTCTTAGACATGTTGTTTAACATAAAATATCGATAGGTAAAAGATTTACTTTGAAAAGATATGATTAACACCATTTCATGAGCCACAATGGCTTTATCGCCATTTGTCGACATAATAGAAGGACTTGTTTGAAACCTCGGTATATAATCTGGTTTGACATCCCAGATAATCCTACTTATAAAATTACATCAATAGGAAACTCATTTTCAAGTTCATTATCATTTAAACCTTGTTTTATGCAAAAAGGGCATTTTAGTCAAGATGGCATAATTACGGAACTTGTGCATAAACTTAGATTCTGTTTATGATCATGTGATATAACCTCAGAGGGTTATGCTATATTATATTACAATCATAATGCAACTTTAGACAATGTTCCTACATGTTCTAATACTTCGGTTGCAAAACCGACCCTAGAACTGAAATTGTCGAGCTGAACATGTTCTTACATGTTCTAATAATTATTACCAACTTATTTAAGTGTCAAAACACGTTTCATAACATATATAAGATCAAATTTTTATATTTCCGAAAAATGGCCTGTTTGACTTTTTAATATTTAAACTTTGACCCGTCAATTGGTCTAGCAAACGTGATCTTCAGGAGGTGCCCTTTATAGGGACTAACACCTACCTTATTATGATCACTTAGCCATGATTGTTACGAACAATGGCTCGACCATAATGGTCTTAACCGAAAGTCAAGGCGTTTTCCGTAAAACGCTTGACTTTTGGCTATAAAAGCCTATAAACAAAAATGCATGAGGAAGGAAAACTTACCAGTGATTCCTATGATGCAATAAAACTAAGTTGGATTCTCCTTTCAGTTAGGAACTTCCAGAGGAGGGAGATAGAGTTATGAATGAGAAACGTGCAAGTTCAAATGGTGAACTTTGGCACATATTTATAGTTGGATAGAGCTTAAAGGAGGTAATGCCAGGCGTTAAGGGCGTATGAGGGAGCTTACAAGTGTCCTAAAACGTGGCATAGCTGTTTGAAAGTCCCTGGTTTCGAATAAATGGTTTTTGGCAATTTGTGTGGACGCCAAGCAAATTTTCTGCAGATACAGGCCTCTCGCGCCCTGCGAGAGGTAAGGCCTTTGCCTCTCGCGCCCCGCGAGCGCCCCGTAGTCAGTTTCAAAGTTTGTCACTTTAAGCCCCTCAACTTATAAAACCTTCCTAGAACCTCCTAAAACACCTTTTTAGCATATTTAGCCCTCCGTAGGCAATACTTGGCATACCCAGGATTATGCCCGGACATTGTCGAGCTCTTGGTTCGTTAAAAGTTCACTTAGAGGTATAAATTAACATGTTGACACTTTTAATCCCTCCCTTGTCCAACTTTCACATATTTACAGAATTGACCCTCTCATCCAACAAGTGGCATGTATGAGAGTTAGGACTCTTTAAAGGATCACTCAGAGGCTCATTATAAGCATGTTAACCCCGATGTCACTCAGAGGCTGGGCATATTGACATATCAGTCACTCAGAGGCCAAGTTTAAGCATGTTGGCATATCAACCACTTAGAGGCTCAGTTTTTAGCATGTTGACATATCGGTCACTCAGAGGCTAAGATTAAGCATGTTGACATCAGACGGTCACTCAGAGGCTCAGTTTGAACATGTTGACACTTTTAGTCCATAGTAGTCTTTAATAGACTAAAAATGAAAATACCAGACGTGTCACTATGTTATTGGACACGATTTTACAGGGTGTTACATCCTCACCGCCTTAAAATAAATCTCGCCCTCGAGATTTTATTCAAAAAGATGGGGGTACTTTTGTCGCATAATGGACTCAACCTCCCATGTATATTCGGGACCTCTAAAAGACATCCCACTTAACCTTTACTATAGGTATCAATTTTCTTCGGAGCTTCTTAACCTGTCGATCCTCGATCGAAATTGGTTTCTCAACGAACCTCAGGTTTTCATCTATTTGCACATCTTTAAGTGACATTGCTAGCGACTCATCGGCTAGATATTTCTTAAGGTAACTAATGTGGAACACATCGTTAATTCCACTAAGCTCCTCAGGCAACCTGAGTTTGTAAGCTACAGTCCCGACACATTCGACTATCTCGAATGGTCCAATACATCTTGGGCTTAACTTGCCCTTCTTTCCGAAGCACATCACACCTTTCCAGGGTGATACCTTCAATAATACTTTGTCCCCTATTTGGAACTTAAGAGGTTTACGCCTCTTGTCTGCATAACTTTTCTGCCTATCACGGGCAGCTTTAAGACGATCACGGATTTGCACAATCTTTCCCGTAATTTCCAGGACAATTTCCAGTCCTGATAGTTGGGCTTCCCCCACTTCTACCCAGCACACGGGCGTTCGGCATTTTCTCCCATATAAGGCCTCAAAAGGAGCAGCCTTGATGCTCGTATGATAACTATTATTATAGGAGAATTCTATTAGGGGTAAGTGGTCATCCCAACTCCCACCTAAATCAATCACACATGCCCGAAGCATGTCTTCCAAAGTCTGAATAGTACGCTCACTTTGTCCATCCGTCTGCGGGTGGTAAGCCATACTAAAGTTTAATCTTGTGCCTAAAGATCATTGGAAACTGATGTATAAGAATTTATACATCTTTTAAACGTCAAATATCCCCCATTAATGTGGAAATTCGTTGTGTTTTCATTGATTTAGATACTCATTTGAGTTATTTGTGAAAATGCAGGTCCGGGCTTCGGCCCGGTAAAGAAACAAAGGCTTTTGGAGCAAATTGGAGCAAAAATGGAACATTTCTTCCAAATTGCCAGATATGGCACGACCGTGCCAACCCCAAGCACGACCGTGCACGTTCAATCACAGGCTGTGATCAGCTAGTTTCCGAGTTCAACTTAGTCATTTCCGAGTGCGATATCGATAAGCACAAACGGTGCCAAATGGTGGCACAGTCGTGCCACCTCGGGGAAATTATAGCGGGATCGTTCTGGATTTGGCATCAAACTTGGTCAACAACTCAGAAAGGCACCGCACACTTACCAAGCACGACCGTGCCAAATGGTGGCACGGTCGTGTCAAATGCCCAGTAGCTTAAATACGTGAATTCAGCTCATTTGAAGGGGAGTTGGAGCATTTGGGTGGATTTCTCTCTCAAGAAGCTGACCTTGGAAGCTTGGAGATTGAATAAAGGAGCCTTTAGGAGGTTGTATCATTTGATAATCCAACTCATTTAGCTAATTACCTTGTCTTAAACACTAGTATTTCACTTGTTATGCATGCACAATTCATATTACTTTATGTTTGTCTTAGTTATCATGAGCCTTCCAGGCTAAACAGTTGTGTTGTTTGAATTTTGTTGAAGCTAATGAACACTTGACAATATGGAAATAGATGTGGTGATTATTGTATGTTAATCTCAATGATGGTATTTATTCAAGTTTCTTGGAATGCATGTTCATGTTTAAAGTTATTATTCATGAATGTTTGATCATAAAAATTTACATGTAGTGTTGGAAAGCCCATGTAGAGATTATGATTATTGAATCTTGTTAGTTGTTGATTTGATTCATAGCAATAAACTAGGAATGGTAATTGCTAACATGATTAGGATGATGATTTGAATATGAGTATGAATTCTTGCATTTGGATTTGTAAAGATCTTATGAATGTTTATATGAATTCTATGGTTTGTGTTCATGTTGGATTGATTATTTAGGCCAATGTTGTTGTTTAGCATGACCATGCTTGTGATTTATGTCAAGAGCTTGTTGAAGATATCATTTACTTGAAACCAAGTTGGGGTGATTAATGTGTTTTTCTGTTAGTTTTCCATAATTTGTAGAGTTAGGAGTTTTGATTAACAATTAACTCATTATTAAAGATTAACATCAATTTAGCAAGAGTGCTTAAAGAATAAATCTTATGTGATTAAAATGTTGTTCATTATAATTTTCCCAAGATTTATAAAACTTAGTTGATTCTAAGACTTGCATCACCATTAGTTTTCCTTAAAAGTTGTCATACGTTTATTAGTGGATACTTAACTCAAGCAACCTTTCTTAGATATTGTTCTTGTTAATTCATTTAGTTAATTTTTATCCTTGCATGATAGTTTAAAAACAATCAAGAAATCAACTCATTGATCGAAACAGGTTTAAAAGTAACGAAAATTTAGTACTGAGACACCGAGTCCATGGATTGATATCCGGTCCTTACCAGTGAACTATACTACCACCTGACGGGTACAGTTGGCCTATGTGTGTGTAGTTGGTTTTAAGTAAAAACTATTTTAAAACCTAATATGTGTGAACAAAAATTATAATTATAAAAGTATATTTAATTCATGCACATCAAGTTTTTGGCGCCGTTGTCGGGGACTCGGTCTTCTCAAGAATGGTTGGAGTTACTTGTTAAGTCATTGTGAAAAGTGTACAAAATTTTGTCTAGTTGTTTTTATTTGTCTCACCCTCCACCCCAAGAACAAATGAATTCGGGGTGGTGAGTCTAGCTGAAGACACGTAAATAAACTTAGCATGTTCTTGGGGTTTCAATTGTTTTTCTGTTTGGTTGCTTAGTTTCTTTTTAGGTTGCGGTTCGTCTTGGACGTGGGGGATGTTGGAACACATTTCGATCTTCAGGTATGTAGTTTGGCTCTTTTCTTGGTAGGAAGTGTTTCATCAGTGATCCAGATTCGAGTGGTGTTTGTATTTGGGTTTATTAAACTTAAATAATTAAACTTAAAAAAAACCGGCACTATCAACATTGTTTTCTGGCACTGTCAGATCTGATAGTGCAGGTCCATTTGCAGAAGAAGCCCATAACCTAATTTTCTTTAAAATCTTCAAAACCCCACTTGAATCTCATAAACTCAAGAATCCTCCACACTTCCTTCCTTCTCTCAAGAAATTTGTATTCTTTTCATCCCAATCTTCATTCCAGGTACGAATCCTTCTCCTTCTTTGTTAAGTTCTTTAGTCTTAGGGTTTGTTCATCATGGTAGTTTATGTTTTGCTTTTAGGGCTTGGTCTAAATCACCGATTCAAGCCCGTTTTTAGTGTTTTTTTTGTGTTGTCATTGACCATAGTGACCGACTACAAAACCCCTAAGCAAAAAGATGGAAAAATCGGGTTTTGGGTGCGTTTTGAGTGATTTCGAGAATCTTGGTTACGTCACGCACGACCGTGCAAGGTTGCCACCATCGTGCCGTTCATAATTTTGTGACTGTCTTCATAATTTGCCAGAAAATCGGTCAAGCACGACCGTGCCAAGGCCTGGCACGATCGTGCCCTTCATAAGAAACTCCAGATCTTCAACACTCACCCAGAAATCGGTCAGAACCAGGTCAAGCACGATCATGCCAAACCCAGGCACGGCCATGCCACTTGAAGAATAAACCCAGAACTTCATAATTTTTTCCAGAAACTTCATAAAATCTGTTGTTGTTCATCCACGCATGACCGTGCCAACTGTCCAGAGGTCCGTTTTTGTTTTAATTTTGTTGCTGATTAATTCTGGTTGTCTTGCAGATGGTTCACCCGTTCTTGCGGTTTAGCAACAATGCCAAGGAAGGGCACTGTATACAGAAAGCGGAGAGGTTATGGGCTCGGAGGAACCAAATCGAGCCCATGAGGAGGCTTCAAAAAGTAGACTTGGATTTGCTCGGTCAATCCGAGCGGTTCGAGGACTTGATGACACCTCCATGGAACCGCATGTTTGACATTGTTGAGCCAGCAGGAGACGAGACGGGATGTCAGTCTGATTCGCACGGAGGTTCATAGGCAGGGTAATTTTCTGGACGACATGTATGAGCAAAGCCGGCGGAGCTTTGACTGGCTCTTCAGTTTGCAGCAGCACATAGCGAACTCAATGAATGCTCCATACACACAGCCGCCTCCCCATTTCACGCGCAGATCACGATTCGACCGTAGAGACGACACCGGTCCTTCTTGACCGAGTGACAGGTCTTAGCCCCATCTCCATTTTGTACTTTACTATTTCGTGTTTGAGGGGTGTGCCATTTTGCACCGTCTGTACACCCCTCTGTTGTGATCTTTTATTTCTTTTTATTATGATTAGTGGTTTAAATAAACAAGGCAAGGGTATATGGGTTGGGTAATCTTTTGTGTATTTGATCTTGTTTGCTAGTGTGTAGTTGCTTGGTTGAGAGGTTGGTTTGTTGGTTGCTTGGCGGTTCGTTAGCGGTTGCTCCTTACTTGTCACTTAGCTCCATTCATGCCGTTTCATTTGAGGGGAGTTTTCGTGTTCCCATTTTCCTCCGCTTTCATTATATATGTTTTCATATATTTGTTTTTGTGTACATCGAGGGCGATGTACATTTCAAGTGTGGGGAGGTGTTTAGCGCTTGAGCTTTGTTGTCATGTTAAAAAAAAGAAAAAAGAATAAAAAAAATAAAAATAAATAAATAAATAAATAAATAAAAATAAAAAAAGCTCTCTTAATGAATTTTTGTGGCTTAATAATCAACCCAACATAAGTTTTTACAAAAGCACTAATTTTTTGAAAAATATACAAAGGGTGAACGCAAAAAGGGCTCGCTCGCGTGAGGATTACCACTAAATTTTTTTTTGTATACACTTGAGCATGAGAAATCAGGCGATTGACCTACTTGTTTTGTATACGCCCGTTTCCGTGAGTTATTTTTGAGCTTTGTAGCTTTAGAATTATTTTTGCTCATGTTTTTGCGGGCAAAGATTGAGTGAGCCGGATAACATTTGTGATTTAGAACTTGTATTAGGTGTACATTTCGAGGCCGCAAGGCGAATATATAGCATGAAAATGATTGAGGCACTAGGAAACCTTTTGTTTTTAACCAATTTTTATGTATTCCCTCACCCAAATCATTCCCTTAGTTAAACCAATTTGAGTCTTCCCCTTTCATTTCTTTTAAACCACTAAATAATAGCCACTTAGCCAAATTAGCCTTTTATATTTTAACCCATTTTTGTTTGGAAGTCCGGTTTGGTTAGCGATTAACTTGTTACTTTTGTATAGTATCTTAGTTTATAGTTGCAACATCATGGGGTAGAGTTTTTATCTAACTAGACGTACTTAGTTTCCCTCTTAAGCATGTGCAAAAAAAAAAACTGAGAAAAACGATTATAGTTAAAAAAGCCTTACCAAGTGGCTTCATAAGATCAATTTGGGAGTGGAAAAGCTAAATCCGTTGATTAGCTCTCGGTTAGATAATATTAAATTGTATAGTTCTTATTTTCTTTTGTTTCAAGTTAGTCGAACCGTCGGGTTACAAACGTTTTAGCCACTTTAAATATCCACTTCCATAGCCTTGACCCTAGCCAAGTTACAACCCGAATAAGACCTCATGATTCATGTTATGTGTTTTTCGAGTGATTAAATTTGATCCTTTCACAAGCTTATGATATCACATAGTCATCGTCATGGCATTGAGTGTTTAACACATACTCCATAAATCGTATGTGCACCCATATATTAGCCGAGTGTGTGTGAACATTGTGAGGATGTGAGGTAGACTTGTAGGGATTTCCAAGATGGACCATTGCTCATAAACTTATTTTATATACCTTTTTGTTTTTTTCCATCATGTCGAGTAATCCTTGATTGTTATAGCCCGAGTAATTTGTTTGTGTGTATAAAATGCTAGTTGAGGTTATTGCCATTTATAGAGTTTTTTAGTTTACTTTAGTTTGTTTGAGGACAACTAAAGTTCAAGTGTGGGGTTATTTGATGTATAAGAATTTATACATCTTTTAAACGTCAAATATCCCCCATTAATGTGGAAATTTGTTGTGTTTTCATTGATTTAGATACTCATTTGAGTTATTTGTGAAAATACAGGTCCAGGCTTCGGCCCGCTAAAGAAACAAGGCTTTTGGAGCAAATTGGAGCAAAAATGGAACATTTCTTCCAAATTGCCAGATATGGCACGACCGTGCCAACCGTTGGCACGACCGTGCCAAGCATCAAGAAGTCGGCACTATCACAAGCATTATCACAAGACTGCACAATCCGAGCCAAATCAACACTTGGCACGACCGTGCCAAGCATCAAGAAGTCGGCACTATCACAAGCATTATCACAAGACTGCACAATCCGAGCCAAATCAACACTTGGCACGACCGTGCGCGTGCAATCACAGGCTCTGATCAGCTAGTTTCGGAGTTCACTTAGTCATTTCCGAGTGCGATATCGATAAGCACGACCGTGCCAAATGGTGGCACGGTCGTGCCACCTCAGGGAAATTTTAGCGGGATCTTTCCGGATTTGGCATCAACTTGGTCAACAACTTAGAACCTGACACCTACGAAGCACGACCGTGCCAAATGGTGGCACGGTCGTGCCACCTCAGGAAATTTTAGCGCGATCTTTCCGGATTTGGCATCAAACTTGGTCAACAACTCAGAACCTGACACTTACCAAGCACCACCGTGCCAAATGGTGGCACGGTCGTGCCAAATGCCCAGTAGCTTAAATACGTGAATTCAGCTCATTTGAAGGGGAGTTGGAGCATTTGGGTGGATTTCTCTCTCAAGAAGCTGACCTTGGAAGCTTGGAGATTGAAGAAAGGAGCCTTTGGGAGGTTGCATCATTTGATAATCCAACTCATTTAGCTTATTACCTTGTCTTAAACACTAGTATTTCACTTGTTATTCATGCACAATTCATATTACTTTATGTTTGTCTTAGTTATCATGAGCCTTCTAGGCTAAACAATTGTGTTGCTTTAATTTGTTGAAGCTAATGAACACTTGAAAATATGGAAATAGATGTGGTGATTATTGTATGTTAATCTCAATGATGGTATTTATTCAAGTTTCTTAGAATGCATGTTCATGTTTAAAGTTATTATTCTTGAGTGTTCGATCATAAAAATTTACATGTAGTGTTGGAAATCCCATGTAGAGATTATGATTATTGAATCTTGTTAGTTGTTGATTTGATTAATAGCATGAAACTAGGAATGGTAATTGCTAACATGATTAGGATGATGATTTGAATATGATTATGAATTCTTGCATTTGGATTTGTAAAGATCTTATGAATGTTTATATGAATTCTATGGTTTGTGTTCATGTTGGATTGATGATTTAGGACAAAGTTGTTGTTTAGCATGACCATGCTTGTGATTTATGTCAAGAGCTTGTTGAAGATATCATTTACTTGAAACCAAGTTAGGGTGATTAATGTGTTGTTCATGTTAGTTTTCCTTAATTTGTAGAGTTAGGAGTTTTGATTAACAATTAACTCATTATTATATATTAACATGAATTTAGCAAGAGAGCTTAAAGAATGAAACTTAGGTGATTAAAAAGTTGTTCACTATAATTTTCCCAAGATTTATAAAATAGGGGACCTTGATTGGAAACTTAGTTGATTCTAAGACTTGCATCACCATTAGTTTTCCTTAAAAAGTTGTCATATGTTTATTAGTGGATACTTAATTCAAGCAACCTTTCTTAGATATTGTTCTTGTTAATTCAATTAGTTAATTTTTATCCTTACATGATAGTTTAAAAACAATCAAGAAATCAACTTGATCGAAACAGGTTTAAAAGTAACGAAAATTTAGTATTGAGACACCGAGTCCACGGATTGATATCCGGTTCTTACCAGTGAACTATACTACCACCTGACGGGTACACTTGCCCTATGTGTGTGTAGTTGGTTTTAAGTAAAAACTATTTTAAAACCTAATCTGTGTGAACAAATATTATAATAATAAAAATATATTTAATTCATGCACATCAGAAACTTTTCCAAAAGTGAGATGTATATCTAGATCAAGAAATCAACTTGATCGAAATAGGTTTAAAAGTAACGAAAATTTAGTATTGAGACACCGAGTCCACGGATTGATATCCGGTTCTTACCAGTGAACTATACTACCACCTGACGGGTACACTTGCCCTATGTGTGTGTAGTTGATTTTAAGTAAAAACTATTTTAAAACCTAATCTGTGTAAACAAATATTATAATAATAAAAATATATTTAATTCACGCACATCAGAAACTTTTCCAAAAGTGAGATGTATATCTAGTATCTCTATCAGATACAATAGATACTGGCACACCATGTAGGGACACAATCTTGTCCACGTATAACTTAGCAAATTTGTCAAAGTTATAAGTCTCCTTAATTGGCAAGAAATATGTTGACTTAGTCAGCCTATCCACAATCATCCAAATCGTGTCATTACCACGTTTGGTCTTAGGTAACTTGGTAATCAAGTCCATAGTTACCATTTCCCATTTCCAAGTTGGAATTTCTAGCTGTTGTAGGAGTCCTGACGGCTTCTTTAAACCCATCAACCAATAATTCTTTTTCAGTTTCTGATACCTCTTGTCACCACCCAGGTGAACTGATTATCTTATATTATGCGCTTCCTAGAGGATTAGATCTCTAAGTCATCCAAAAATTGGAACATAGATTCTATCATTAAATCTAAGGATTCCATCCTTTCCAGGTGTTAACTGATCACAGTTCCGCCCAATCCCTCATTAGGAATATTAGTCTCTAATAACGCTTGCTTCTGCGCACCTAATAGCTTCTCATTTAAGTTATTTCTGAGCTCAATGTTCTTGGCGTCATCCTAATAGGTTTAACCCTTTCCTTGCGACTTAAGGCATCAATAACTACATTTGCCTTGCCGGGATGATAAATCTCGCTATCGTAATCATTGAGCATTTCCATCCATCAGCGCTGTCGCATGTTCAATTCCTTCTGATTGAACAGATATTGGAGACTCTTATGGTCAGTGTATATAATAGACTTTGTGCCATACAAGTAATGTCTCCATAACTTAAGTGCAAATACAACGGCACCCAATTCCAAATCATGGGTGGTGTAATTCCTTTCATGCACCATTAATTGTCGTGATGCATAGGCAATCACTTTGCCTTTTTGCATTAGCACACAACCCATGCCAGTGTGCAAAGCATCACAATAAACGACAAGGTCCTGTATACCCTCAGGTAGAGATAACACAGGAGCATTGCTCAACTTGTGTTTTAGAATCTCAAAAGATTCATGTTGTTTTGGACCCCAGTCAAACTTGGCATTCTTACGGGTTAGGGTAGTTAAAGGAGTGGCTATCCTTGAAAAGTTCTCAATGAGCCTCCTATAGTATCCACCCAATCCTAAGAAACTTCGAATCTCCGATGGAGTTTTGGGTACTTCCCAATTTATTATGGCTTCTATTTTGGCGTGATCCACTTGGATACCTCGCTCACTTACAACATGTCCAAGAAATTGGACTTCTCTAAGCCAAAATTCACATTTAGAGAATTTAGCATAAAGCTTCTCTTGTCTTAGTAATTCTAGAATGCATCGAAGATGTTTCTCGTGATCAACTTGATTACGAGAATAGATAAGTATGTCATCTATGAATACAATGACAAACTTATCTAAATATGGCTTGCATACTCTTTTTATGAGATCCATGAATGCTTCAGGTGCATTTGTGAGCCCAAAAGGCATCACTAGAAATTCATAATGACCATAACGGGTCCTGAAGGCAGTCTTGGGAACATCCTCACTTCTAACCTTCAGCTGATGATATCCCGATCCCAAATCATCTTTGAGAAATAACTAGCTCCTTGCAACTTGTCGAACAAATCATCGATCCTGGGTAGAGGGTAACAAATCTCCATCTCGTCTAGCCATTTCAAGGCTTCTACAGCCCCCTTCTCTCCATTGAAGTATCGGGGCTTGCAGGAGATGAAATATTTATAGGTGCATCCGTCTTTAGAAGACGGGACCTATCAGCAAATTCTATCTTCTTTGGTTCACTCTTCGCATTTGAAGAGTGAACTGAGCTCTCCTTATGAGCTGAGGATCGGGTAATTGATAAAGGTCAGGAGTGAGCAGCACTCAACTCCATAAGCTTTTCTATGGCCTTTTCCATGGCCTTTCCTACAACTGCGTCTATGCGAGCATGGAAATCATCATTGTTAATGGATATATTTCCTGCATTACTATAGTCAATATTTCGGTGGCTACTTTGCGCCTCATCCGGGTTAGCCATTTCTTTAAAGCTTTGGTTCTAAACACCAAATAAAGTTTTCTTAGCCATGGTATTAATAACCATATTGGCTTGAAACATTGGATATAACAATCCATCGCCTAATCAAGCTAGTGCGAATAACATCACAACTCTTAGGCTTATGATATTTATATTTGGCCTAGGTCCTAGAAGGACCATCAAAGGCAAATTACAATCTGGGCATAGTCCATATATTCTTGGACAGTGGATCGTAATGTCGCAGCTGTCATTGTCATAAAGACAGATATATATAACTCATAGGCTTGTCACTAATGGACATAATAATACGGCATGTTGGCCTATCACTTTGGACATATCATATGTGTAGGTCCCCTAGTCCTTATGGATCTTGACAGAATCGTCTATCTAACCTAGAGTGCGGAATCCTCTAGATCAGATTTCACAGAAAACACAAGAACACGAACACGAACACGAACACTAAGAATTCCTTCAAACTGTCTTCTATTTATTATCAAACACAATTGTTTACAATCAATTCAAGACTCTCTCTCAATCTCTCTGAAGCAATTCTTTTAGCACTGAACAACTAACTGAGCAACCTTAACCCTAATCATAACCTCCCTATATATAGAGATAGGTTATTCTCATTGGCTATGGTTTCCTACATGGACTGCTAATGGGTTTAAGGCCCAATTCGCCTACCATATGTTATATTGTATCTAGTTCAGCCCAATTACTTCTAATTCACTAATAAAAAACTATGCCCGCTAACCTTTTGTTTACTAATTACAAGATATCCAAAGACCAAATCTAAGCTGTTGTCACAAGTATGCACCAACAAACTCCCCCTTGACAATAGCTTTGTAAAATAACTTTGTCTTCAGTCTTCTTGCAATCTTCAACATCTTTGGAAAACGTTGGTCTTTGGATAGCTTCAGCTTTAACAGCTTCTGTCAGCAACAGGCTCCCCCTAAGCTGATGTATCCAATCACCAAATCTTCTAAAGCGTTAGGATTTGAATAAACTCCAGTTTAGTCCTTGCATATCAATCTTCAAAACTCTTCAACTTTGTCTGCAATATAGAAAGGAGGTTCTACCATGCATCCAAGTAAACTCCTCTTCACCAAACTTCTCAGCAACACACTGCTGCAATCTACATACTATAAAACAAACATCTCGAGAAACCATAAGAATTTTTCAACACAATTAAACAAATTATGTTTATTCAAGAGATAGTAAAACTGTATCACAGATTAAGCACTTCTCAACTCAAAATACATACTCAAAATTTTAAGCACACATCGCCTGCAAGATTGTAAAAATTGTGAACTAGCTTCTAACACCGTCTCCCCCTATCGGTAACAACTCCTCCATGAACAACCAATATCTCGTACATTAAAAATATATAAGAAAATGAAATCTTTTTGGATATTTATATTTTCTAAACAATAAAAACGAAAATAAACACATATTTTATGTGATACACCGGTAAGAAGATCATATCAGCAACATCAAACTGTTTGCACACTATTTTATAATTCTATATGCAATATTCATGAAAAGAAGTTCAAGACGATTACCAGTATTTTTATCCACTTAAACAAATACATGAACATTTCAAGTACCATTACCTCGTGATCTGTTTAGATAATTTATACTGATATGCTAGTGTGTCCCACTTCAGGACATACCCCCGCGATCAAGGTATGCACAAAAATTCCTCGTAGTAGGTGAGTATACCGAAATGCATCCTTTTTTATTTAAAACGTTAGATAATTGGTGATCAGGTCAGTACTTCCGTACAGCAAAGGGACCAAAATATCCAACGAGGGTGAGGACAAATACAAATTTTGGTACAATTAATGCAATTTCCACTTATGAATGACTCTGTAGGAGAGCTTCATAAATTTTTGGAATTTGGCATTTCTTGCTCTTTTAAGATATCCAGTTGTGCCTAGGTCAGCATATATCCGGATGCAGCAGAAGGACAACCTTGATACCCCGGATGAAAAAACGATATAAAGACCTAAAACCTTAGATTTTGGCAATCTATCAACGCAAGATTTAAGGTTATAAAACCATACGCCACTGATATGTTCCCCACTCATACACAGTTCTTTTATATTTGTGTCACAAGGTAAGTTGATTATTTCATGCCTTTTGCCTACTGGTACATCATATGATGAAGCTGCTATCACACTTAAGCAATTTTCTTTTAATTTCAATGTGACAATCTAACTTGCTGATGTACTATCATTTCTTCTTTTTCATCACAGTGAAAAACTCATTTTTGATTTTCTATTTTTTTATGTTTTTTATTTTCGAAAAACAGTAAATTTTTTACAAACTATTTTATGGAAAAATGGTTATTCAGGATTCCTCATCCTGTTGATTGACTAAATGTTCAAAACGAGCTCTGTCAAATGCTTTTTGTAAAGATCTGCCAGGTTATCAAGTGTGTCGACATGATGCAGTTCAATTAATTTCTTTTCAGCACAATCCCATATAAAATGATGACGAATGTCAATATGTTTTGTGCGACTGTGTTTTACGGGATTGTTGGTAATTGATATATGGCATTATTGTCTATCATAATAGGCGTACGAGTGATTCAAATCGTAATCGCGCATCTGCTATGGATGCAGAGAACTTGAGAGCAACAGCTACCTGCAACAATATATTCAGCTTCACACGTCGAGGTATACACGCAAGACTGCTTCTTGCATTGCCATGAGACAGCCTCCCTCCTAAAAACTGACAACCACCTGTGGTAGACTTCCTTGTTGATTTGCATCCTCCAAAGTCCGAATCAGTAAAAGCAACAAACTTCAAATCACTAGCAGCTGGATACCATAACCCAAGTTTAGGTTTCCCTTTCAAGTAACCAAGAATCCGCTTCACCGCTTCGTGTGGGACTCCTTTGGATTTGCTTGATATCTGGCACAAAGACATACTACGAACATGATGTCGGGTCTTGAAGCAGTCAAGTACATCAGAGAACCAATCATTGCCCTGTATTGAGTTAGTTGAACATCCTCCACACTCTCATGATCTGGACAAAGATTGTGATTCTCACAGATACGTGTATTGAAAGTAGCGCAATCCTCCATCTTGAAACGAGACAAAATGTCATACACATACTTCTTCTGATGAATAAACATCCCATCCTTTTTCTGATCAACTTGTAAACCCAAAAAGTAGGATAATTCACCCATCGCACTCATCTCAAACTTGCTCTTCATTACCTCTTCGAAATCATGACACATGCTCTCATATGATGACCCAAAGATGATGTCATCAACGTATACCTGTACCAGTAGAAAGTCTTCCTTCTTCCTTTTGATGGAAAGTGTACTGTCAATCTGACCTCTTTTGAAACCATGTTTTAACAAATGTGCTGAAAGTGTCTCATAACACGCCCTAGGTGCCTGATGCAACCCATACAACGCCTTATCAAGTCGATATACTCGATCTGGATAGTCTGGATCAGTAAACCCGTCTGGTTTGAGACATACACCACTTCTTGGACTTTCCCGTAAAGAAATGCACTCTTCACGTCAAGTTGGTAAACTTTGAAGCCCTTGAATGAAGCAAAAGCTAGGAACAGACGAATTGCTTCCAACCTTGCTACTGGTGCAAACACTTCATTGTAATCAATCCCCTCTTGCTGATTGAATCCTTTCACCACCAACCGAGCCTTATTCCTTATCACGATCCCTTGGTCGTCTTTCTTGCACTTAAAGACCCACTTAGTGCCTATTTCTTTTTCTTCTTCAGGTAGATCAACTAGCTCCCAAACTCTCAACTTCTTGAACTGAGCTAGTTCCTCTTGCATAGCTTCAACCCAACAATTGTGTTTTAGAGCCATATGAACATTCTTCGGCTCCTCTTGGGCAATAAAGCAGCTATACAAACATTCATTAATCAACCCAGTCTTCTGAATCGAAGTAAACAAACAGGAACCTTCGAGCACACCCCTTCTCGTCTGAACATCTGCAGCAGGATCCCTAATGATGTTTTCAACTGGATGATCTCTATGTACTCGTGTGGTAGCAATGGTGTCAACAACCAGATTATCTCCTAGATTAGATCCAACCTCTCCCTGAATATTAGCAAATGGATTAGTGAAGTCTTCCCCCTGAATAGGTTCAGACTCACTATCACTGGAGTCCTCTGGAACTGCACTGGAAGAAGTTTCTGGAGCATCTGTCATCGAGACACTCGATCTAGGCATGAAGTCACACTCGCCATCTCACTGATCACAGTATGGATCACTTGAGACTCATTGCATTTGAAATATCAGGAATATTAAATGATTTAAAGACACTGTCATAATCATATAATATAGCAGGACCACTCGTTGATTGTTGAGGCGAATAACTAGTGATTTCCATGTTAAACACCACCTCATTTTGCCAGTTTTCAGATTAAAAACCCTTTTATTCGGTGTTCCAGGCATATAGCCTAGAAAGTAACCCTCATCAGCTACGTCACCGAATTTTTGCTTATCTTTGTTATGCACAATGGTACATAGTAATCCAAATGGTTCAAAACCTTTTAAGTGTGGTTTTTGGTTAAAAAATAGTTGATGACATGTTTTGTTAAACCGTTTAACCGTCAAAACTTTGTTCAGGACATAGCAAGCTGTGTTCACAGCTTCTCCGCAGAAGAGAACTGGAAGCTTTGAATCCGAAAGCATAGTCCTTGTGGCTTCAATCAACGTCCTGTTCTTCCTCTCAGCGACTCCATTCTGTTGAGGTGTATAAGGAGCAGAATATTGATGTTCAATTCCTTTGCGTAGACAATAGAGATCCAGAACTTGATTCTTGAACTTCGTGCCATTATCACTCCTTATCCTCTTGATCCGTGCATCATGGACATTTTCCAATTTTGTAAAAAGATCAATCAGCATCTCCGCTGTCTCATCTTTTGTACCTAAAAAGAAAACCATGAGTAACGTGAGTAATCATCAGCGACAACTAAACAATAGTACTTTCCACCTATGCTCCTTACGTTCACTGGACTAAATAGATCCATATGAAGTAATTCATAAGGGGCATCTATGGAATTTACTATTTTAGACTTGTGAGGTTTCTTATGTTGTTTTCCCTTTTGACATGGAAGACATTTATCTTCCACGTGAAATCTCTGCACTGGCACCCCTTCCACTAAATCGTTTTTAATAATATAGTTCATTTTTGGTAGTGCATGTGGGCCATGCGTCTGTGCCACAACAAAGACTCCGCCTTAGATGCTTTTGATAGTAAACACGCGACCACAGTCGATGAATCTTTGGCACCCCGATTTCAGATTGACAGTAGGAATTCGGATTGAAGACTTGCATTCCAGATTAAAAAGCATAGTATTTCGGATTGAGACTTGATTTCGGATCAGAATCTGCATTTTGAATCATCAGACTTGCAATTCGGATCTGTAAAAGTGCAATTCAGATTGAATTTCGGATCAGAAGCCATTTCAGATTCCATTTCGGAGTCCAATTCGGATCAGAAGTGTAATGTGACATCCCGGCTTTTCAGGTATCTTAAACGCGCTACTTTATGATTATTCACTCCTACGCTAATTTAATTCGGAGAATTAAATTACACGCTCGCAATAACTACGCTAAAATTTGTGAATCTATAGGGTGAATTACGTGCTATGTAATGTTATTAATTATAGACGTTTGTGATTTAATATTTTATAAACTCCATGTCGCAAATAATATTTTAGTAACTTTTATTTATAAACCGAACCAAGCTTGTGAAATGTTTCGACTTCGCGACCAAGCAAACCCAACCTGCCACCCACACCCCATTGCGACCCACACCTCCTTGCGGCCCAAGGAAATAACACAAACTGCGGCCCAAGACACTTACCCAAACCGCCCCCCTTCCCCCTTGTTATATTTATATGTAAGTATGCATGGGATGTTTCAAAGAAAAAAAAGGAGAAACCCTAATACCCTAGAAGAGTCGACGCAGCCCCCCCCCTCTCACGGTCGCAAACCTCACACCTCCCGGATTGATCCCAAGCTTTCCCGGTTCGATAAGCATCATCGTTTCAAGGTTAGGGTTTAATTGTTTTGTGATTCAAAACTATGTTTTGTTTAATCTTGATCATGATTATGTGTTTGTAGGATTATTAGTAAGAAAAAAAAAGTGTTGTGATTTATGATTAGTTCGGATGAATGTGCGAATCTTTGCGATTGTGATGTTATGTTGAATACTAAAATCATAGGCTGCGTTTTAGCGATAAAGATCATGATATATATTTAGGGTTTGCATGAATATTGATATATATGATGATATTTGTCAAGTTAACCTGTTGTTAATCAATACAACTAAGCGTCATCATCGTTTAAACATGTTTCTAATGCGATAAAGTCGAAAACAGTATGCTGATTGACATTTACGGCAACTTCAGTTGGCTATAACCTGATCGTTATTTATCGGAAAGTGGATTTTCTGAAGCCTAAAACGTGTATTTTTGAAAAACGCTTCAAATGGCGCTGGATTCATATTTTTCTTAGGTTGTTTGCTATTTTTAAATGGTCATTTAGTGCCAGCTGAAGCTACGTAAATTCTGCAGAATTTGCAGGTTGTTTATCGAGTGGATCTCATAGTCTGTAGGGGGTTAGGTCACAAAATTTGCACAGTTACTGGAGACGGGAATTTTCCGGAAATCTCCCACTGGAATTTTGTTAATTGGATAAACGATGATTTTTAAATAATTTTTCTCGTGGACTGCAGTCAGAAAGCGACGAATCTGACTGCAGCCAAGTATATAAATGTTTATAAATAATTGGTAAAGATTTAGGATTTGAAAATTTCACACAAAATTCTATAGTCTAATTGACATCTCCTGTAAAAATATTGGAATTTTTTGAACGTTGGAACTACTTTATAAATCCTCGAAAACAGCCAAGTTAAGCGTACAAGCTGAAACATGATAACTTGCGTTTGTGTGTACCTAAGTGCTGTATGAGTTAGCCTGTGTTTATGACAAGTTGGTTTGATCATTATTTGTATCGTGATACTTTGAGTGCATGATTATTGTTTCGAATTGGTTGTTACATATGTCGTACTGTGTGTTAGTTATGCGTAGGGTTTTGTGTCGTGTGTTCACACACTAACTTTGAATCGGTTGACATGTTAGGACGCGATTAGCGGTTCCATCATTTGTTTCTTTCGCGTTATTCTAACGAGCAATTTAAGATGAGTTCACGGCCCCTATTTTATCCGTTTTAAACAACAGGGGGAGAAATATGTATACGCTCTACAACTCTAACTTTTTACGTTATGCGAAATTAACGTCGTTAACTACTCGGTAACTAAGTTAATGTTAATATACGTTATGGTCACTAAGTAGCTCTATCACGGAAGTCCTCAACCAATTCTCTGATCGTTAGTATTGGGTTAAATACGGGGAAATTATAGTAGTACTACTGGGCCCGACAAGCCCCACCCGAGCTAGTCGCGCTAGCCGACCGGGAATGGTCAACGGGTGATTAATTTGGCCTAACTTTCGCCATGGTCAGTGATAGACCTGGCAACACTGAGGCAACAACAGTCACCTTCGATCGCGAACTCTTATGTGACGTAACTTTAGACACACTACCTACATGTTAACATTGAACTTAATTACGAACCAACATTATTATTCTGGGTTAGGAATAATGGAACTATGTCGTTATCCCGGTTTAGGGATAACGGCGAAAAACAAACTTTTAAACCGAACTTGTGAACTTATAAAAACCTGTGAATTCACTCTTCTTTAATGTTGACACTTGTTTCTTTACATGTTTCTCAGGACGCTAGGAGCGCTAGGTGCACTCACTTGCATTTGATCAAGACATTTTTATCGAGTCTTATTTATGAATAATGTTTGGGATTTTGGTTCTGGAGTTTATGTTGGCGCCCGTTACTTAATTTTAATGCTTCCGCTAAACTTTGAAACCTTGATATTTTGAAAATGACTATGAATGTTTACAACAAATGTTTTTGGAAAACGTTTAAATAAATCATATAGAGTCGTTCGATATTGCTAGTGTCTGAGATTCAGGTTTGATCACATGCCTCGTGGTAATACTCCGTAAGTGGAAATTGAGGGTGTGACATGTAATTCGGATATGAAATGCTCATTTCAGATTGAATTTTGGATCAGAAGCTTTCTGGATTCCATCTCGGATCAGAACTATTCTGATTCCATCTCGGATCAGAGTAGTCTATTCTAGATTTCCATTTCGGATCAGAACAGTTCATTCCGAATTTAATCTCGGATCACTATTCCGGATTACCATTTCGGATTAGCAATTCGGACTACTGTTCCGAGTTAAAGGATTAAGAAGGTGGAAAGTTAACCAGCTGACATAACTAGAGTTAAACGTTTTCGGACATAGAATCCGATCCATAGACAATTTTGACGAATGGATCGGAAAGTTAGACTCGAGTGATTTTTAGGAAAAAAAATCATAATCGGACAATATACGTCATTAGAATCGTATCCACGAGACGAGTCTAACAGTATAATTTGGTAACCACTCATTACGGAAAGTTTTAACGTTTTTAATGAGCCGGTTCGGTAAAAATGTCGAATATGTCTAATTAAATGAGTTGTTAAGAATGGAGCACGAGGCTGGTACTACAAACAAACCTCCAAAGATGCTGAAGGTAGAGAACTATCTTGCTTAGAAGGATAGGTTTCAATCCTTTATTGAATATCAGGACACACACGGACGTGGATCTGTATTCAAGATGGGTACGCTAACCCAACGCATGACTTTGAGGCAGACAACGTGTTACTGCTTACGTCAATATGTCTGAAGCTGAAAGAGAATGTACGAGTCTAAAAAGAAAGCATTAGCTGCTATCAAGATGTCATTACCTGATGGCATCAAACATACATTCAAGCGTTATACAATGTCGAAGGAGATGTGGGATGGCCTAGAGAAAAGGTATGAGGGCAATACTGATGTGAAGAAAAACAAGGTGGATCTGCTGAAGAAACAATTTGTTGTGTTTTTAAGGCTGAAGAGTGAGTCCCTTGAAGATATTATCACGAGATACTATCATCTGATGACAAAAATGGATAATTATGATATAGAGGGATACACGGATGTGGAGATAAACGACAAGTTGTTGGATGCTTTACCTGCAAAGTGGGATATCTATACTTTGATGATAAAGGTGAAGCTGATTATGAAAAGAAAGAATTGGAAGAGGTTGTTGGGAAATTGAGAGCTTATGAGCTCAATATGAATAAAGAAGGAGACTGGATACGATCAGGTTCAAGATCCGGGATTTATAAAGGTCTTACACCTTCATCTTCCAACAATGCTTCAAGTGACAGTGCAACTGCATTTCGCTCATGTGAGAATGAGCAAATCTTGACAAATGCTGAGGGTGAAGTATGTTTTATCGCTACTTCAGGAGGCTGTCAGGGGCTAAGAGACAACAATCATGTAACAACAGTTCTAAGTCTATGCTTTGAGTGTCAAAAGTGCTGAAGATCACCTGGCATTGCTTGCTTCTTCTGTTGCTTCCTACGAGAACTACATTCAGGGAAAATATCTGATCCTACCATGTTTGATGAAGATTACGATAAGATCGACCCTGATGACTTAGAGGAGATGGATTTGCAATGGCAGATGGCCATGATCTCAAGAATGGTGAAGAGGTTCATGAACAGAACGGGCAGGAAGTTCGTTGGCAAGAGTGTGGGCTTTGACCAATCGAAAGTGAAGTGTTATAATTGTCACAACTACGGACATTTCGCTAGAGAGTGTCAAAGATCTAAGTCTGAATCTCGTTCTAGTTCATCCTTTCAAGATTCTCCGGTCGTGGTTCAAGCAACAGAAATGCGTCAAGCAACACTGGATCAAAGGCCCTGATTTCTACTGCTAGAGAGGGTTCTTATGATTGGAGTGTTCTTCTGGATAGTGATAACAACGCATCATAGGTGTTCATGGCTGAGACAGCTCTAGTTGTTAATGAAGAAGTGAAAGCTGATGCTGAGGGAGAGCAAGAGAAGGTAGCTGAGAAAGCTGATGGAGAACAGATTGCTAAAGAGAAGAAGATGGCTGCTAATTTTGATGCTTTCATGGCCGATCTAAGAAAATCAACAGGCGAGGTATGTTCTAACTCTGGTAGTTCTTTTTGATTGAAGTGTCATGAACTGCAAAGTGAAGTTGACACATTAATAAAGCAAAACCAATGTCTGGCTAATGAGCTCTCGAACCTAAAAGAATCAAACTTTTTCGTAAAACGAAATGAGTCATTATACATGAAGAAAATAAAGGTTATGAAGAAGAAATTAATATTCTAACCTATAAGCTTAATGAAAAACTTCAAGTTATTGACTTAGCTCATGATACGATGAGTGAGAAAACAAAAGAGGTTTCTAAAAAATGCAAAGAGTTATCGGAAGCACAACTTAAAATTAGTGAACTTGAAAAGAAATTAAATCAATTCAGAGATTCATCTTTTGTCATGAAACACATAATGAATGTCTTGAAGAAGTGTAATGACAAGACATGTGTAGGATTCAAAGGTTTGCATGAAGTTCCACCACCACTTGGTAATGACTATTCTTTCTTGCCAGATGAAGAAGAGCTTACAGACATTGTGTCAACTACACCTGGTAGTTCCACATTAGGAAGTGTTGATGGTTCTTAGAATGCCAAGAAGGATAATAATAGGGAACCAGTTTTGAAAACAAAAATTACACAACCAAAGAATCAAAAACAAATTTTTGTTAAAAAGGTTGATTTTGTTAAAGGGAGTGACATGAATGAAGAGGTCCCTGTTATTATTAAGGAGTCTAATGTGCAGTTTGCTAAGAACAAAAACAAGAAAAATCAGAAGTTAAGAAAACTAAACAAGACCTTCTAAAGCATCCTCATCATCATCGCCTGATGAATCTAAGCAAGAGGCTTATGTAAAGAAGTCTTCGGCTAGAAAATCGTGTTTCAAAGGTCATGAAAAAGGACATGTAGCCAGCTGTTGTCCTAACAAAAAGAGTGAAGCACTGGTAAGTGAGAGACAGAGAGAAAATCACCAGCAAAAAGGGGTGACGGTGAGAAGAAACCCCCACCACTGACCTCGCCGCCTGTTTGCACCCATCTCGACAAGAAACCCCCACGCCGCCATCACGGAGTTACCGCCACTACCGTCAGCTGCTATTGTCGAACCACAGCCAACCGCCGCCGGTTCTCTCTCCCTCTTCACTACTCTCTCTCTCTCATCGCTCTCTTTCCCTCTTTCTGTCTATATGTATGCGGGTGTGTGGGTAAGAATGTACAGGAGGAAGGTGTGTAGAATGGTGTGTGTGGTCGGCCGGAGAAGACGACCAGATTCGCCAGCTTCGTCGCTGGAGGAAATCCGGTGACCGGATATGTAGTTGAGAGAGAGCAGGGATGTTGTTGATTGTGTGCTAGGGTTTGGTTTGAGTGAAATAGGAGAAATTAGGGTGTTTTGCTTATATACTAGGGTTTTGAGCGAGTTGGGCCTAAAGCCCGTTAATCGTGTCAAAGACCAAATATCACCCCACGGCCAGTTTTTAAAATCCGAACGTCGTTTAGTGCTGAAATTTATTTATTCAGTCTCGAAAACATTTAAAATTATATTGGGGGTCGGTGTTTGACGCATAATCTGTTCGTTGCGTTAAAGTTGCGTAAAACGATTCGATGGTCGTTTCTTGTCCGTTTTTTGATCTAGATACACTGTGAGTATTAAAATTTGAAATCGAAGCTAAATATATAATAATATATTAATATTTAGATGTAAATCTAGTCCATGGCTTCCGTTTCGTTGTCGGTGTGCTCCGGCTTTCCGCGTAACTTCCGCGTTGTGCTTTGCAACGTTCAACGATCCAAATTTATCGCATAATCATAACTGTATGCCAAATACAAGTATACAATTCGTATTTTTAGGCATTGTCAGTATTTGTTCGACATCAATTCGCTTATCGTTCAAATTCGCGTTAAAGTTCTCGATTGTCGCCATATCGCGTAACGTGAAGCAAGTAGACGTTCCTAGGCTCTCTAGGGGCCTGATCGAGTTAATTTACGTATAATTATGTTGTTTATGATGATATTATTGTTCATTACACGCTTAATTACAACATAAAACGCCGGTTGTCACACATTACGAGTTCACTGTCATCCCTTTGGTTTGACGAATGCTCTTGCCATCTTCATAGATTTAATGAATAGGGTTTGTAAACCTTAGTTAGACAAGTTATCATCGTTTTCATCGATGTGCTGATCACGAACAACATCTCCGTTAGAGTCTAACGATGGAACTCCTGAAGAAAGAAGAACTTTACGCCGAATTCTCCAAATGTGAATTTTGGCTAAAAGAAGTTCAATTTTTGGGTCACATTGTTAACGAACAAGGTATACATGTAGATCCTGCCAATATTAGTGTGATTAGGGATTGGAGTGCACCTACTACTCCTACCAAAGTTCATTCATTTCTTGGCCTTGCTGGATACTATCGACGATTCATCGCGAACTTTTCAAAGATCACGTTCCCCTCACCACTTTGACTCAGAAGAATAAACCTTTTGAGTCAGGACCAAACAAGAGGAAGCCTTTCAAACACTGATACAAAAAACTCTGTAATGCTCGTGTTTTATCTTTACCCGATGGCAACGACGATTCCGTTGTCTTTTGTGACGCATCAAACGTAGGCCTTGGTTGTGTTCTCATGCAAAGAGACAAAGTCATAGCCTATGCGTCAAGACAATTGAAAATCCATGAAAAGAACTACACAACTCATGATCTTAAGTTAGGAGCCGTAGTTTTTGCTCCCGGAATTTGGAGACACTTTGGTGCATATTTTTTACAACAACTTAGATTTGGTCTTTGGATATCTTATAATTAGTAAAATGATAAACGGTTAGGGGGTTTAGTTTTGTATTAATGAATTAGAAGTAAATGGGCTTTTAGACACTAAATAGTGCATGGTAGGCGAATTGGGCTTTAAACCCAATAGCAGTCCATGTAGGAAACCCTAGCCCATGAGCATAACCTATCTCTATATATAGGGAGGTTTGATTAGGGTTTAGGTTGCTAGTTAGTTGTTCAGTGCTGAAAGAATTGCTTTAGAGAGATTGTGAGAGAGTCTTAAATTGGTTGTAAACACTTTGTGTTAGATAATCAATAGAAGACAGTTTGAAGGAATTTGTTCGTCTTCGTGTTTGTGTTCTTGTTGTTTCTGTGAAATCTGATCTAGGGGATTCCGCACTCTATATTAGATAGACGATTCTATCAAGATCCATAAAGACTAGGGGACCTACAATTGGTATCAGAGCATTCGGCTCTTGATTATTGCTCGGTTCAGAATCATGACAGCAGAAAAATTGGGTTTTTGGGCGTTTTGGAGGCTGTTCTTGAAGTTTGTGACGGCTGAATTAGAGTTTTGACGGTTGTTTTAGGGTTTTTGCAGGTATTTGGATTTTCTGCAGTGATTTCGGATTGACAGTAGGAATTCGGATTGAAGACTTGGATTCCGGATTAAAAAGCATAGTATATCGAATTGAAGACATGGATTTCGGATCAGAATCTGCATTTCGAATCATCAGACTTGCAATTCGGATCTAGAAAAGTGCAATTCCGATTGAATTTCGGATCAGAAGCCATTTCAGATTCCATTTCGAATTCCAACTCGGATCAGAAGTGTAATTCGGTATCTGAAAAGCTCATTTCGGATTGAATTTTAGATCAGAAGCTATTCTAGATTCCATCACGGATCAGAACTACTCTGATTCCATCTCGGATCAGAGTAGTCTATTCCGGATTTTCATTTCGGATCAGAACAGTTCATTCCAGATTTAATCTCGGATCTCTATTCCGGATCACTATTTCGGATTAGCAATTCGGACTACTGTTCTGGATTGTCATCTCAGATTGTGAATCAGAGTTACCATTCTGAATTTGACACTGTTCCGAGTTAGGATTAAGAAGGTGGAAAGTTAACCAGCTGACATAACTAGAGTTAAATGTTTTCGGACATAGAATTCGATCCGTAGACAATTTTGACGAACGGATCGGAAAGTTAGACTCGAGTGATTTTTAGGAAAAAAATCATAATCGGACAATATACATCATTAGAATCGTATCGACGAGACGTGTCTAACAGTATAATTTGGTAATCACTCATTACAGTCAGGTTTTAACGTTTTTAACGAGCCGGTTCGGTAAAAATGTCGAATATGTCTAATTTAAATGAGCTGTTAAGAATGGAGCACGAGGCTGGTACTACAAACAAACCTCCAAAGATGCTGAAGGTAGAGAACAATCTTGCTTGGAAGGATAGGTTTCAATCCTTTATTGAATATCAGGACACACGGATGTGGATCTATATTCAAGATGGGTACAATAACCTAACGCATGACTTTGAGGGCAACAACGTGTTACTGCTTACGTGAATATGTCTGAAGCTGAAAGAGAATGTACGAGTCTGAAAAGAAAGCATTAGCTGCTATCAAGATTCATTACCTGATGGCATCAAACATACATTCAAGCGTTATACAACGTCAAAGGAGATGTGGGATGCCCTAGAGAAAAGCTTTGAGGGCAATACTGATGTGAAGAAAAACAAGGTGGATCTGCTAAAGAAACAATTTGCTGTGTTTAATGGCATGAAGAGTGAGTCCCTTGAAGATATTATCAGGATATACTATCATCTGATGTCAAAAATGGATAATTATGACATAAAGGGATACACAGATGTGGAGATAAACGACAAGTTGCTGGATGCTTTACCTGTAAAGTGGGATATCTATACTTTGATGATAAAAGGTGAAGCTGATTACGAAAAGAAAGAATTGGAAGAGTTGTTGGGAAATTGAGAGCTTATGAGCTCAATATAAGAAGAAGGAGACTGGATATGATCAGGTTCAAGATCTAGGGATTTATAAAGGTCTTACATCTTCATCTTCCAACAATGCTTCAAGTGATCGTGCAACTGCGTTTCTCTCATGTGAGAATGAGCAGATCGTGACAAATGATGAGGGTGAAGTATGTTTTGTTGCTACTTCAGGAGGCTCGTCAGGGGCTAAGAGACAAAAATCAAGTAATAGCAGTTCTAAGTCTACGCCTTTGAGTGTCCAAAGTGCTGAAGATCACCTGGCATTGCTTGCTTCTTTTGTTGCTTCCTACACGAAATACATTCAGGGAAAATATCTAATCCTACTACGTTTGATGAAGATTACGATCAGATCGACCCTGATGACTTAGAGGAGATGGATTTGCAATGGTTGATGGCCATGATCTCAAGAAGGGTGAAGAGGTTCATGAACAGAACGGGCAGGAAGTTCATTGGCAAGAGTGTGGGCTTTGACAAGTCGAAAGTGAAGTGTTATAATTGTCACAACTATGGACATTTCACTAGAGAGTGTCAAATATCTAAGTCTGAATCTCGTTCTAGTTCATCCTTTCAAGATTCTCTTGGTCGTGGTTCAAGCAACAGAAATGCGTCAAACAACACTGGATCAAAGGCCCTGATTTCTACTGCTAGAGAGGGTTCTTATGATTGGAGTGTTCATCTGGATAGTGATAACAACGCATCATAGGTGTTCATGGATGAGATAGCTCTAGTTTTTAATGAAGAAGTGAAAACTGATGCTGAGGGAGAGCAAGAGAAGGTAGCTGAGAAAGCTGATGGAGAACAGATTGCTAAAGAGAAGAAGATGGCTGCTGATTTTGATGCTTTCATGGCCGATCTAAGCAAATCAACAGGCGAGGTATGTTCTAACTCTGGTAGTTCTTTTTGATTAAAGTGTCATGAACTGCAAAGTGAAGTTGACACATTAACAAAGCAAAACCAAAGTCTGGCTAACAGCTCTGAACCTAAAAAATCAAACTTTTTCGTAAAACGAAATGAGTCATTATACTTGAAGAAAATTAAAGGCTATGAAGAAGAATTAATATTCTAACCTATGAAAAACTTCAAGTTATTGACTTAGCTCATGATACGATGAGTGAGAAAACAAAAGAGGTTTCTAAAAAATGCAAAGAGTTATCGGAAGCACAACTTAAAATTAGTGAACTTGAAAAGAAATTAAATCAATTCAGAGATTCATCTTTTGTCATGAAACACATAATGAATGTCTTGAAGAAGAGTAATGACAAGACATGTGTAGGATTCAAAGGTTTGCATGAAGTTCCACCACCACTTGGTAATGACTGTTCTTTCTTGCCAGATGTAGAAGAGCTTACAGACATTGTGTCAACTACACCTGGTAGTTCCACATTAGGAAGTGTTGATGGTTCTGAGAATGCCAAGAAGGATAATAATAGGGAACCAGTTTTGAAAACAAAAATTACACAACCTAAGAATAAAAAACATTTTTTTGTTAAAAAGGTTGATTTTGTTAAAGGGAGTGACATGAATGAAGAGGACCCAGTTATTATTACGGAGTCTAATGTGCAGTTTGCTAAGAACAAAAATAAGGAAAAATCAGAAGTTAAGAAAACTAAACAAGACCTTCTAAAGCATCCTCATCATCATCGCCTGATGAATCTAAGCAAGAGGCTTATGTAAAGAAGTCTTCGGCTAGAAAATCGTGTTTCAAATGTCATGAAAAAGGACATGTAGCCAGCTGTTGTCCTAACAAAAAGAGTGAAGCACTGGTAAGTGAGAGACAGAGAGAAAATCACCAGCAAAAAGGGGTGATGGTGAGAAGAAGGTTAACTCGCCAAAGATATCTGCTACAAAGCAACAGAGTGTTGCTGTTGGTGTGGATAAGGCTGAAAAAGGAACTCACCAAGTTCCTCGTTTTCAAAAAAATCAACAAAGATTTCAGCCTGGATCTACATAAGGCAGATATGAAAGACCTGGAAGTAGTTCACCAATTATGAATAACTTTAATGGTCCATCAAATAATTTCAGAAGTCAAGGTCAATATCAAACTCGATACCAGAATGTTGGTAGTCGAAATTTTTAACGATGGCTTTAGAAATTATTATCATCAAAATTCATGGAACCAAAATCATTATTTCCAAAGGTCAAACAGTCCAAACATGGTTAGGAAACCTCAGGACCACAGACCTAGTGGAAATCAAAAAACCATTTCCATCAACAGGTCTAAGATCCAAGACTCCTGTTAGGAGTGATGGATATTGGATGAATGTCCCTGTGGTTGATGAATCTGGAAGACCCACGACCATTAAGGCTTGGGTCCCCCAATCTAACTAATTTTGTTGGATGGTGCAGGAGCTGCTAAGGAGGATTATCAACTTGTGGTATGTTGATAGTGGCTGCTCCAGGCACATGACGGGGGATGCGAGGCTGTTGACAGAATTTGAGAATATAGATGGTGGTTATGTGAATTTTGCAGGTGCTAAAGGAGGGCACATTACCGGTCGAGGAAAAGTGACCACTGGGAAGATCACACTGGACAAAGTGAACTATGTTGAGCAGCTGAAGCACAATCTGATGAGTGTCTCTCAAGTCTGTGACAAGGGTCACTCGGTCCACTTTAGAAAGTCTGAAGCTTTAGTGTTGAAACCTGGTTTGGTGATACAGGATGAGTGGATAGTGATGAGAGCGCCAAGGAGAAACGACACTTATGTCATGGACATGGGTGCCAAAGATTCTCTCACTGTGGTGGCGTGTCTGCTACCAAAAGCATCTGAGGCTGAGTCATTGTTGTGGCACAGACGCATGGCCCACATCCACTACCAAAAAATGAATTACATTATTAAAAATGGCTTAGTGGAAGGGGTGCCAGTGCAGAGGTTTCACAACATAAGAATCCTCACAAGTCCAAAACAGTAAATTCCATAGATGCCCTTATGAATTACTTCATATGGATCTATTCGGTCCGGTGAATGTAAGGAGCATAGGTGGAAAGTACTATTGTTTAGTTGTCACTGATGATTACTCACGATATTCATGGGTTTTCTTTTTAGGTACAATAGATGAGACAGCAGAGATGCTGATAGATCTTTTTACAAAATTGGAAAATGTCCATGATGCACGGATCAAGAGGATAAGGAGTGATAATGGCAGGGAGTTCAAGAATCAAGTTCTGGATCTCTATTGTCTTCGCAAGGGAATTTAACATAATATTTTTCTCCTTATACACCTCAACAGAATGGAGTCGCCGAGAGGAAAAACAGGACGTTGATTGAAGCTGCAAGGACTATCCATTCTGATTCAAAGCTTCCGGTTCTCTTCTGGGGAGAAGCTGTGAACACAGCTTGGTATGTCACGAATTATTGTTTAACCGAAAACCAAACTTAAAAGGCTTTGAACCATTTGGATTACCCTGCACCATTGTGTGAAACAAAGATAAGCAAAAATTCGGTGAGGTAGCTGATGAGGGTTACTTTCTAGGCTATATTCCTGGAACACCGAATAAAAGGGTTTTTAATCTAAAAACTGGTAAAATTGAGGTGGTGTTTAACATGGGAATCACTAGTTATTCACCTCAACAATCAACGAGTGGTCCTCCTATATTATATGACTATGACAGTGTCTTTAAATCATTTAATATTCCTGATGTTTCCACTGCAGATGAGTCTCAAGTGATCCATACTGTGATCAGTGAAGATGGAGAGTGTGACTTCATGCCTAGATCGAGTATATCGATGACAGATGCTCCAGAAACTTCTTCCAGTGCAGCTCCAGAGGACTCCAGTGATACTGAGTCTGAACCTATTCGGGGGGAGTAATTCACTAATCAATTTGCTAATATTCAGGGGGAGGTTGGATCTAATCTGGGAGATAATCTGGTTGTTGGCACCATTGTTACCACACGTGTACACAAAGATCATCCAGTTGAAAACATCATAGGTGATGCTACTACAGGTGTTCAGACAAGAAGAGGTGTGCTCGAAGATTTCTATTTGTTTACTTCAATTTAGAAGACTGGGTTGATTCATGAAAGTTATATAGCTGCTTTATTGCCCAAGAGGAGCCGAAGAATGTTCATATGGCTCTAAAAGACAATTGTTGGGTTGAAGCTATGCAAGAGGAACTAGCTCAGTTCAAGAGGTTGAAAGTTTGGGAGCTAGTTGATCTACCTGAAGGAGAAAAAGAAATAGGCACTAAATGGGTGTTCAAGTGCAAGAAAGACGACCGAGGGATCGTGATAAGGAATAAGGCTCGGTTGGTAGTGAAAGGATTCAATCAGCAAGAGGGATTGATTATAATGAAGTGTTTGCACCAGTGGCAAGGTCGGAAGCAATTCATTTGTTCCTAGCTTTTGCTTCATTCAAGGGCTTCAAAGTTTACCAACTTGACGTGAAGAGTGCGTTTCTTTACAGGAAAGTCCAAGAAGTGGTGTATGTCTCACAGCCAGATGGGTTTACTGATCCAGACTATCCAGATCGAGTCTATTTACTTGATAAGGCATTGTATGGACTACATCAGGCACCTACAGCGTGGTATGAGACACTATCAGCACATTTGTTAAAACATGGTTTCGAAAGAGGGCAGATTGACGGTACACTTTTCATCAAAAGGAAGAAGGAAGACTTTCTGCTGGTACAGTTATATGTAGATGACATCATTTTTGGGTCATCAGATGAGAACATGTGTCATGATTTCGAAGAGGTAATGAAGAGCAAGTTTGAGATGAGTGCGATGGGTGAATTATCCTACTTTCTGGGTTTACAGGTTGAACAGAAGAAGGATGGGATGTTTATACATCATACGAAGTATGTGTATGACATTTTTTCTCGTTTCAAAATGGAGGATTGCGCTACTTTCAATACACCTATATGTGAGAATCACTATCTTGGTCCAGATCATGAGAGTGTGGAGGATGTTGATCCAACTCAATACAAGGCAATGATTGGTTCTCTGATGTACTTGACTGCTTCAAGACCTGACATCATGTTCGCAGTATGTCTTTGTGCCAGATATCAAGCGAATCCAAAGGAGTCCCACATGAAAGCGGTGAAGCGGATTCTTCGTTGCTTGAAGGGGAAACCTAAACTTGGGTTATGGTATCCAGCTGCTAGTGATTTGAAGTTTGTTGATTTTACTGATTCGGACTTTCGAGGATGCAAATCTACAAGGAGGTCTACCACAGGTGGTTGTCAGTTCTTAGGAGGGAGGCTAGTGTTATGGCAATGCAAAAAGCAGTCTTGCGTGTCAACCTCAACGTGTGAAGCTGAATATATTGTTGCGGGTAGCTATTGCTCTCAGGTTCTCTGGATCCAACAGCAGATGCGAGATTACGATTTGAATTTCACTCGTACTCCTATTATGATAGACAATAATGCCACTATATCAATCACCAACAATCCCGTAAAACACAGTCGCACAAAACATATTGACATTCGTCATCATTTTATACGGGATTGTGCTAAAAAGAAATTAATTGAACTGCATCGAGTCGACACACCAGATAACCTAGCAGATCTTTACACAAAAGCGTTTGACAAGGCTCGTTTTGAACATTTAGTCGAACTTAACGGGATGAGGAATCCTGAATGACCATTTTTCTATAAAAATAGTTTGTAAATAATTTACTGCGTTTCAAAATTCAAAAACATAGAAAAAAAATAGAAAATCAAAAATGAGTTTTTCACTTTGTGAAACAGAAGAAATGATAGTACATCAGCAAGTTAGGCTGTCATACTGAAAATAAAATTAAAATTGCTTAAGTGTGATAGCAGCTTCATCATATGATGTACCAGTAGCCAAAAGGCATGAAATAACCAACTTACCTTTGTGATAGACATAAAATAAACTGTGTATGAGTGGGTAACATATCAGTGGCGTATGGTTTTATAACCTTAAATCTTGCGTTGATAGATTGCCAAAATCTGAGGTTTTGGGTCTTTATATCAATATTTCATCCGGGGTATCAAGGTTGTCCTTCTGCTGCATCCAGATATATGCTGACCTAGACACAACCAGGATATCTTAAAAGAGCTAAAATGTCAAATCCCAAATATTGAAGAAGCTCTCCTAGGGAGTCATTCAAATGTGCAAAAATTGCATTATTCGTACCAGAATTTGGTATTTGTCCTATCTCTCGTTGGATATTGGTCTCCTTGCTGTACGAAGGTCCTGACCTGATCACCACTTATCTTATGTTGTAAATTAAAAAGGATGAATTTCGGTATACTCACCTACTACAATGAATTTTTATGCATACCTTGATCGTGGGGTATGTCCTGAAGTGGGACACACTAGTATATCAGTATAAATTATCTAAACAGATCATGAGGTAATGGTACTTGAAATGTTCATGTATTTTGTTTAAGTGGATAAGCAATACTGGTAATCGTCTTGAACTGCTTTTCATGAATATTGCATATAGCATAATCAGATTGTGTGAGAACAGTTTGATGTTGCTAATATGATCTTCTTACCGATGATACTCACAAAAATAGATTGTTTCTTATTCCGTTATTTATTTGCTTTCAGAAAATATAAAAATCCAAAAATAGTTCTTTCTTGTATATTCTTATCGTACGGATATTGGTTGTTCATGGAAGAGTTGTTACCGATAGGGGGAGATAGTGTTAGAAGATGAGTTCGAATTTTTTTTATGATCTTGCAGGTTATGTGTGCTTAAAATTTTGAGTATGTGGTTTGAGTTGAGAAGTGCTTAATCTGTGATAGTTTTTACTATCTCTTGAATAATAATAATTTGTTTAACTTGTGTTTAAAAATTCTTATGGTTTCTCGAGATGTTTGTTTTATAGTATACATATTGTAGCAGTGTGTTGCTGAGAAGTTTGGTGAAGAGGAGTTTGCTTGGATGCATGGTAGAACCTCCTTTCTACATTGCAGATAGAGAAAGCTGAAGAGTTTGAAGATTGCTTTGCAAGGACTAAACTAGAGTTTACTCAACGCTAACGATTTAGAAGATTTGGTGATTGGATACATCAGCTTAGGGGGAGTCTGTTGTTGACCGAAGCTATTAAAGCTGAAGCTATCCAAAGAACAACGTTTTTTCAAAGATGTTGAAGATTGTAAGAATACTAAAGACTAAGTTATTTTTATGAAGCTATTGTTAAGGGGGAGTTTGTTGGTGCACATTTGTGACAACAGCTTAGATTTGGTCCTTGGATATCTTGTAATTGGCAAAATGATAAACGGTTAGCGGGTTTAGTTTTGTATTAGTGAATTAGAAGTAATTGGGCTGAACTAGACACAAAATAGTGCATGGTAGGCGAATTAGGTTTTAAACCCATTAGCAGTCCATGTAGGAAACCCTAGCCCATGAGTATAACCTATCTCTATATAAAGGGAGGTTGTGATTAGGGTTAAGGTTGCTCAGTTAGTTGTTCAGTGCTGAAAGAATTGCTTCAGAGAGTTTAGAGAGAGAGTCTTGAATTAGTTGTAAACACTTTGTGTTCGATAATAAATAGAAGACTGTTTGAAAGGAATTCTTATTCGTGTTCTTGTTGTTTCTGTGAAATCTGATCTGGGGGATTCCACACTCTAGATTAGATAGATGATTCTGTGAAGATCCATAAGGACTAAGGGGACCTATAGACACTACCTTTACGGTATGAAATGTGTCGTTTTCACTGACCACAAAAGTCTCCAACACATATTCAATCAAAAGGACATAAACATGAGACAATGACGTTGGGTCGAACTTCTGAACGACAACGACTGCGAGATTCGCTACCATCCTGGTAAGGCGAATGTTGTGGCTGATGTGCTTAGTCGTAGGGAACGTGTCAAACTTCATTGTGTTCGAGTTCAATCTGATATCCAGACACGTATCCTTCAAGCACAACATACATGTGTGAACCAAAGCTTGTTGAAAAATGAGCTGCCACAAAATCTCGAACTTCAACTCGAAACAAAAGACAACGGATTACTCTACTACAAGAACCGTTTGTGGATTCCTAATCAAGACAATCTCCACACCTTATTGATGGATGAAGCTCATAAGTCTTGTTATTCAATCCATCCTGGTGCAGGCAAAATGTATAAGGATCTCTGTACCTAGTATTGTTAGCCGGGTATGAAGAAGGACATAGCTTTATATGTGTCTAAATGCTTACTTGTCTTAAAGTTAAGGCACAACATCAACGCCCATCTGGTTTACTTGAGCAACCAGAAATACCGGTATGGAAGTGGGAGAACATTGCGATGGATCTCATCACTGAACTACCGCGCACACCTAGAGGTCATGATGCCATTTGCGTAATCATCGATCGTCTAACAAAGTCAGCACACTTTTTGGCAATTCGTGAGGATCTATTTGCTGACAAACTCGCCAAGATCTACATTGATGAGATTGTATCTCGTCGTGGTGTTCCTTTGAACATTATATCCGATCGAGATGCTCGATTCTCATCTCACCTTTGGAAGACCATGCAATCTGCCATGGGAACCAAACTCAATTTGAGCACTGCTTATTATCCTCAAACAGATGGACAATCTGAAAGGACAATTCAAACACTAGAGGATATGCTTAGAGCATGTGTGATCGACTTTGGTGGTTGTTGGGATTCGCATCTACCATTGGTCGAATTCTCCTACAACAATAGTTATCACGACAACATCAATATGGGCCTTTCAAAGCTCTATACGATCGAAAATGTCGTTCACATGTCTACTAGAATGAGGTCGGTGAAGCTTAGCTCACTGGGCCTGAACTCATTCATGACATTACAGACAAAGTCAAGAAAATTCCTGATAACCTTCTGATAGCTAGAAGCCATCAAAAGAGTTGTGCGGACAAACGATGCAAGCCCTTGGAAAGGTGTGATTAATTTGGAAAGAAAGGACAACTTGCACCACGATTTATTGGACCATTCAAGATCGTTGAGAGAATTGGAAAGGTGGCCTACCGACTTGAGCTACCTCCTGAACTCGGGAATATTCACCCAACATTCCATGTGTCCAATTTGAAAAAGTGTTTAGCCGATACAAACCTCCACATTCCCCTCGACGAAATTCATGTTGATGACACTATGCACTTTGTCGAGAAACCTGTGGAGATATTTGATCGTGAAGTCAAGAAACTCAAGCGTAACGTATACCGATAGTTAAAGTTCGCTGGGAATCCAAACGTGGCCCGAACTTACTTGGGAACAAGAGGATCAGATGAAAGTGAAATATCCACATCTGTTTCACAAAGTTTCCTCTAATTAAATTTTGGGACGAAATTTACAAAAGTAAGGGAGACTTTGACATTTGTGCCTTTTCAATCATTGCACAACTACAATCAATTTGTATTCAATGAAACCTTGTGTTTAATTTCCAAATAATTTCGTTCAATAAAATCTTGTATTTTATTGATGAGAATGCAAAAATGTCAATCGTTGCACAATTGCGATCACTTTCGTGTTCGCTAAAGCGTTTTACGCATTTTTGTGAAACACGTAACCTGTACAATCCGAACGAACCAACATCCATGACATTTTCAGCATAATCCGAGTTACACATGTCATAACACATTTATATGACCTGAATATTAGGTTAAAGGGTTTAAAAATGACAAACAAGTGAAAATACAAGTCCAAGGGCCAAAAATGTCAAAAAAATAATAAATTCTTTTTGCTCCTTCACCAAGTTTGTCACCTATCTCCAATTTTTTTACACCTAGCACTTACTTTACCACACTTAATATGGTGTTGACAAATGTTAGGACACTAATCCACACTTGAGGACACTTGTCATCACCTCCTTAATCCTAAAAAACTATAAATACCCATTGATTCTTCCATTTTTTCCCACCATTTCAAAACACTTCAAAGAAAAGTGTGAATTCTTCTTTCTATCCTTCTTGGAGCTTGTTTCCAACCTTTGGAAGCCTCCTATCTTGAGTTTCGAAAGTGTTCTTCAACACGCGTAAGTACTCTTCTTAGTTCTTTCATTTTTTTTAGCTATTTTGAGCTAAAAGTCAAAAAGTTTGGCAACCTGATTGACTTTTGGTTCTGACCATATTGGGTCAAGTCACAGTTCAATTGAACTTTTAAAATGCACGAAGATTATATCCCTAACGATTTCACCTTCTGATTACCACGTTTACTAGTCGAAGTGACCAGTCAAAGTTTTGGTAAAAAATGCGCATGATGTGCATTTTACGATGAAACTATTTTCGGGTATCAAAACACCAAGTTTTGTACTAAATCAGTTTTATAAACTTAGTTAGACATATTTTGACATGTCTAACATGTCACTTCTTGGTTAGTGCTTATTTAGGGTCGTAAGTCGAGCGGTCTTGACCACCGCTTTGACTTTCGAATCCGACCCGATTGGTCAATCTTAGGATCCGACCAAACACATATTTGTGACCATAGTTTTATAGGGAATAACCTACTGAGGTTATACCTTATGGTCACGTTGTTTGGTTGGTGTTATAATAAGTTACTTCTATGTTCTTAAAAAATGATGACTAAAATGCCCTTTTGCGCATAAATCCATTTTAAACACATGTAACCAAATTTTTAACATATAAGCTGAGGTTATAACATTTTCAAACATGTTTGGGCATTTATGACTTATCATAGGACGATCACACGTTTACGCTAATGACCCGTTAAAGCATCATAAACTACCTTAACGAGTCATAGTGGGTCAAAAGCACTTAGGATCCTTTCCAAAAGTTTGGTAAACTATATCACATGAGTTCCAACACTCGTTTGGTTTATAAGACTTCATTCTACCTGATCTCCTGTTTGTAGTCCCGACACGCTAACATGATGCATCTTCTGGCCTTGAATGTTACTGGAAAGTGATACAGCAGGTGACTCGTCATTAGTTCGACCAATTATTGTTAACCCTCAAGTGTCGATTTCGGTTAACAATGTTGTTCAAAATGAGGAATTCGAAGATGTTGCGGATTATAATGTTTCATCAGAAGATGATAAGTTTCATGATGCAAATGACGCAACCTCTGGTGCAGTTCCTGGAATTTCTGATGTCACGTCAAATATACAACTTCAAGGGACGAATGAAGGTCATGCATCACATCCTCATCAAATCCAGCACTCTATTTGACTGTTAATCTGAATATCAACAATTTGGGTATAAACTCTCGAGTTCCCGATGTTCCAGAAACTCGAATTCATAATACCCATCCTTAGCAGAACATTATTGGAGATGTCCAAAGTGGTGTGCAGACACGTAATCAGCTTCGAAACAACCAGAATGCTAGGCTGTATTCGGAAATTCGAGAATATGGGGGACAAAACAATTGGTCTTTTGCCTGCTATATTTGCCAAGTTGAACCAAAATCTTGGAAGGAGGCAATGAAGGAAGGCTCTTGGGTTGAAGCCATGCAGGAAGAACTTCGGCAGTTTCAGAAGTTGGGTGTGTTGATGTTAGTTGATAGACCTGACAACTAAAAGCAGATTGGCACTCGATGTTGTTGTAAGAAACAAAGCGCGATTGGTTGTCCAGGGCTTTAATCAGGTCGAAGGCATTGATTACAATGAAGTTTATGCACCGCTTGCACGACTTGAGGCCATAAGAATTTTCTTGACTTATGCGTCCTACAAGAAGTTTAGCGTTTATCAAACGGATGTGAAGAGTGCATTTCTTCATGGTGTGGTTGAAGAAGAAGTATATGTTGAGCAACCGCAGGTTTTGAAGATCCAATCCATCCTGACAAGGTTTGGCTTCTCAACAAGGCGTTATATGGTCTTCATCAAGCTCCATGGGCTTGGTATGAAACTTATCTACCTATCTACTGAAGAATGGTTTTTGACGAGGATTGATCGACTATACTCTCTTCATCAAAGAAAGGAACGAGGATTTGCTGCTAGTGCAAATATATGTTGATGATATTATTTTTGGGTCTACCAACGATCGAATGTGCAAGGAATTTGAACAGGTTATACAAGAGAAGTTCGAGATGAGCGCAATGGTAGAAATGATTTCTTTTTTGGTTTACAGGTTCCGCAATCAAAGGAAGGAATCTTCATTCATCAAACTAAGTACGTCGGGGATACTCTCAAGTGATTTCAAATGGACGACTCAAAGCCTTTGGGAACTCCATTAGCTCAAAATCACGGGATTACTCAAGACGGAATGGGTGAACATGTGGAACCATCTCTCTACCATGCTATGATCAGATCTCTCATGTATCTTTCTGCTTCAAGACCCGATATAATGTACCCAACATGTCTTCTGGCGCGCTATGAGTCTAGTCCGAAAGTTTCTCATTTGATGGCTGTGAAAAGGATCTTTCGTTATTTAAAGGGTCGCCTGGACACTGGTCTCTGGTACCCTAAGGATGATAACTTTGATCTGACAGCATTCAGTGATTCTGATCACGGTGGCTGCAAAATAGATGCAAAATCAACAACAACAGGATGTCAGTTCTTGGGGAATCGCCTAGTCACGTGGCAATCCAAAAAGTATACTTGTGTAGCCACATCAACATGTGAAGCTGAGTATATTTCGGCTTCTAGTTGCTGCTCGCAGGTTCTATGGATTTAACAACAAATGCACGACTACGGTTTTGAATTGAAGCTGCTTTGCAGATCACTCGGAAACCTGTACAACACTAAAAAACAAAACACATTGAGATTAAATATCATTTCATACGAGATTGTTATGAAAAGAAACTTATCAATGTTGTTAAAATCCACACCGATCACCAACGTGCCGATCTTTTTACCAAAGCTTTTGACAAATCTCGTTTTGATTATCAACTTTTGGTCAATCGCATCAAGTTGAAAACCGAGTAACTAACCATGGCTAATTATTTTTCTACATATTTTTTTAAAATCTAAAACTAAAAAAAGATTTCCAATTCTCTTAGTTTTATATTTTAGGGGGAGAAATTTTCAAGAAAATTAAAAAATATGTCTTTTACTTATTTATCTTCTATATTTAAGGGGAGAAAATTTAGAAAAATATAAAAACAATAGAAAACCAAAAAATAAAAAATGAGTTTTTTGGATAAGACAAGTTGAATATGATGAAATTCACGGATAATCTGTCATAAACAAGTCAAAGACAAAGAATGAAAATTGATAAGTAGCTTTACTAATGATGTATCGGTAGGCTCACAATCAGACTAAAATATGCAGCTTGATATAAACTTAACGGACTGCAAGCCAGGTGGGAACCATTCGTTGGCATATGGTCTTGGTACTGAAATTTCGTTTGATAGTGTGCCGAGGTTATGAGATATACGGTCTTTATGCTGACTTATCATCTGGGTATCATGGTTGAATCTTTTCCGAAAAACAACGGTGGCACAAGTCTAGAACTTCCATGATACCATACACACGTGTACATACTGCATACAACCTCAAATAAGTGATAAAAATATCACATCCACCCAAAGATAAGTGATAAAATATCTCAGCTTTATGCCGCAGCTAAGTTCGTCTCTCTGTCGGTACGATGGTACTAACCTATTCACGGACTTACTCCTGAGCCCTGCATGCATATGAAAATCAAGTTCCTCATCAATAAGTGATTTAATCACATAGGGATTGTTTTCAAAACAAAATAAGTGAGTATCTCACATCATATACGTCAAAACAGATGATAAGTAGTATACTCACTGATAAGATTTTCTCTCGAGCAAATCTTGATATGGGAATGTGTCATGAAGTGGTTGGGCACCGGCTTTTAAGTATAAATCATACCCTAATCATATCTCCTAATCATGATTACATCTGATAAGTCGAGCTTACGTGGACAACAATACCAATAATCATAGTAGAATATTTATTTATTCAATTTGATGTTTTAACAAAACCTGTTTTTGTCAAGATTAAACGCTGGTACGATTCTCTTACCTTGAAACTCTGAAAAAGATTGTCTGGTAAATATTTAATGTTAGTAATTATTTTAGTTTAGTTTACTATGTTGTTAGATTAAGTTCCTTTTTCAATTAGCCAAAGTTGAGACTCAAAGGTTTTTCTACCAAGATAAGCCATGAAAACCATTTGTTTTGGTAGCACAACTTCATAAAGTACTGTCTTACAATGGTAAACCTAATGGAAACATTAACTTCTAAGCACAACAATTGACAAGCATGGTATAATTGACGAAATACTACAATGGTTAAATGCTTTAATGGTATTAAAGACATGTTTGAAATGAGCAGAAACCGAGTCAATATTCAGTGGAATGAGAGATGCAGAGCAAAGGAAATCCAAGATCAACATGATCCTGTTACTGAAGACTATGGCAATCCTGATGCTTCGGCCTCATCCTCGTAGCAAACAATTTCTGCATCAACTCCACTAGTAGAAGTCAAATGCTCAAGCAGATAGTGACCAATCCAGTTACCTCAAGCAGCTATCAAGAGGAAACAAGAAAGGTTTGATGTTACTGAAAATTTGAAGACCTGATGCTCTATCAGTGGATAGCAGATCTCTAGGGGGAGTTTGTTGATACTCTAAACCATTCCAGGATGAAGACTAAAGACCGAAGACCGAAGACCAAGTAACAACCAAGGGGGAGTTTGTTGATACACTTGTGTCTGTCGCTTGTTCTTAGTTACGTTTGTAATTGTAGGCTCTTTGTTTACTGTGTTTGTATAAGTTTGTTTATGTCGACCAAATCAAGATATCCTCCTATCTTGGTTTCGTATGACGTTTTAGTTTGTCTGTGTTAAACAGTTGCATGTGTGCATACTGTTGAGTCTTATGTACGGCATGTCTGTGACACGCTCTCTGAAGAAAGCATTCTGTGCGAGTAAGAATGCTCTGTACGTCTTACCTTGAAACTGTGAAAAAGATTGTCTGGTAAATATTTAATGTTAGTAATTATTCAATGTTAGTAATTATTTTAGTTTAGTTTAGTATGTTGTTAGATTAAGTTCCTTTTTCAATTAGCCAAAGTTGAGACTTAAAGGTTTTTCTACCTAGATAAGCCATAAAAACCATTTGTTTTGATAGCACAACTTCATAAAGTACTGTCTTACAACGGTAAACCTAAAAGAAACATTAACTACTAAGCACAACAATTGACAGAATGGTATCATTCTCGAAATACTACACTCGTTAAATGCTTTAATGGTATTAAAGACATGTTTGAAATGAGCAGAAAGCGAGTCAACATTCAGTGGAATGAGAGATGCAGAGCAAAGGAAATCAAAGATCAACATGATCCGGTTACTGAAGACTATGGCAATCCTGATGTTTCGGCCTCATCCTCGTAGCAAAGAATTTCTGCATCAACTCCAGTAGTAGAAGTCAAATGCTCAAGCAGATAGTGACCAATCAGTTACCTCAAGCAGCTGTCAAGAGGAAACAGGAAAGGTTTGATGTATCTGAAAAATTTGAAGACCTGATGCTCTATCATTGGATAGCTAATCATTAGGGGGAGTTTGTTGATACTCCAAACCAATCCAGTATGAAGACCGAAGACCAAATAACAACCAAGGGGAGTTTGTTCATACACTTTGTGTTTTCGCTTGTTCTTAGTTACATTTGTAATTGTACGGTCTTTGTTTATGTGTCTGTATAGGTTTGGTTGTGTCGACGAAATCAAGATATCCTCCTATCTTGGTTTCGTGTGACGTTTTAGTTTGTCTGTGTTAAACAGTTGCATGTGTGCATACTGTTGAGTCTTGTGTACGTCATGTCTATGACATGCTCTCCGAAGAAAGCATTTTGTGCGAGTAAGAATGCTCCGTACGAGCAAGATGTGGCTCATACGGATCATATGCTTCGTACGAAGGAATCTGTGGAATGAAGTGTGTTGCTTGTTTCGTACAACTAGTGAATGCTTCGTACGAACCAACTTGTTCGTACGAGCATCTTTGGAGCAGTTCGTCGTGTGCAATAGTGTGCTCTGTATGTATAGCCACGTACTTCGTATGAACGACTAGCATGGACACTATATAAGCGGACCTGCACCTCTCAGTCAGTGGTTGGTGAATTTGCGGAAGTTAGTTTCTCTGGTTAAGTGCGTTGGTGACTGATCAAAGTTGAACTAGCAATTTGAGCAGAGGAAGATGCAAGAGCACATGCAGTTTGTATGAGTTGTATGAGCATTGTTTGTATATGTTTGTACTAGTTCTCATCAGTTAATCAATATATTGAATCTTTAGTTATCCCGTGTTCTTACTTGCTTTGTTTTGCATGCAAACTTGGATTCCGCACTTGTATGTGTGTTGCATGAACAAGGAGGCAGGTTTAACTGATCCTCAGGTGGACCTACACTAACCCATTTGAGTCTCCGTGATCCATACGGAATGAGTGGGCCTAGCCCATGAGAGTCTTCGTGCCTCGCACGATTTACGTTCGTTATGTGTGTTATATATATGTTCTCCCATATATATATATATATATATATACTTTGAGTTTACGAACCTCGTTCACACGACATGTTCGGCTTAAGTATGAGCATTTGTTCTTCATGTTTCATGCATTTTATAATTATAAGTGTTAAAAATATTTATTATTAACCATAGATACGTTGATGTATTTGTACGCTATTATGAGTCCCAAAACAGATTCGGATCACAGTGGTTGATTGTTTTCATCCAAACAACTATGAATTAGTTGTTTGAATGTGCAAATACTAAGAAAAAGCAAGCAAAGAAGATGAAGAATTTTGTTTGATAAAACAACTAGTGTTGTATATGAAATCCCAATAATCTGTAATCAATAACTGCACCTGGATATTTGGATGAAGCACAATAGCAAAAATCATAACACAAGAAGATCACCAAAATCTGTCCAAGAAACTTGGACATACATGCATTGATCATCATATTTATACAAAATGACTACCCAGCGTATTTAATAAATACGCCGGGTTAGTAATTACACCGCGAACAACAAGTTTCATACTATTACACTTTTGACCCTTTAACAATATCTAACTATTACAAACTAGCTCCAACTATGGATAATCCAAGCACCAACGGTCTCAAAAGTGCCAACAATATCCCCCTAGACCGTTGCGTGCTTGGGGTTCTTCAATCTTGCTTCCGAGCTTTTGGGTCTGCAGCGGGTCCTTCATCCTTCTCTTGTGCAGCTTAAACAATAGGTTGATCTGTGGTTGCTTCGATTGTTTCTTCAGAGCTTAGATTAACAATAGCTTCACTTGAGGGTTGTTGTAACTCCGTAGTGGTTTCATATGTGGATGAAACCGGAGTTTGAGGGTGAGATGCAGCTTGAGACGGTGAGGGGGCTTTCTGTTGCAAGATGACTTGTGCTTTCTTTTTATTTCTTGCCTCCTCCTTTTCTATCTGCTTCTCAATCCTGAGAACAATCTCCATCATCTCTATCTTCTTCTCTCGAGCCCGTTCCACAGCTCTTTGGAATAACATTCCTTCTTCTCTGTACTCATTTCCGGCTCCCACATGGATTTTGTGACCATAGAGAATGTTAAGATCGGAGAGGCTGAACATGAAAACATCCATTGGGTCTAGAATTCGAATATCTTTGTTAGACACTAATCGAATCACTGCTTCTCTTGTCTTCCCATCGTAAAACCATTTCTTGAAGTGTGTAAGCATGACAGGCTATTCAGGTGGAATTTTGACTTTTGTTTCGACTTAGCAGGATCTATTACCCGTTAACCATCCCTTTTCCTGTGACGGGATCTTTTGTCGTCTTTGACACTCTTCTTCGGGGTCGTTGCGGCTTGAAAACTGTGAAGCCCCGATTTCATTGGGTCAGCTCCGATGCTGCTGTTGGTCGGGTTTATCAGGTCTAGCCTCCCCAGTTCTCGAATGTCCCATCTTGGAAGGCTTTTCATGTCAGCTCCGGTCTTAAAATGCTGAATAAACCACCTCGTCTCTTTACGATGGACATCCCTTTAAGATTGTAGTACTTCCAGCTGATTATTCTATCAGTGACTTCAGACTTTTCAACGGTGACCACCTGATAGAAATCTGGAAGCTTTTCCCTTTCTTTTCTGAACCATTAAGGATGCATTGGAGTTACTGCGTCACCGTCCTCCGTTTCATAAATAGTATCATCTTCCAAACCCCACTCAACAAATCTAGCTGGCATTTCATCTCTGTCTACCTCCTCCTCTTCACTTTCGTCATCCTCAGTGACGTTCACGGATGATTCTAAGTGCTTTTTCTTATTTTCTACAACCTCAGCTTTTTGTCTTTCCTCTTCAGCCTTGAACTTCTCATAATCAAAAATATCAGTAGATGAGAACATCGGTGGTATGTCACTTTGGTGCAAAGTTCTCTGATCATACGATACATCTTTTCCATCCCATCTTGCTGAAATCTCATCGTCTGTTCATTGACGTATGCGTGAAGCTCTTTGTTTTTCTTTCTTTGTTCCCTCAGCTTCTCACGAATAACGTTAGTGTTGCTTACTTGATGTTTCAACAGACAAATTTCCTGAGCTGGACCTTTCCCTTTGTCTTTTGCTAGCTTATCGTACAACTCCTGAAATGGACGAGGTCTTCGAGGAGCTTGTTGCGGCATTTGTCTTGGTTTTTCCTCTGTCGAAGGTCCTTCTCCAGTTTTCTTACGCTTCTGCGGGGGAGATAGACTTGGGGCTTCCGGATCGACAATCAACTGATCAACAAAATCGTCTAAGTGCTCTTGCTTTGGTGGTGACTGTCACCGGTGTTTCGGATTCTGTCATATGATGTCTCTTTCTTCTAGTTTTCTTCTCTCTTTCTTCAAACTCATGAATCGTACGGAGATTCTCTATATGCTCGCGATGTTCTTCCCGGCCCTGAAACTGCTTTCCATCAATCGTTCTTGAGGAGCACTATCTTTCCGTTTCTTCGAGGAGTCCCCTTCCTTCATGATTTGCTTTCCTTTATTCTTTCTAACTAGCTGCTCGGTTTCCTCTTCTTCCTCCTCCACTTCCTCATCAACATCTCCTTGTCTCTTTTTCTTAACACGTTCTCTGTATTTCTCATAGGCTGCTTTCACGACAGGATATCTTTCCTCCCTATACATCCACTGATGTTACAGCACCCATTCCTCAGTTTTTAGCTCGGTAATCTGACGCCCTGTTGGCAGCTGGAACTTGTATAGGTCGCCATCATGAGGAAGATTTGGATGTTGGTCATTGATGAGGAGCAGAACAAAACGAGGGTACATGGCCCATGTGGAGGAATTAGCATTATCAACCATGCAGTAACAAATGAGACAAGAGATATTGAATGACTGCTTTGTGAAGAGGCTAAGCATAGTAGCCGACCATTCCAAGTTCAACCCGTCATATCCTCCTCTCCTATGTTCCAAGCTCATAGCAAATACATGAAGAATCAATCTCCAGTCCTTGTAAGCCCCTTTCTTTTGATCTCATTTTTCTCTCTGAAGTCTCCAATAATACGTCATCCCTTTAAACCCATCTAGGATGTCGTCCTTCTTCATTCTGAGCAAATCACTGTTCTTGTCTCCAAGACTGAGGACTCTGCGTACGTTCTCCTCTGTAACTACAATCTTCTTATTTCTGACTGTAGCTGTGATTCTTTTAATTTCGTTTACGGTCGACACTTTGGCTGTCTTCCAAAACTCTTCGATGTGGATCCTGTAGGTGATCGGATCGGCTTGTACACCGTAGTTGATCCTACTTGAATTTATCCACTCTGCTACATCTTCAAAATCGATTGGAAGTGGGACCAGCTTGCATGGCTGATTGTGCTTTCAAGTTTTATCCAAATAATCTCCTTCACCTTTCTGAAATCGAAAACGAACTAAGTTAGATTTATGTATATAGAAATATTTATATATACATATACATATACATATATATATACATACTATATATAAGTAAAATATATACAAATATATAATAATAATAATGCAAAGATATATACACAAGAAACTGATAATTCCGCTAATATTTACCCCGGGCTAAAACAACTAAGTTGCCGGATACATGACAAAGCAAGAGACTTAGACACACCTACACTAATTGAGTATTATTTACGCTACACACGACTAGCGGACTTAAACTTTGACACGAGAATGAGTCCAACGAAGATGATTATCTACGCTAGATTACTGGCGTATTTGTCAATTACGCCGGTTGCTTGAACTCGCGTTCAAGACTTAAATCCGCTGGCTTAGGTTTGTGATAACTACGCCAATTTTAAATTATCTATGCTGCATTCATAGTAAATACGCTGGCTTCAAAGATTTCTTGATAAACCCCTTAAAACCAGAAAATCCAGATTCAAATATATATGCATCAAGACAGTATTTTGAAATCAACACACTATATCAACGACATTATAAGACACAGAACATATCGATATCGATCTAAACAAAATCTGTTTTGGGATTATTCAGTGATGATTGAACAAGAGTTTTTGGGTTTTTAGGAATGGAAGAAGAAGATGATGAAGTGAATTTGAAAAAAGTTTGAACAAAAACGAAACTGAAATACACATATACATGATTACCTTCCAGCGTATTTATTAAATACGCTGGAACATCAAATACGCCGCGTTGATGCATTTGAGATATCTTCATTTTTAAGAAATCTTAGAAACAAATACGCTCGAAAATTTTAACTTTTCTCGAAAAACATGCCCTTTTTGATTAAAAATAGTGCATGAATTAAAAAAACTTAAAAAAAGAATGAAAAAATGCAATCTGGATCCTTAACGATGTTTTTGGGCCCGGAAGTCTTCTTTTTCACACAAAATTTATGCTAACTGACTTGAATCCTGTGACTTTCCTACAAAAGATCATAATGGTAACATTTCGTTCATACCGATTACAACATCAAAACTACCTAACTAGATGGGTAATAAATCAATGTTGATTTTTTGTCCGCCTAACTCTAAAGAACATTCTTTAATAATTTCATCAGATTCAATTATCTTTCCATTCTCTAGTTCGATAGTGAATGGAATATCTAATTTATTTGAATTTAGTTCGAGTATATCTTTAAACTCTAAAGATATGAAACTAAAATATGCGCAAGTATCAAATAAAATAGATGCAAATGATTATTGACAGGGAACATACCAGTGATCATATTTGGATCTTGACGTGCCTCGTGAGCTCCTATTACAAAGGCTCGCCCGTGGCCTTTGTTCTCTTTTGGGCAATTATTTCTAAAATGGCCTATTTCACCGCAACCATAACAACTTTGATTTCTTCCTCGGTCGTCTACATTTCCATAGCCTCCTTCTTTCTTGCCTTCATTCTTGTTTCCTTTGTTATTAGTCCAGCAGTTTTTGGTGCGGTGTCCCAACTTCCCGCACTTATCACATTTGGTGGTTCGGCATCCACCATAATGATGATAATTGCACCTGTTGCAACTTAGGTGCATTTCCTGTATAACCTCATTGTTCTGTCTCCGCTGCTGCCACGAATACTTTGTTCCTTTTTGTTGTGAGGGTTTCTTTCTTCTTGTTACTTGGTCGGGAACCTTTCTTGAAGTGTGTAAACTTTATCTTATTCCCATGTGAGGTTGATTTTGAATGTGTTTCCTTGGGCATCTCCGCATTCTTTCTCGAAAACTTATTCATTCTCACCGCTTCTTCGGTAAGTCTTAATACAATAGTAATTGCCTCAATGATGGTTGCTGATGTGACGAAGTAACCATACTTCGAATTTCTGGATAAATCCCCAAATGTATCGTTCAGTATGTTTGAATTCAAGGGTTACCATATATGGAACGACTCACGAAAGATCATGGAAACGCTTCTGTATAACCATACACATCGGGTCCTATCATGGATAAGTTCCAAAATTCTGTTTCCAATTTCCATAACTCGGCTCTAGAACAATATTTCTCTCTCGTCATATCCTTCGGTCTATCCCAAGTAGTAGGATAAGCAATTGCTTCTCCAAGCGTCTGTACTTGCAAATTCCACCATGACAATGCTTCATCCATAAATAAGCCTGATACATATGACACAATCTGGTTGGTAGAACAGTTACTCATACAAATCACGAAATCCGTCTTTTCTGTCCAACGTAAAAAGGCTATACACCGCCTGTGCCATCAAAATTCAAGGGTTTGCAATCTAAAGATTGTTTGTATGTACATTTTTTTAGATTTCAAGAATCATCAATATTATATATTGTTAGAAATAAATATTAATGATCATACTTTGGTAATATTATAAATAACAAACCATTTACGGGCATCTGAACTCTTGGTGGTTCTTGAACCCTTGGCTCAGCATTGTGCTCGTGATGCACAAGTGCTTTAGTTATTCGTTGATTCACTAGAGCATCGAGCTCGGCTTGGGTTGTAGGTAATGGCGATGGTCTAACTCGGGGTCTACCTCTTCCTCTAGATGCCATGATCTTCATATATGAAACATATATAAGTGATTAGACGTATATTTAAAACAAATATTGTCTTTCATGGATTAGTATTATATAGTATAAGTGTATATAATATTGATATAATTCAATTTTTATGTATAGTATCCATATTATAAGCACCATAATAGATACACAAAAATGAACAACCAACAATGCATAAATAAAAGATAAACATCAACCATTATATATATATTGTCAACTTGATACATCATTTTGTGAGATACAAAAATAACTCGGAGTTATAACACTTCGATAGACAAGTCATACACAATACATTATAAAGTAGTTATTTTCCTTCACATCGTTCTTCAAAATCTTCAAGTTGACGACATATATATCTTTAAAAAAACTTCTATCTTCAGCAAAACTAGGTATGAGTACCTACCCTAGAGATATGACCATATACCAACTAGACAGATGGTGGAGGTGGAGGTGGAGATAAACGGGATGATCCTCCGGAGGTATGCGACCTCTTCCTCGAACGAACCGATAGCTCCTAGTGGGATGGAAATACACTCTTCACTAGAGAGTGTGGATGTGGTATAACAGGTGAGGTGGTGATGATGTCGTCGGTAGAGATGGTGTCACGGGAGGTGTCGAAGTGGGTAATGGTGGTAACTGAGATGACAAAGATGGAGTACTCTGAGATGCTCGCAAAGTGGAAACCTGAGCCTCCAGCTCACTGACACGGCGAAATAAGATACTAATCGTTATCTCAGAAGACGTGACTCGAAACTCGGTGGTGGTCGGTGGCAATTGACTGGGATGATAGGGACCAGATAGGCTCATACCAGGTGGAGGTGGTCGAATGTGAATACCGATATGGTGAGATGATGGGTATGATGGTCCTCCAACAGTGGGTGGTCGTGAATAGGGATGGTGTGTACTCGCATACTGACTAGACTCAGGGAACATAACTCGGGAGGGTCCTGCAGTGTAAGAAGATGCATAAGGATCAGATGTGATATAAGGATCTGGAATTGGTATACGCGGTATATGTAATGATCCATCAACATGGTGAAACGGTGGTGCTCAGATGAGTAGGATGTACCTCCAAAGAGTAATGTGAAGGTCAAGACAAAGGATGAGGAGTGAAACGATCTGTAGCAAAGGAAACGTCTCCAGGTAAATACTGAGATGGTCTAGATGGGTAGATGTGACCAGAGTGATAGCATCAGATGGTATGGGATCGACAAAAGTGGGTGTAATAGAATCATCAATAGTGGGAAAAGTATCTAGAAGTGGTGGTAGAGCAGTATCAGGTGAGGGCTTGGGTGGGGGTGATCTCGAAGACGATGGAGCAGATGAGGTAATATCAATGACATCAGGCTCATGTGGAGCACCTCCAGTAGCGCGAGATCAAAATCATCTTCGATACCTAGATCATCCTCAAGGTTATCTACGTGAACAATAGAAATGACATCGTAATCTCCATCGATGTCGATAGCAAACGGATCTACAACGTTAAGTAGTATAACATGGTGCTCCACAATGTTCTCACCTTCGGGGTGGCCAATGATAACTATCTTGTGGTCAAAGAGTGATAAAGCTAAAACATCATCAGGAATATCCCTAGGAATGGGGTAGGTACAGGGTAGGGTAAGGCAAAAGGCTGGAAATCATCTTCCATCCAGTCATCGTCAGAATCATTGTGATCTGACTCGTCGTCGGAAATGATAATGACTGGTGGAAGTAGATCGTCTAGTGGTATATAATCTGTCTCAGGGTTAGAACTCATAGACTCGGTGTCTGAAAGGTTACTATCGGAAGACACGGTCTTGGCAAACATAATCCGTACAACTTATTTTTCTTAATAAATAATTTTTGTTTAAAGATATATAATCGGGCAATCACTTAGTTTCAATGTAAGTTTTTCTAATCATAAGTTCAACTCAACTTACTGTTATTGTGTCTATCTCTCATAGACTAGTTTTATATAATAACCTTGCACTATTGTTTTTGTTTTAAACATTTGATACTAGTGGACAGTTCTCCCGGGATGACAAACCAAAAATACTTATTTCAATTTTTGTAAACGATTCACAAAAATTTATAAAAGAGCATTTTAAAATTGTAGACTAGACTCAAAAGAATCTTGGTTCTACAATTGATGCTCTAATACAAGGTCTGTCACACCCGATTTTCGATGTAGCAGAAGCGTGTCGCGAGGTGTGGCCAGAGCGGCATCGTTGCATTCAACCAAGTAAACGACAATTTTATTACATTACAAAACATTCATCCATACTTTTTATTTAACCATAATTAACATATAAACTTTTTTCTTTAAAACAAACCACAGTTTAACCAAATTTTTAAAATTTAGACATAAGTTTATAAAACATAACAACAAAGACTGGATGAAACATAACAACAAGACTGGATAAACATACATCTTGACTTCACAACAAATGAACAAGATTTTCCCCGAAGACCATCCACTAGTTTCCTGTTATACATGTTAGTTTTGAAAACAATGTCAACAAAAGCGGTGAATTCATGTTATAAATTTTGTATCAAATGAATTATCAAAAATATTTGAAATAAACTTGTTTAATATAGCTTAATGAAACTTGTTTAGATCATTAGTGTGTTGCAAGGACACTAATATGTATGTTGAATAAGGTGGCAACCAAACCTTGATGATTTACTATGTGTCGAGACACTCGTTTTAGACACAAAAGCACTCTAATACGATCTGTTATTAATGCCGTAATAGAGTGGGGCTCGCCCAAACCCAATAGATCTATCCCCTTATTCCTTGGTACTTGTCTTTCATTAATGGCCCTAATGCTTGAGCCTTATTCACATGTGATCTAAATATTTTCATTTTCCCAGTTATATTAATTGTAATATGTATACATCCCCGCACGTTTAAAACCATAAAAACGTTAAAATTAAAGGGGAAACATGAACTCACTATTTTGCGTTCCATACAAATTTCTATTCAATTCCTGATACTTGGTTCGTTTTTCGACCTACAAGTGTTCTAGTCTATTAGACACTTAGGCTTTGGTTTTGTTTTTCGTACAAGTATTTTATCTTGAATTTCATACTTGTAATTGTTGGTTTTCTTGGTTGATATACATATATATATATATATATATATATATTTCTTTCATATATATCTTTTAGATTGATTACATGTAAATGGACCTAGTCCATTTTTAATGGTAAGAATTCAGTCTAAGAGTTTATTACATACGGGCCTAGCGCAATAGTTTTTGTAAGCATGGGCCTAGCCCAAATTTGTTTCATGTATGTGGGCCTAGCCCAACCTAATTTTGTTTATTTAGTAGGTTAAGCCCAATTGGTTTATAAAAGTGGGTCTAGCCAAAGTTAAAATAAAAGATTGGGCCTAGCCCAATATACTTTATAAAAATTTGATTAGCCCAAGTTAATTTTATAAAAGTGGGCTTTTAGCCCAAAGTTAGTTTTTATAAAATGGATTAGCCCAATTCATTTCTTTATAAAAGTGGGCTTGGCCCAAAATTATCTTTTATTTAAATGGGTCTAGTCCATGTAAACTTTTATAAAAGTGGGCTTAGCCCAAAGTTTATTTTTTTTAAAAGTGGACCCGCCCAAGTTTGATTTTATACAAATAGGCCTTAGACTTGTAAATTTTATAAAGTGGGCTTAGCCGAAAGTTAATTTTATAAAAGTGGGCCTTAGCCCAACTAATTTATATTAATGGGCTAGTCCATATACTTTATAACAATAAGTTTAGCCCAAATTAATTTTTTTTAAAATGGGCTTAGTCTAATAATTGTTTAGTTGGGCTTATCCAAAAATATTTAATAGTAATTGTTATAACTTATAAAAAATATATTTATAAAAACTATAAGTTATATATATGTTTAAAAATTCTAGTAAATATAAAGTGTATTGATTCATTTGTTCGTTTTGACCATTAGGTTCGCGTCGACTATTTTATTCGTTTCGACTTTGTCGTTTGTTTCATTTATAACATATATTTTATTTTTTCCGAATTGTCCGAGTTTGTCCAAATTGTCCGATATATATTATTTTGTCAAAAGTTGAACACTTAAACATATTTTTATACAAAAATACATGTGCACATATAAGGTGGTTTAAAATATATATTTTATTAAAAATATATATTTATCTCATTTTTAGTTTAAGGAAATATAAGTAATTATATTCTTAAATTTTTATCCAAATCCTTTATCTAAACATGATTAAAGTTCCTAATCACTTTAACCATCAAATCTTTAGTTTAATCATATCTTAATCAAGATTAATTTTTATAAAAATTTTGCCATAGTTTTCTATAAAAATATAAGTTTCCCATGTTTTTACAAACATGTTTTAAGTAATTAAACTAACTCAAATCAACACCAATCACAATTATTATATAAATGTATTAACAAAATTTCATGAACTTGTTATAATTTAATCTTTCTTAAAATGGAAACTTTTATTATCATTTATAAACAAAATTTTTAAATCATATCTTTTATTTAATGATCTAATTCATGTATGAACATCTTTAAAGTATGAGATTATGTTCATGACATATTTTGTTAATGAATCTTGCTAATCTAAAATGCATGTGTTTAGATCACCTTTTTATTCATAATTATGCAAGATTCATGTTATAAATTTTCAAGTTTACTGCCAAAAGTTGGACGTGAAACGAGCATCTCTGTTTGAGATGATGGACGTTGGCACTCCGTGCCGAGAAACTACTTCCTTAATGTAGATGCGACTCAACTTATCCATCTTATCTGTTTCTTTGATCGCTTGGAAGTGTGCGGACTTAGTTAAACGATCCACGATTACCCAGATGGTATCGCAACCACCCGGAGTTCGCGGGAGTTTAGTGATAAAGTCCATCGAGATCTGATCCCATTTCTACACTGGGATCTCAGGTTGTTGAAGTAGCCCTGATGGCTTTTGGTATTCCACCTTGACTTTCGCACAAGTCAAACACTTGCTCACGTAGGTGGCTATATCCGCTTTCATGTTGGGCCACCAGTATGCGGCTTTAAGGTCTTGATACATCTTATCTGAACCAGGATGGACAGAGTATCGGGATTTGTGAGCTTCGTCCATAACTAGCTTTCTGAGGTCTCTGTAGAGAGGTACCCATATACGATCCATGAAATACCGGGCACCACTGGGTTTTACTTCCCAATCGCGTTCCATCTTTCCCACAGATTCGGCCTTAAGGTTTTCTTCCTTAACTGCTTCTAGCTGCGCATCGCGTATCTGTTCGGGTAACCCTGAATGAATGGTGAATTGTAATGCTCGTACCCGACGAGTTTTCATGTGCTCCTTCCTACTGAGGGCATCAACTACCACGTTAGCCTTACCCGGGTGATACCGAATGGCACATTCATAATCGTTCAGGAGTTCGACCCAGCGACGCTGTCGCATGTTCAACTCCTTCTGGTCAAAGATATGCTGGAGGCTCTTGTGATCCGTGTAGATTGTGCACTTTTTTCCATATAGGTAGTGTCTCCAAATCTTAAGCGCAAACACCACTGCTCCCAATTCCAGGTCATGTGTTGTGTAGTTTTTCTCGTGAACCTTCAATTGTCGGGACGTATACGCGATGACCTTATCACGTTACATGAGTGCGCATCCCAATCCCTGAATGGAAGCGTCACAATATACCACAAAATCATCAGTCCCTTCCGGCAAGGACAGAATGGGTGCACTGCAAAGTTTCTGCTTCAGCAATTGAAATGCTGCTTCCTGCTTGTCACCCCAAGCATACTTAGTGCCTTTCTGGGTGAGAGTGGTAAGCGGTTGCGCGATCTTTGAAAATCCCTCGATGAAACGTCTGTAGTAACCAGCCAAACCCAAAAATTGGCGGATCTCTGTCGGTGTCCTGGGTGCTTCCCAGTTCTTGATAGCATCGATCTTGGCGGGATCAACGTGGATACCCTTTTCATTCACGTTATGCCTGAGGAACTGAACTTCCCAAATCCAGAAATCACACTTTGAAAGCTTGGCATATAGTTTCTCCTGTTGAAGTAATTCCAGCAATAATCATAGATGCTCAACATGTTCTTCTTCACCCTTAGAGTAGATGAGTATATCATCGATGAACACGATGACAAACTTGTCGAGATACGGCTTACACACGCGGTTCATGAGGTCCATGAACACCGCGGGTGCGTTGGTGAGACCGAAGGGCATGACCAAGAACTCCTAATGGTCATACCGAGTACGAAATGCCGCCTTAGAGATATCCTCCTCCCTGACGCGTAACTGGTGATAACCGGACCGTAGATCAATCTTGGAGTAGTAGCTTGACCCTTGAAGTTGGTCGAAGAGATCGTCGATGCGAGGTAATGGGTATCGGTTCTTGACGGTAACCTTATTGAGTTCCCTGTAGTCGATGCATATGCGGAAGGTCCCGTCCTTCTTCTTGACAAAAAGGACCGGAGCTCCCATGGCGAAGTACTGGGTCGGATAAATCCTTTTTCTAACAATTCCTGAAGTTGGGTAGACAGCTCTTGCAGCTCTGCTGGAGCCAGGCGGTACGGGGCCTTGGCGGTAGGAGTTGCATGGTTTGCCAATTCGATTTCAAACTCCACTTGTCGATGTGGTGGAAGACCAGGTAACTCCTCTGGAAATACACCAGAAAAATCACGGACGACGGGGATATCGCTTCTAGTCCTTAGGCTGCTCGGTGACCAGTGCGAGCAAAGCGAAGGAGTTCTTCCTTCGAAGATACTTCTGAGCTTGCTTGTAAGAGATGATGTTTGTGACGTCGCCTGCCTTCTCGCCTTGCACCATCAAGACTTCATGGTTAAAGAGCGGAATACGGATAGATTTCTCGAAGCAGTGGACTTCAGCTCGGACGTCGAATAGCCAGTCCATTCCGGAAACCACATGAAACCACCCATGGTAGTTGTCATCAGATCAATGGTAAAGGTGTGACCCGCGAGTTTAAGTTGGCAGCCGTTACTAAATGGGTCACATCTACAGATTTACCATCGGCTAGTTCTATGACGTAAGGGGTCTCTAGGGGTTTAGGCGTGAGATTTAGGTTCTTCCTAAAAGACTCAGATATAAAACTCCTATCCGTACCCGTATCAAAAAGTACAGTAGCAAAATGTTCGTTAAGGGGAAACTTACCGGTGACCACGTTCGAGTCGTTTCTGGCCTCTCCGCGGTCTAGCGTGAATGCACGACCTTTGGCAGCTCCTATGCCACCATTTCCATTGTTATTGTTGTTGTTGTTGTGGTTGTGGTTGTTGTTGTTGTTGTTCCCACCATTGTTGTTGTTGTTACGAAGTTGCGGGCAGTCTCGCTTGAAATGGGCAGTGCTACTGCACTGATAGCACCCCCGGTTAATACCTTGCTGTTCAATCTGGTGCTGATTTTGATTTTATCGAGACACGATTTCCCCGCGACAATCCCTTGCCGCATGTCCCGTTTTGCCACATCGTTGGCAGCTATTTCCGGCACAAGGGTCGTGATGATGGAGGTTACAACGATTACATTGCGGCTTTCGACCCACATAGCCGCTGGTGTTCTGGGTGTTGTTGGCGGACTGATTATTGTGACCCCGATTGTTGTTGAAATTGTTGAACCGTTTCTGGTTTCCTTGTTATGGCTGGGCTGATGAAGACTGTCGAGCAGGCAAGTCTTCAAATTTTCTTTTATTATCAGGGACAACTTCAGTTGCACCCCGAGATGGCAACTTCCTTTGTTCCACCGCCTTGTCGGTGAGTTTGTGCGCCAACCTGATCGCTTAATGTTCCGTCGCAGGGTTACTAGACATTACCATTCCCTGGATCTCAGGGACCATACCCCAAGATAAAACTCAAGTCGTTTTTCAACGGTGTTAGCCAGATCGAGACATAGGAAAACCAGATCGTGATGTTTCGCCTTGTACGCTTCAATTTCAGATCCTACCATCTTATGGTTCCATAGCGCTTGCTCCAACTGCTGAACTCTGTCCCGCGGACAGTACTCCTCTTTGATTAGGGCCTTAAACTCGGCCCAGGCCATTGCGTTCGCAGCAATAAGTCCACGCGTTGGACTTGTGCGTTCCACCAGGTTAATGCCCCATCCTCCAGCGTTGAGGCGGCATACTTGACCTTATTGGCCTCAAGGCAATTGCACATCTCGAACACCGATTCAGACTTTTCAATCCAACGGACCAGTCCTATGGGTCCTTCTGCACCCGTGAATTTGCTCGGTTTCGCATCGAGGAACATCTTGTAGGGGTTAAGACCCCTCCTACTGACAGAGGATAGGTAGTCAGCGAGAAAGTCTACTAGCCAACTATTAGATTTTCCCATGAAAATTTAATAATGGTTACCTGCTGGTGGGTTTTGAACACCCGCTAGAGCAGCATTCACGTGTTCTTGGATCATTGCGGCCAATTCTTCGGGTGTCATGTTGAGGTTTCCGCGACGTCCAGTTGCCATTTTAGATCTTCGCAAGACAACATAAACACACACCGATAAGTATATATATCCAATATAGTTATCATATTCCACACTTAAATCATCCCTCAAGTTATGTCAACCCAATAAATTAAACAATCAAAAGGAACATTCAGTTAAATAAATTGCAACGTCTCACAAAATGCCAACCAAACATATCAGTTTAATTATAAAATTTCAAGTTCAAACATAAGTAGAAAATAAATAGACTAAAGGAAACAAAGGGGGGATTGACGAGACGAGTCAGTCTTCTACGTCTCCATCTCCCAAGTCGCTATCGTTGCCGTCATCCTCCGCGGTGTTTCCAGCTTCTACAGCCGGGTCTTCCTCCGGATCCTCCTCCGGGTCTTCCTCTGGATCCTCCTCTGGATCCTCCTCTTCTTCCTCTACCGGCGCTGGAGGGGCCGGTGCTGGTGCGGGTACTGGTACAGGTGCCTGATTCTGCTCTAGTTCTTGAATCCTCCAACTGGACTCAAGAACTCTGTCTTCGAGCCAGTCAGCCCTCAGCTGCTCAGCACGAAGATCTTTAGCTAAAATGTTGCGAGCTATCTTATTCTCATATTGCTCTTCCTCGAGCTCTCCAGTCTTACCCGTTAGTTAACGTACCATCCATCCATGTGCTTTGATAGTTTCCTGCATTCTCTCTAGTTGTTCTTGTTGTTTTCTTATCATATCCCTATGTTGGTCGTCCCCTGCCTCTAACGAATTGACCGGTTCGACAGGCATAGCGGTGGTCGGACGGGAGGACGACTCCTCTCCTAGAGCGAGTCTTTTCCTAGCAGCTGAGCGTGTCTCCACGCCATGAGGTGGTGAGGGTTCGACCATAGGTGCCTTCCCCGGCGCCCTTGGTTGTAGAGGTTTGTCGGATGATGATGATGACATTGCCTGTTGGGTTGTGTAGTTAGTTACGAGTTGTGTTCATCACAATATACATTTATATCTTACATAACACAGTTGTAGTACAACACATAACAAGATATCACAGTTCGGTGCCAACTAAGTCTAGTGTCGTGTAATCAGCTATAGTTTAGGTCTACTTTTAATGCAAACCTGGTTCTCTATAGCTAGAGGCTCTGATACCAATCTGTCATACCCTCAATTTCCACTTGCGGAGTTTTACCGCGAGGCGTGTGAACAAACCAGAATCTGAGACACCAGTAACATCGAACGACTCTATGTGATTCGTTTATACGTTTTCCAAAAACATTTGTTTAACCATTCATAGTTATTTTCAAATTGTCTTAGTTTGGTTTCAAAGTTTAGCGGAAGCATTAGTTTCAAAGTTGAGCGGAAGCATTAAAGTAAAGTAAAGTAACGGGCGCCAACATAAACGCCAAAACTAAAGAAAAACCCAAACAATATTCGTAAATGAGACTCGATAAAAGATGTCTTGATCAATGCAAGTGAGTTCACCTAGAGCTCCTAGCGTCCTGAGAAACATGTAAAGAAACAAGTGTTAACATTAAAGAAGAGTGAGTTCACATGTTTTTATAAGTTCACAAGTTCGGTTATAAGTTTGTTTCCCCCTCATTATCCCTAACCCAGGATAACGATATAGTTCCTTTATTCCTAACCCAGAATAATAATGATGTTGGTTCCATTATTCCTAACCCGGAATAATATTGTTGGTTCGTAATTAAGTTCAATGTTAACATGTAGGTAGCGAGCCTAAAGTTACGTCACATAAGTGTTCACGATCGAAGCTGACTGTTGTGCCTCCGTGTTGCCAGGCCTATCACTGACCATGGCGAAAGTTAGGCAAATTATGCACCCGTTGACCATACCCAGTCGGCTAGCGCGACTAGCTCGGGTGGGGCTTGTCGGGCCCAGTAGTACTACTTATAATTTCCCCGCTATCTAACCCAATACTAACGATCCGAGAGTTTGTCGAGGACTTCCGTGGTATAGCTGCTTAGTGACCATAACGTACATTAACATTAACTTAGTTACCGAGTAGTTTAACGACGTTAATTCGCATAACGTAAAAAGATAGAGTTATAGAATGTATACATGTTTCTCCCCCTGTTGTTTAAAACCGGATAAAATAGGGGTCGTGAACTCACTTTAATTGCTCGGTTAGTGTAACACAAAAGTAGCAATTGATGGGACCGCTAATTGCGTTGCATACAAAGTATCATCATACCAAAATAGTGATCAAACTAACTTGTCATAAACACATATCAATTCATACAACACTTTGGTACACACAAACGCAAGTTATCATATTTCAGCTTGTATGCTCATAACTAGGTTGTTTTTGAGGATTTTTATAAAATAATTCCAACTTTCCAAAAATTCCAATTTTTTTACAGAAGGTGTCAACTAAACTGTAGAATTTTATGTAAATGTTTCAAGTCCTCATACTTTACCAATTATTCATAAACATTTATATACTAGGCTGCAGTCAGATTCGTCGCTTTCTGACTGCAGTCCACGGGAGAAATTATTTAAAAATCATCGTTCATCCAATTAACAAAATTCCAGTGGGAATTTCCCGGAAATTCCCGTCTCCAGTTTCTGTAAAATTTCGCAACCCAACCCTCTACAGATATTGAGATCCGACTCGATAAACAACTAACAAATTTTCAGAATTTACAAAGCTTCAGTTACTGCACTTAAATGCCCACTTAAAAATATCAAACGACCTCAGAAAAATATGAATCCAGCGCCATTAGAAGCGTTTTTCAAAAAATACACGTTTTAGGCTTCAGAAAATACTCTTTTCAATAAATAATGACCAGGTTACAGCCAATTGAAGTTGGCTGTAAATACCATTCAGCGGTTAAGACCCCCTCCTACTGACAGAGGATAGGTAGTCAGTGAGAAAGTCTACTAGCCAACTATTAGATTTTCCCATGAAAATGTAATAATGGTTACCTGCTGGTGGGTTTTGAACACCCGCTAGAGCAGTATTCACGTGTTCTTGGATCATTGCGGCCAATTCTTCGGGTGTCATGTTGAGGTTTCCGCGACGTCCAGTTGCCATTTTAGATATTCGCAAGACAACATAAACAAACACCGATAAGTATATATATCCAATATAGTTATCATATTCCACACTTAAATCATCCCTCAAGTTATGTCAACCCAATAAATTAAACAATCAAAAGGAACATTCGGTTAAATAAATTGCAACGTCTCACAAAATGCCAACCAAACATATCAGTTTAATTATAAAATTTCAAGTTCAAACATAAGTAGAAAATAAATAGACTAAAGGAAACAAAGGGGGGATTGACGAGACGAGTCAGTCTTCTACGTCTCCATCTCCCAAGTCGCTATCGTTGCCGTCATCCTCCGCGGTGTTTCCAGCTTCTACAGCCGGGTCTTCCTCCGGATCCTCCTCCGGGTCTTCCTCTGGATCCTCCTCTGGATCCTCCTCTTCTTCCTCTACCGGCGCTGGAGGGGCCGGTGCTGGTGCGGGTACTGGTACAGGTGCCTGATTCTGCTCTAGTTCTTGAATCCTCCAACTGGACTCAAGAACTCTGTCTTCGAGACAGTCAGCCCTCAGCTGCTCAGCACGAAGATCTTTAGCTAAAATGTTGCGAGCTATCTTATTCTCATATTGCTCTTCCTCGAGCTCTCCAGTCTTACCCGTTAGTTAACGTACCATCCATCCATGTGCTTTGATAGTTTCCTGCATTCTCTGTAGTTGTTCTTGTTGTTTTCTTATCATATCCCTATGTAGGTCATCCCCTGCCTCTAACGAATTGACCGGTTCGACAGGCATAGCGGTGGTCGGACGGGAAGACGACTCCTCTCCTAGAGCGAGTCTTTTCCTAGCAGCTGAGCGTGTCTCCACGCCATGAGGTGGTGAGGGTTCGACCATAGGTGCCTTCCCCGGCGCCCTTGGTTGTAGAGGTTTGTCGGATGATGATGATGACATTGCCTGTTGGGTTGTGTAGTTAGTTACGAGTTGCGTTCATCACAATATACATTTATATCTTACATAACACAGTTGTAGTACAATACATAACAAGATATCACAGTTCAGTGCCAACTAAGTCTAGTGTCGTGTAATCAGCTATAGTTTAGGTCTACTTTTAATGCAAACCTGGTTCTCAATAGCTAGAGGCTCTGATACCAATCTGTCATACCCTCAATTTCCACTTGCGGAGTTTTACCGCGAGGCGTGTGAACAAACCAGAATCTGAGACACCAGTAACATCGAACGACTCTATGTGACTCGTTTATACTTTTTCCAAAAACATTTGTTTAACCATTCATAGTTATTTTCAAATTGTCTTAGTTTGGTTTCAAAGTTTAGCGGAAGCATTAGTTTCAAAGTTGAGCGGAAGCATTAAAGTAAAGTAAAGTAACGGGCGCCAACATAAACGCCAAAACTAAAGAAAAACCCAAACAATATTCGTAAATGAGACTCGATAAAAGATGTCTTGATCAATGCAAGTGAGTTCACCTAGAGCTCCTAGCGTCCTGAGAAACATGTAAAGAAACAAGTGTTAACATTAAAGAAGAGTGAGTTCACATGTTTTTATAAGTTCACAAGTTCGGTTATAAGTTTGTTTCCCCCCCATTATCCCTAACCCGGGATAACGATATAGTTCCTTTATTCCTAACCCGGAATAATAATGATGTTGGTTCCATTATTCCTAACCCGGAATAATATTGTTGGTTCGTAATTAAGTTCAATGTTAACATGTAGGTAGCGAGCCTAAAGTTACGTCACATAAGTGTTCACGATCGAAGCTGACTGTTGTGCCTCCGTGTTGCCAGGCCTATCACTGACCATGGCGAAAGTTAGGCAAATTATTCACCCGTTGACCATACCCGGTCGGCTAGCGCGACTAGCTCGGGTGGGGCTTGTCGGGCCCAGTAGTACTACTTATAATTTCCCCGCTATCTAACCCAATACTAACGATCCGAGAGTTTGTCGAGGACTTCCGTGATATAGCTGCTTAGTGACCATAACGTACATTAACATTAACTTAGTTACCGAGTAGTTTAACGACGTTAATTCGCATAACGTAAAAAGATAGAGTTATAGAATGTATACATGTTTCTCCCCTGTTGTTTAAAACCGGATAAAATAGGGGCCGTGAACTCACCTTTAATTGCTCGGTTAGTGTAACACAAAAGTAGCAATTGATGGGACCGCTAATTGCGTTGCATACAAAGTATCATCATACCAAAATAGTGATCAAACTAACTTGTCATAAACACATATCAATTCATACAACACTTTGGTACACACAAACGCAAGTTATCATATTTCAGCTTGTATGCTCATAACTAGGTTGTTTTTGAGGATTTTTATAAAATAATTCCAACTTTCCAAAAATTCCAATTTTTTTATAGAAGGTGTCAACTAAACTGTAGAATTTTATGTAAATGTTTCAAGTCCTCATACTTTACCAATTATTCATAAACATTTATATACTAGGCTGCAGTCAGATTCGTCGCTTTCTGACTGCAGTCCACGGGAGAAATTATTTAAAAATCATCGTTCATCCAATTAACAAAATTCCAGTGGGAATTTCCCGGAAATTCCCGTCTCCAGTTTCTGTACAAATTTCACAACCCAACCCTCTACAGATATTGAGATCCGACTCGATAAACAACTAACAAATTTTCAGAATTTACAAAGCTTCAGTTACTGCACTTAAATGCCCACTTAAAAATATCAAACGACCTCAGAAAAATATGAATCCAGCGCCATTAGAAGCGTTTTTCAAAAAATACACGTTTTAGGCTTCAGAAAATCCACTTTTCAATAAGTAATGACCAGGTTACAGCCAATTGAAGTTGGCTGTAAATACCATTCAGCAACCTGTTTTCGACTTTCATCGCAATAGAACACGCTTAAACAATCGAGACGCGAAATAATAATGATCAAGAATAGGTTTATTAGTCACATATCATCATGTACATCAATACTCATGCAAACCCTAATCATATAATATGATTTTTATCACAAAACGATGCCTATGATTCTTGTATTCATCCAAACATCACAATTGCAAAAACTCGCACAATTAACCGAACTAAACATAAATCATAACACTTTTCATAACAATGATTCTAACAATACATACAATCATGATAAAGATTTCACAAACCCTAATGTGTTTTGTTAAAAAATTAAAACCCTAACCTTGATACGATGAAGATTAGCGAACCGGAAACAAGATTGGAATCAATCCGGGGATTGAAGAAGTTGCGACCGTGAGAGGGGGGGGGGCTGCCGTCGGTTTTCCTTGGAGCTTGGGTTTCTTGTTGTTTTTTTTTTTAAACTTAACCCATGCATACTTGTATATATATAGTGCAAGGGAAAAGAAGAAAAGGAGAAGGGTGGGGGTGGGCTCGTGCGACCGCAAAGGGGGGGGGGGGGGGCGGTTTGGTTGAGTAACTTGGGCCACAAGTTTAGGCTAGTTACTTGGGCCACAAGGAAGTGAGGTCAACACGTTTCGCGGCTCGGTTCAGTTCGGCTATTTATTTAATATATATTTTTTTATAAACTAATAATCACGAAATCAAACATGATATAATAATTCACAAAACTTATAAACGTCTAATAACACATAGCATGTAATTCACTCGATGAGTTCACAAAGTTAGCGTAGTTATTGCGAGCGTGTAAATTTTATTCTCCGAATCAAATTAGCGTAGGAATGAATAACCGTGAAGTAGTGCGTTTAAGATACCTGAAAAACCGGGATGTCACAATACATCTTATCCGAACCAGGATGGACAGAGTATCGGGATTTGTGAGCTTCGTCTATAACTAGCTTTCTGAGGTTTCCGTAGAGAGGTACCCATAGACGATTCATGAATACCGGGTTACCATTGGGTTTCACTTCCTAATCGCGTTCCATCTTTCACACAGATTCGGCCTTGATGTTCTCTTCCCTAACTTCTTCTAACTGCGCGTCGCGTATCTGTTCGGGTTACCCAGAATGAATTGTGAACTGTAGTGCTCGTACCCGACGAGGTTTCAAGTGCTCCTTCCGACTGAGGGCATCAGCTACCACGTTAGCTTTACCCGGGTGATATTGAATGGCACATTCATAATCGTTCAAGAGTTCGACCCAGCGACGCTGTCGCATGTTTAACTCCTTCTGGTCAAAAATATGTTGGAGGCTCTTGTGATCCGGGTAGATTGTGCACTTGGTTCCATATAGGTAGTGTCTCCAAATCTTAAGTGCAAACACAACTGCTCCCAATTCCAAGTCATGTGTCGTGTAGTTCTTCTCGTGGACCTTCAAGTGTCGGGATGCATACACGATGACCTTATCACGTTGCATGAGCACACATCCCAATCCCTGAATGGAAGCGTCACAATATACCACAAAATCATATGTCCCTCTGGCAACGACAAAATGGGCGCACTGCAAAGCTTCTCCTTCAGTAATTGAAATGCTGCTTCCTGCTTGTCACCCCAAGCATACTTGGTGCCCTTCTGAGTGAGAGTGGTAAGCGGTTGTGCGATCTTGGAAAATCCCTCAATGAAAACATCTGTAGTAACCAGCCAAACCCAAAAATTGGCGGATATCTGTCGGTGTCCTGGGTGCTTCCCAGTTCTTGATAGCATCGATCTTGGCGGGATCAACGTGTATACCGATATGCCCGAGGAACTGAACTTCCCGAATCCAGAAATCACACTTTGAAAATTTGGCATATAGTTTCTCCTGTTGAAGTAGTTCCTGCAATAACCGCAGATGCTCAGCATGTTCTTCTTCACCCTTAGAGTAGATGAGTATATCATCGATGAACACGACGACAAACTTGTCGCGATACAGCTTACACACGCGGTTCATAAGGTCCATGAACACCACGGGTGCATTGGTGAGACCGAAGGGCATGACCAAGAACTCGTAATGGCCATACCGAGTGCGAAATGCCGTCTTGGAGATTTCCTCCTCCCTGACGCGTAGCTGGTGATAACCAGACCGTAGATCAATTTTGCAGTAGTAGCTTGACCCTTGAAGCTGGTAGAAAAGATCGTTGATGCGAGGTAATGGGTACCGGTTCTTGATGGTAAACCTTATTGAGTTCCCTGTTGTCGATGCATATGCGGAAGGTCTCGTCCTTCTTCTTGACAAAAAGAACCGGAGCTCCCCAGGGCGAAGTACTGGGTCGGATAAATCCTTTTTCCAACAATTCCTGAAGTTGGGTAGACAGCTCTTGCAACTCTGCTGGAGCTAAGCGGTACGGGGCCTTGGCGATAGGAGTCGCATGGCTCGCCAGTTCGATTTCAAACTCTACTTGTCGATGTGGTGAAAGGCCAGGTAACTCCTCTGGAAACACATCGGGAACGTCACGGACGATAGGGATATCTTCAATCCGCTTCTCGTCCTTAGACTGCTCGGTGACCAGTGTGAGCAAAGCAAAAGAGTTCTTCTTCCGAAGATACTTCTGAGCTTGCATGCAAGAGATGATGTTCGTGACGACGCCTGCCTTCTCGCCTTGCACCATCAAGACTTTGTCGTTAGAGAGCGGAATACCGATAGCTTTCTCGAAACAGAGAACTTCAGCTCGGACGTCGGATAGCCAGTCCATTCCGGAAACCACATGAAAACTACCCAGAGTAGTTGTCATCAGATCAATGGTAAAGGTGTGACCCACGAGTTTAAGTTGACAGCCGGTCACTAGATGAGTCACATCTACAGATTTACCATTGGCTAGTTCTATGACGTAAGGGGTCTTTAGGGGTTTAGGTGTGAGATTTAGGTTCTTCCTAAAAGACTCAGATATAAGACTCTTATCCGCACCCATATCAAAAAGTACAATAGCAAAATGATCGTTAAGTGGGAAACTTACCAGTGACCACATTCGAGTCGTTTCTAGCCTCCCCACGGCCTAGCGTGAATGCACGTCCTTTGGCACCTCCTGTGCCACCATTTCCATTGTTGCCATTGTTGTTATTGTTGTTGTTGTTATTCTCACCATTGTTGTTGTTGCGAAGTTGCGGGCAGTCTCGCTTGAAATGGGCAGTGCTATCGCACTGATAGCATCCCGGTTATTACCCTGCTGCTGACCCTGGTGCTGGTTCTGATTATGTCGTGACATAATCTCCCTGCGGCAATCCTTTGCAACGTGTCTTGCTTTGCCACATCGTTGGCAGTGATTTCCGGCGCAAGGGCCATGATGATGGAGGTTACAACGATTACATTGCGGCTTTCGACCCGCATAGCCGCTCGAGTTCTGGTTGTTGTTGGCAGACTGATTGTTGTGACCCTGATTGTTATTGAAGTTGTTGGACCGCTTCTGGTTTCCTTGTTGTGGATGGGCTGATGAAGACTGTCGAGCAGGTGAGTCTTCAAATTTCCTTTTGTTGTCAGGGACAATTTCAGTCGCACCCCTAGGTGGCAACTTCCTTTGCTCCACCGCCTTATCGGTGAGTTTATGTGCCAGCCTAATCGCTTGTTGCTCCGTCGTAGGGTTGCTAGACCATGCCCTGGATCTCAGGGACCAGACCCCCAAGATAAAACTCAAGTCGTTTAATGATGGTGTTAGCCAAATCGGGACAAAGGAACACCAGATCATGATGTCTTGCCGTGTACGCTTCAATTTCTGACCCGACCATCTTGTGGTTCCATAACGCTTGTTCCAATTGCTGAACTCTGTCCCGCGTGGGCAGTATTCCTCCTTGATTAGAGCTTTGAACTCGGTCCAGGCCATTGCGTTTGCCGCAGCAAGTCCACGCCTTTGGACTTGTGCGTTCCACCAGGTTAATGCCCCATCTTCCAACGTCGAGGCAACATAATTGACCTTATTAGCTTCGAGGCAATTGCACATTTCGAAAACCGATTCAGACTTTTCGACCCAACGGACCAGTCCTATGGGTCCTTCAACTCCCGTGAACTTGCTCGGTTTCGCATCCAGGAACATTTTGTAGGGGTTAAGACCCCCTCCTGAGGATAGAGGATAGGTAGTCAGCGAGAAAGTCTACTAGCCAAACTATTTGATTTTTCCCATGAAAATTTAATAATGGTTACCTGCTGGTGGGTTAGGAACACCTGCCATAGCAGCAGTCACGTGTTGTTGGATTAAAGCGGCCAATTCTTCAGCTGACATGTTGAGTTTTCCGCGACGGCCGGTTGCCATTTCAGATCTTCGCAAGACAACACAAACACACACCGATAAGTATATATCCAATATAGTTATCATATTCCACACTTCAATGATCACACAATTTATGTCAACCCAACAAACTAAACAATCAAAAGGAACATTCGATTAAATAAATTGTAATGTCTCACAAAATACCAACCAAACATATCAGTTTAATTGTAAAATTCCCAAGTTCAAACATAAGTGGAAACAAACAAACTAAAGGAAACAAAACGGAGATTGGCGAGACGAGTTAGTCATCTATGTCTCCATCTCCCAAGTCGCTATCATTGCCGTCTTCCTCTTCAGCGTTTTCAGCTTCAACAGCCGGGTCCTGTTCCGGCTCTTCTTCCTCCGGATCCCTCGGTCTTCCTCTGGTCCTCCTCTTCGTCTTCTACCGGCGCTGGAGGGCCGGTGCTAGTACGGGTACTGGGATAGGTGGTGCTTGGTTCTGCTCTAGTTCGTGAATCCTCCAACTGGACTCAAGAACTCTATCCTCAAGCCAGTCAGCCCTTAGTTGCTCAGCACGAAGGTCCTTAGCTAAAATGCTTCAAACTCTCTTATTCTCATCTTGCTCTTCCTCGAACTCTTCAGTTTTACCAGTCAGCTGATGTATCAGCCATCCCTGTACTTCGATAGTCTCTTGCATTCTCTCCAGTTGTTCCTGTTGTTTCCTTAGCACAGCTCTAAGTAGATCGTCCCCCACTCCTGAAGAATTGACCGGTTTGACCGCTACAGCGGTGGTTGGACAGGAGGACGACTCCCCTCCTAGAGCAAGTCTTTTCCTGGCAGCTGAGCGTGTCTCCACGCCACGAGGTGGTGAGGGTTCGACCATGGGTGCCATCCCCGGCGCCCTTGATTGTCGAGATCTGTCGGATGATGATCATGACATAGCCTACTGGGTTGGTGTAGTTAGTTACGAGCTGCGTATATCACAATATATATATCACATAGAACAATTGTAGTATAACACACAACAAGATATCACAGTTCGGTGCCAACTAAGTCTAGTGTCGTGTAACAGCTATAGTTTAAGTCTACTTTAAATGCAAACCTGGTTCTCTATAGCTAGAGGCTCTGATACCAATCTGTCACACTCTCCATTTCCACTTGCAGAGTATTACCGTGAGGCGTGTAATCAAACCAGAATCTCAGACACTAACAACGTCGAACGACTCTATATGATTTGTTTTAACGTTTTCCAAAAACATTTATTGTAAACATGCATAGTCATTTTCAAAGTTCCAAAGTTTCAAAGTTTTAGCGGAAGCATTAGAATAAAGTAACGGGCGCCAACATAAACGCCAAAACCAAAATCCCAAAAAAAATAATAATCGCTAATAAGGACTCGATGACATGTCTTGATGTAATGCAAAGTGGGTGCACCTAGCGCTCCTAGCGTCCTGAGAAACATGCAAAGAAACAAGTGTCAACATTAAAGAAGAGTGAGATCACAGGTTTTTATAAGTTCACAAGTTCGGTTTAAAAGATTGTTTTCCCCCGTTATCCCTAACCCGGTAACGACATAGTTCCATTATTCCTAACCTGGAATAATAATGTTGGTTCGTAAATAAGTTCAATGTTAACATGTAGGTAGCGAGCCTAAACTTACGTCACGTAAGAGTTCGCAATCGAAGTTGACTGTTGTTACGTCTGTGTTGCCAGGTCTATCACTGACAATGGCGCAAGTTAGGCCAAATTAATCACCCGTTGACCATTCCCGGTCGACTAGCGCGACTAGCTCGGGTGAGGCTTGTCGGGCCCAGTAGTACTACTATAATTTCCCCGATATCTAACCCAATACTAACGATCCGAGAGTTGGTTGAGGACTTCCGTGATAAAGCTACTTAGTGACCATAATATACATTAACATTAACTTAGTTACCGAATAGTTAACGGTTTTAATTTCGCATAACGTAAAAGATGAGTTGTAGAGCGTATACATGTTTCTCCCCCTGTTGTTCAAAACCGGATAAAATAGCGGCCGTGAACTCACCTTAAATTGCTCGGTTAGATAAACGCAAAAGAAGCAAATGATGGAACCGCTAATCGCGTCCTAACATGTCAACCGATTCAAAGTTAGTGTGTGAACACACTGACACAAAACCCTACGCATAACTAACACACAGTACGGCACACGTAATAACCAATTCGAAACCATAATCATGCATGCAAAGTATCACCATACAAAATAACGACTAAATCAACTTGTCACAACGCAGGATAACTCATACAACACTTAGATACACACAAACGCAAGTTATCATGTTTCAGCTTGTACACTCATAACTTGGTTGTTTTCAAGAATTTTATAAAATAGTTCCAACGTTCCAAAAATTCCAATTTTTTTACAGGAGGTGTCAATTAGACTGTAGAATTTTGTGTAAAATGTTTAAATCCTAAATGTTTCCAATTATTTATAAACATTTATATACTAGGCTGCAGTCAAATTCGTCGCTTTCTGACTGCAGTCCACGAGAAAAATCATTTAAAAATCATGGTTCCTCCGATTAACAAAATTCCAGTGGGAGATTTTTGGAAACTCCCCTCTCCAGTTACTGTACAGATTTCGTGACCTAACCCCATACAAACTATGAGGTCCGACTCGATAAACAACCTGCAAATTCTGCAGAATTTACGCAGCTTCAGCTGCTGCACTAAATGACCATTTAAAAATAGCAAACGACCTCAGAAAAATATGAATCCGGCGCCATTTGAAGCGTTTTTCAAAAATACACGTTTTAGATTTCAGAAAATCCACTTTTCGATAAATAATGATCAGGTTACAGCCAACTGAAGTTGGCTGTAAATGTCAATCAGCTTACTGTTTTCGACTTTATCGCATTAGAACATGTGTAAACGGCCATGACGCTTAGTTGTATCGATTAACAGCAGGTTAACTTGTCAAATATCATCTAATATATCAGTATTCATGCAAACCCTAAGCATATATCATGATCTTTATAGATAAAACGCAGCCTACGATTTTAATACTCAAACATATCATCACAACCGCAAGTATTCGCATATTCATCCGAACTAATCATACACCACACCACTTTTTCATAATAATATCATACAAGCACATAATCATGATCAAGACTACACAAAACCTAGTGTGAATTGTAATACAATTAAACCCTAACCTTGAAACGATGACAATTAGCGAACCGGGACATGCTTGGAATCGATCCGAGGGGTGTAGGGCTGTTTGCGCGACCGAGAGGGGGGGCTGCTGCCGTCGCACACCACAAGGGTAAGGGTTTTTGGTTTGCTATTTTTTTGTAACACCCCAGACATACATACGTATACAAAAGGGGCCAATGGGGGCGGTTTGGGCCATTCCTTGGGCCGCAAGGAGTGTGGGCCGCAAGGGGGTTGGGTGGCGGGTTGGGTTTGCTTGGTCGCAAAGTCGAAACGTTTCACAGGCTTGGTTTCGGTTCAGCTTATAAATATAATTTACTAACGATCATTATAATTGATAAATAACTACAACATTAATACAAACTCGACAATTATTCCAAACGTCTAATAAGACGTAGCACGTAATTCAGATACAACCCGTTAATACTCCCAAACATGTGTATTCCCTAAATACTAAAGTTAGCGTAGTTATTGCGAGCGCGTAATTTAATTCTCCGAATTAAATTAGCGTAGGGATGAATAACAAAAGTAGCGCGTTTAAGTACTGAAAAACCGGGATGTCACAAGTGAGCTCAAAAATATGTTTCGTTACCTTGTGGTGTGATCTTATTTTATAGCCGAAGAGAGGTGTGTAGGAGATGGGCTGATGGGCCTTGGGCCTAGAATGGACAACCAGGAATATCAATTCTATCTCTTCTGCGTCGGTCGTTAGTGGCCTTTGGCAGGAGGTGCGCTTGGCGACAAGGTGAATTGAGCCACGTGTCCTGGTAGTTGTCCTTGTTGTCGTCATGTCATCAGCCAGTAATGGAGATCGTTTGTTGGTCGCTAGCGTGGGTTGGTTGGTGCCACGTGTACGTCTTTGCGTACTTTCTGCCCTCTGCGTGACTGTTCATCATGCGATGTTGTCTGGCACAACATGCCGAGCGGTTATTGGGTCAGACCTCTGCCACTTTGTACCCTTGTACTTGGTCAATGCCTCTTTACGCTTCTCCCTTCCGCGTAGCTTTATCAGTGCTTTCTAGCCAGCATGGAGTTGTAGGGATTAAGTCCTTTTGGTCTCATTTTAGTCTTGGCCTTGTGAAAGGTTTTAGGACTTCGCGGCTAGAGGATTGTTTGATCTGTGCAGGGTTAAGGTCCTGCGCTTTCAGGTTTAACTTGTCGTTACGAAGGGTGCGCAAGGTTTGTTAGGCAACCTGCTTTTCAAGAATGGTACACCAATGTGTGTTGTGTGAGAGGTTATCCTTCTGATTTGTTATCATTATGAGGGTATGGTGCCTTGCACAGGCGCAAAGTTTTTGGACGATACCCCTCCACTGCCACTTTTAGCAAAAAGCATTGGGAACCTAAATCAGCTATCGAAGAAGTGGTTAATTTCAAGCGAAGATTGTGCTGAAGTTATCTTTGATGAACCTCTATATGAAACTTCTGATGCATACTACTATGATCAGAATGCTGAAGAGGATATTTTTCATCATTCTTTTAAATCAATCATTCCACCTAATGTTTATAAATGTTTTGCAGGTTTCTTTGGATGATCAAGTCAGTATCAAATTACATAGATTGATCAAGAAAAAAGCCTATAGGATAAACAACGATCATGGATAAACAAATGGCTATATAATATTCACATTGACATGATTGCTAAATTAAAAACAGAGTTAGAAACCAATAGAATTGAATTGGAACGGGTTAATAAGTTGCTGATCAGTTATTCAACAACATCTTATCTGATTAATCACATCCTCCGTAAATCAACAGAAAAGGTTAAAACAGGAGAGGATGAGGTTGGTTATCAGAACAAAGGCCAGGATTATCATCGAGTTCCACCCCCGATGTGGAACAATTATTCCAGGAAAAAGACTGACGGGGTGGAAAAGGCGCTTAATTCGAAACTAAAAAGTGAATAGAAAGACGAGCTGCTAGAAAACATCGATATAACCTATACCAAGTCTGAGAATGATTGTGAGTCAGATGTGGTCCAAAACGCTGTTAAAAATGTTTTAGGAAATGATAGTGATTGCAATGAATTTGGAGTGCTGATTCAAACGTAGAGAAAAGAGGTTTAAGCTCACGTTCTAAAAATGAAGAAAGCTTTCAAAAAATTTATATTAAAAAAATCAGAACAATGTTTGAATGATGATCCTAATATGTCTGGTACAAAATGAAGGGATCTGACAAGCTATATTCTGATGAAAAAATTTCGATTCAGAATGTGAATCTTGATGAAGTTGATAAAGTGTTAAGATTGATAGTAGTTGAGATGTCTGAGCTTAGAAACATGACCAAAGAACAAACATTTTCAAACATTAAACCTGATAAATCTTACTATTCCAAACCTAAATGTTCTAATAACAAACAAATGAATAACTATCATGAGAACATAATGGGTTTGGGGTATGTTAAGAGAAATAATAAAATAATAACAGGTTTGGAAAATCAAAGTTTTCAAAGAATATAAGCTTTCTGTTTGGCACAAGCTTAGAAAGGAAAATAGAAATTGTCAAGAGAACAATCAAACAAATAATTTTTTTTGCTGAAAAAAAACACTATGAACAGGTTCAGGGATCCTCTGTCACTGACAGTAGGAAGTGCTTTAAATGCAATCAGGTTGGACATATCGCTAGACGGTGTCCACAAAATACCTCTAAACCTTTTTACAATGTCAAGAAAACTTCAGATGATGTAAAACAAAATCCCCAATGTTTGTTCCTACTCAGATTGTGAAACCAAACGACGAATCTAAAAACAATGAGAAACCAGCAAATCCTAATGTTCTAATTGAAATGGCTGGTGAATCGTCAATCAAAATTGAACAAAAAGATTCCAAATATTATTCCAAAAAGACAATTTAAAAAATCAAACTCTGGTGATTAAATCAAAAGTATCTTCTGAAAAGGTCAAAACATCTGTTCCAATTACGGTTGAGGATCATACTGAACAAAAAGCTGTACAGATTGTTAATACAAAGAAAGAATGTGTCTGTTAATCAACAGTAAAAACCCATCCAAGACCGTCAAGGCTTGGGTCTCGCTATTAAAATAATTGTTTAAGCGCATGTCTAGGGGCTCCCAAGATCAATCATTTCTAAGTGGATCATGGATAGTGGAGCGTCCCGGCACATGACGAGAATGGTGGCTCTCTTGTACAACGTTAATCAATCTGAGGAGGCTACGTTGGGTTTGTACGGAATCAAAGTGGGAGAATAGTAGGTGAAGGAATTTTAACTAATGGTGTCACACCCCTAAAATCAGAGTTGCGTGATCTGACTGTCATCTTCATTCCATAGCGGAAGTGTAAAATGTTAAGACTTCTAGAAAGTGAATGCCTGCTAAGTACCTGAATCCCATGGGTTCTCCTATTCCAACCGTGCCATAGTTTGAAAACATAACCAGAGAAAAAACATGAAAAAAATCAACATGAAGTCGGTGAGTTCATAGTTTGTTCGAAAAGATTAAAATAAATATTTTTAGTAACCGGTTTAAATAATTGCTGAGAAAACGTAATAAAACTATTTTCATTGGCATCTTTAACTAAAAACTTTGTATTTGTAAAACTTGCAAAACTATCAACGTCTGCGTCGTGTTAACATTTGAGAGTTCGTATATAGTAATGTGGTATGTAATGCGTCAATGAACTTGATGATCATTAATGTTTTGCATGGACATTAATATGTGTGACGACATGGAAGCACTCAACCCTAGAAGTTTTAAAACTGATCCACAATCGGCTGGGACAACAAAAGCACTGTATGCGGCCACACAAGGACCCATGAGTGGGGCTCGCCCATACCCAATAGACTACCCTATTCGCACATGATCTAATATTTTTTCCATAGCTAAACCATTTAAAACATGTATCCCCCTCTTGAGTGCCTCATACAAGTGAGAATGGGCCTAGCCCGTTTGAGTCTAAAAGCAGGACCAACCAATCCTCTTGTTTGTATGCAGCACAATCCCAGTCTCGTTGTAACTAGGACAATCCCGTCCCTAGTCATGAAACGCATGTGCGTTCGAAAATACGCGTATGTTTTGTAAAACCGGTACGTTGAACATAAACCTTTCGTAAACCATTTGAGTTTATTGAAATTCATTTGCAACATGGTTTAGAAATCTGTTTGCGTTCATCGAAATATCCTATACTTTTGTAGAACTTGCATGTCTTTCCACCCCCGGAAACATTTATAAAAAAGTAAAACTATAAAAAGTGGGGGTTATGAACTCACCTTGATATCCTTGTGCAAAGCTAGCTTAATGTGATTCCATAATGTCATTTCCACAATGTGACTTGCTAGCATACAATCTAAGACATTCCTAAAACAGAATAACTTATAAGTTTCTAAATATAACGTTGCTAAACTACGTGTCACCGAGCTCTACCAAATTGTTAACCAAACGATTCTATGAAAGTGTTGTTAACTTGATGGAAACGATATTATTATACTTGTTTAATCCCATTTATTTTAGGTGATAAATACTAAGTCTTGGGAACACTTAGTTTCTAAGAGGTTTAGAATATATATTTATATATAAATATAAATATATTTATAAAGTCGTATTAGTCGTCTCGAAAGGTAGTACGTGTATGTGACGAATATTGAGATGAAAATAATAAGTCATAAACTCGTATAAGTATTTACACGTTCCCTGAATAATCGTCATATAAGTTGACGGATAATAATACGACTCGTCGTAGTGTTTCGTAAGATGTAATATATATATATATGCGTGTGTTTGTGTGTGTGTAAGCGTAGATGCATACATATATAAACGTCGTGTAGCCGAAATAGAATATCGTGTCTCGTGGATAATTGTCGAAATGATTATACAATTATACGCTTGTTAGGAAAACGACTTCGTTGGTTTGTTATCAAAATAACTCGGTTAATAGTATATGTGAAAATCATATGGTATTGCGTCAATTACGTTTAGACGCTTGAAATAAGTATCAACAATTATCTTTATTTTAGAAAATCTTCATGTCGTAGACGTTGCAAATAAATATAACTAATTATATTTATTTTAAATAATTGTCGAATTCGTTTGAATTAAACATGAAAATTTATGTTTATACAATATAAGCTTCCGTGTTCCGTTATTTTGTAAACCACTTTTGTCGGAACGTTATAAATTTGTTTTGAAGTCACTTAAAGCGTCTAAAATAAACTTGCATTTATACTTATTTTTATAAAATTCATTTGAGTCCCGATATGTTGTCGTTGGTGTTAAGATTATAAAATGTATATATTTTAACGAGAATCGGGCAGAGTTCCTCTATTTTTAGACGATCCCGACAATACAAGTTGTCGATAGATTTGTCAAAACTCAACAATTGATGTAATAACAATATACAATGTTTTCATCGTATGCTAAAACGTAAGCTTTCATCTTATATAATTTCAACATATTATTATATGAAATATCGCGTCTGGGTTTGGTTTTTAACTAGTACGATATATATTTATATACACCTCGTTGTTACGTATGTACAAGTCCAAGTAGCTAGAAATTTTCACTATATTTTTTTTCGTTTTCATTAGTCGGGTTAGTTTAGAGCTCAGTTTCCTGCAAAATAATATTTTATATAAAACAATATACATAAAATTTCGTGTCATTAAATTTATCGAGTCTTGGGGGGACGCATTAGTTTGACCGTAATTGACCGCATTGACTATGTTGACTGAGGTTTGACTGAGTTTGACCATGTTGACCAGGGTTTGACCCGAACCCAAATCCGAGTTGATCTGTAGTTGACCATGTTGACCAAGGTTTGATCGAGTTTAAACCGCAATTGACCACTTGACTAATGTTGACCGAGTTTGTTGGGCTTGGAGCTTAAAGGTTTATTGATTTATATTGTTTTTGGGCTTTTGGGTTGCTTTTAGGCAGTTTGGGCTTCCTAGTGCCAAGTGGGCCTAGGGTTGTATATCTGCGCTTTATTATGCCTATAAATAGAGGGGTTAGGGAACTTGTTAAGGGTTAGAGAGTTTTGTTTACTAAACTTGTATATGACATCTTCTGGTGTATGCAAGTTATTATATTCAAGTTATACAAGTTGTTCTTCATCCTGATTAGGATAGCGATACCTGTTTGATCCGTTACACAGGACTTACAATTAGTAATCAGAGCCTGCTGTTCTAATACAGGCTCCGGGTATTGCTGTTTGAAGAAGTTTTGAAATTGGTTGCTGCTGTTCGGATCGATTTTCTCACATTCCGGATCACTGTTCATCGTCGGAGGTACTGTTCCAAAGAACTCGAAGAAGCTTTGCAGATTTCGGATTGGTTACTGTTCCAGATCCAGAAGAACACGAAGAAGGTCTTCATAACTCGGATTTAATATTTTCCGAAGAACACGAAGGAGATCGTCTATTCCGGACTGATCTCGGACTGTTGCTCTATTCGGATTGAAATCCGAGTTACTGTTGCTGATTTTGAGTTCCTTGAATTCCGGAATTCAGTTACATAAATGGGGGAGACACTGTTACGGATTTCGCTACTGTTCCGGATTTATAGGAGATAAGCCAGGCATTTCAGATTGTTAGTTCCGGATTCTTGAATTTGGATTTCATTTCAGAGGTGTTTAGTCAAGATCTGCTTCTCGGATTCTATTTTGGATCTGCTTTTCGGATTTCTTCTCGGATTTTGTATCGGATCTGTCATTTTGGATTTTCAAATCGGATTCTCATTCCGGATTCCTAATTCCGGATTGCTTATTTCGGACACTTCATCTAGTTAGACCATCGTTGACTTCCGGATTGCCATTCGGAAAATATTCCGAATTGACCATATTGACTGCAGATTTGACCATTTCGGATTGGACACTGTTCATTTAAATTACTTAAATTAATTAATCTTAAAATCAAATTTGGTAAATTTTAATTAATTTAATGGCTGGATTCATGACCGCACAGGACCTAACAAATGCCACACTGGTAGCCCAGCAATCGCAAACCATTAGCACTCCACCAAGAGCTGGATCAGGTGATTGGCACTTCCACCAAAGTGCCCCGTTTGTTATACAGTGATGAATATTATGAGTAGAAGTTCCGCTTTGAACAGTATTGCAAGGCAAAGGAACCTGGTGTGTGGAGATGCATTATGAATGGTCCAAGAACGATAGTGTATAGCATAGAGCAAGATCCCGAAACAAAAATTCCCAAGCCTATGCACTTATGGACTCCAGAGGACGTCAAAATTATAAAGGAGGATGAAAAGGCTTCTGCAACACTAACCATGGCTCTAGGACCCGATATCTCTATCGCGGTCAGGAACTGTAAAAAGGCTAAAGAGGTTTGGAGTGAGTTGCAAAATCTCAACGAAGGCAATGCTGACATGAAAGCAAGTAGGGTGAAACAACTGAATCAGCAATTCAGCTTGTTCAATCACATATATGGGGAAACCATCGAGAATCAGATATGCCGCTATGTCAAACTGGTTTCCTAGATGATATCAGCTGAGATCACCCTCACCAACAGCGCTATGAACCGTCAGTTGCTGAATTCACTGCCGAAAAGTTGGGATGCAGACGTGGGCATGATCAAAAAGACAAAGAACCTGAACGACATCACTCTCACTAAAATGATAGCTACTATCAAATCATGTGAAATTGATAACAAACAAAGGGGGATCAATCATCAGAGTAGTCTGATGGCTGCAGGGATGACAGGTTAGAATGCAGCATTAATGTCACAGAATCTCGTCTACAGTCCTCTGCAAGGAACTGCAAAGCACCAGGTGGATCAAATGTTGTGTACAGTCCTGTTGTCACGCCTCAAAACACTCAGTATGTGTATGGGTATCAATCTCCAAATCCTACGACGGTCTCAGCGGCTCAAGTCCATACACAGTTCCATGCTTAGTATCCTAATGTGGTTTTCAGTCCTTCAACTCCTCAAACCTTGTAACAAGGTATTATTCCTCAAGCAGGCGCACCTGCCCCTGGCTCTGCACAACCCGCGCCCAACTCTGCTTTTCTTACTAAGGAGAATGAAGAGAAGCTGGCAATTGTTGTATCAATGATAAAGAGCTTGAACGTTTTCCTGGCAGGTGACTGACCCCTCCATCTATTCTACCAACAGAAGTAGATCAAATCATGGAGGAAGACCTAGATGAGATCGATGTCTCCTTGAATTTGGCAATGGCTGCTTTTCGGGTCAACAAATGTTAGAAAAAATATGGAAGGCAACCTCTGTCCAACCTAAAGACTGGTCTCACAAAGGACAAACTCAAGTGCTACCGATGTCATGAACCAGGCCATTTCGCTAGGGAATGCAAGAAGTCACCATCAGGGTATGTGTCATCCAGGGTCGCCGACATACAGAGCAGTGACAGACAGTTGGTTCCCGTCTCTCATTCCAAGTCAACTACGAGTCCTTCTGGCAGCTCATGCGGGAAGTCCACATCACTAGTGGCCCAACAGCATGAGGGCTTCAACTAGGCAGATGCAGCAGCTAAAATGGAAACCTTGAATCTATCAAAGAACAGCAACCCCTACATGATGGCGCAGACAACTGAGACACCCGATCTTTCAGAAATGGTAAATCGAATACTTTGTTCTGATAGTTGTCGTTTTAAATTATCCCAAATGCGCGCCCACAACTCAACTCTTGTGGCCGAGTATCAACAAGCTACGTCACAGAATATCGCCCTTAAACATAAGAACAAGCTTCCTTATGGAGAAGGTCGAAGCGCAGAAACAAGATGTGGCTCAGCTAAAGCTAGACTTGAACCAACAACAATGTTGGGTCTACGACTACAAGCTAAAATTAGCTGAAAAGGACGTAGAACTTCAAGCAGCCTTAGCCAAGCTGAATTCCTTGACAGGGAAGCTTCATGAAAATGAAATAAATATTAAGAAATTTGAAACTTCCAGCAAATTAGTCAAGGACTTATGTGACCTCCAGCTTAATTATCAAAAGAATTTCACTAAGGGTCTTGGGTACAATAGGGCACCTCCACCATATAATCATAATTACACTAGAATGCCTGAAACTGAGGAAGAAATAAAAAATGCTGAAAAAATGATGTATGGTAAACCGTCAGATTATTTATCTAAATTGTGGAAGCCCTATTATCCTAAGTTCTGCAAACCCACTCAACTCAAGAAGGATGATGTGTTTGTAGACATTACACCACCTCCTAGTGAAACTAGTAATCATACATCTGAGAGTATAGTGGAAATGGAGACAGAAGTACTTGAGGCAGAACCCTCCACATCCTTTACAACACCTAATGAAAAGTAATCTTCTGAGGCTCAAACTAAATTTGTGAACGATACTAATGTGTCTAATTCATGTGCAGAAGATATTTTAGTTGAGGACATCACATATGATGATGAGGAAGAATGTCTGAATATACATTCAGACAATTCAGCTGATGATTATGCTTTTTATTAACCTTCCTTTGACATTTTAAATCACTTTCTTGCTGAACAATTTACATGCTCAAACAGTGTTGGTTGTGTTGAACATTTAGATAGTTTAAATTCTGATACTGATATTTTGAATGATGATAATAGCTGTGACAATGTTTGTGATGAGAAAATAAATTTAGCTGCAGGATCTACATCAACAGATGACTCAGCCTCATCAGCTTCAATCGAGGATACCGAATGTTCATCTTCAGCTGAGGATGCTGAGAGTTCATCTTCAGTAGAGGATATCAAATGTTCACCTTTAGAGGCCGTATCTTTTGATGCATTTCATAGGAATGACAACGTTAACAATGACCAACCAACTGTTTCTGTCAATGTTTGGAGTACATTATTCTAGAAGACATGGGCGGCCCAATATAAGGGACTGATTTGGAAATGAAAGCAGATGAACACAAATCTAAATTTAATTCAAATGCAACCTTTAAATCTGATAGTGAAACAAAATCTAATATTTCTCAAAATTGCGAGGTTCCATCATCATCTGCTGAAATTTCTGAACATGATGTTCCTGTTGGTTCACTTGTGTCCTCTACAGAATCTGTCTCAAAGTGTGATTTGAAGAATAATCTGAAAAAGAAAAGAACACGTAGATCTAAAAAGAAGAAAATCAAAGAAGCATCTTCAGACAATGCAGAGGCAACCGCTGAGTCCTCTCGTCAAACTGAGGAATCAACTTAGCAGTCGCCCGTTTCATCTGTTCTGAAACAATCTTCATGTTTTAAATCTTGTACTTCAAATAAAAATCTGACAAGTGTGCTGATGGTTGCGCGTAGGACACCACCAAGCCAAGACCATGCAACACCCGTCAGTAAACGCCAGCAAGAAATTGGCCGACAAACTGCCCAGAATTTCCCAAGCTGAACGGACTAACTTCTTCCAGAAGAGGCAGACCTGTTTCAACTGTGGATCTCCCGGGCACATTGCTCGAAACTGTCAAAGGCCCTTTACCTCTTTCCATACTTTGTACTCCAAACATCAGAAGGCTATGCCTAATCACCAATATAAGGCTTGATTTGTGGCTAAGTCTTCTGATCAAAATTGGGACTTGGCCAAGAAACAAAATGTTAACCCCTTTAGACCTTCGGTTTCCAAGAATCCCTCAGCACTCCTAGGAATGTGCAGAGGTCTGATTCGGTGACCTGGAGGCCTAAGTCAGTGGCCAAGACTCCGTCTCCTAACCCCTTGTCTAGTAAATCAAAAGCATCATCAACCTCATCATCAACTAGTTTGATCTTTCGTGAGGTTACTTATGTTGATGAAAAAGGCAAACCCAGATCTTCTATGGCCTGGGTTCCCGTCTCTAACTAACCCTGTTGAAATATGTAGGAATAGCTTTGGCGCTCTGTTGTTCGATTATGGTGTATTGATAGCGGCTGTTTCAGGCACATGATAGGAGACATCTCGCAGTTGAATGACATTCAGTTTTTCGATGGCGGGTTTGTTTCCTTCACAGGTGGAGAAACCGGGAAAATCACGATGAGAGGAACCGTTTGCAATGGAGCCCAGAGTTTTAAAAATGTCAACTATGCACCAGAATTGAAGCACAGTCTGTTAAGTGTGTCTCAACTCTGCAACAATCATCTAGATGTTCTTTTCACAAAGAAAGGATGCAATGTGCTCAAACCAGGCTTGATCATTCCAGATGATTGGATTCTCCTGAAAGGTGCAAGAAAAGGAAACGCCTACGTCATTGATATGAACCAGGCTCCTTCTGACAAGCTCACATGCCTTTTCTCCTCGACGACAGAACATGACGCCATGTTATGGCATTGCAGACTGGGTCACATCAACATGGAGAAGTTCAATCGTCTCGCTAATGATGGTCTGGTCAGAGATCTGCCAGTTCGTGACTTCATGCAAATCGAAAATTGTGAATCATGTGCTCGTGGGAAGCAACACCGTCAGCCGTATAAAACCAAAGCCATATCCTCCACTTCTCAGGTCTTAGAACTGCTCCACATGGATCTCTGCGGTCCAACAGACATTCGCAGCATTGGAGGAAAGGCTTACTGTCTGGTTATTATTGATGACTACTCTCGATTCACCTGGGTTTTCTTTCTTACACATAAAAGTGAAACCACAGAGTTAGTCAAACAATTTGTCACGCTTATGGAAAACCAGAGAGATTCGAAGGTAAAGGCTATTCGGTGTGACGACGGGACAGAGTTTAAGAATCTCACCTTAAACTCTTTCTGCTCCTCCAAGGGAATTGACCGACAATTTAGTGTAGCCAGAATCCCACAGCAAAACGGGGTTGCCGAACGTAAAAATCGCACACTCATTGAGGCAGCACGAACTATGCCAGTTACTGTTACAGTTGCTACTTCTGAGTTGATTACATCTACTACTTTAGAGAGCACTGTTACTGAGGTTATTGTTACAGAATTGGTTGTTTGTACTTTGACGATTGATACACCTATTGTTTCTACTCAGCCCACAGTTCTTGTCATTACACAGTCTACAGTGGTATCGATTCCTGCTGCCGCAACATTACAAATGATGGAATTTGGAGGCAGTTCTTCGGGTGCAGGAGGTTCAGAAGCGGGTGGTAGTGGTGCTGATTATTCTGGTGAGATTGCTGATGATTATATACGTACATCTGAGAAGAGGGCGTTTGAGTTTGGGGTTTAGATAGTGATGATGATGATACTGAAGTGGATGTTGTTGAGTTAAAGAAACGGGTTGTCGTACTGGAACATGAAGCCATGTTAAAGGATGCGCAGATTGCCTCCCTGCAGAATCATTCGGATGTTCGAGATCAAACTATCGAACAACTGCAGGGCGATGTGACTATGCTGATGACTATCGTTTTTTATTTGAGGGGCAAATTAGAGAACAAGTTTGACAGAGAATTAAGTGATCCGACCGACGATCCTATGAATGTTAAAACCCGTCATCATGCGGCACAGCAATGGATGGCTCAAGAAACTGAAGAGCAGAGGTTGGCGGCCGAGCAACTAGAAGTCGAACGTCAAGCTGGTATTGATGATTACTTGAAGGATCCACGCCAGAAGTTCACTGCGAGTCAGAAAAGCGCTACAGATCCGAGAAAGAAGAAGCAAATGGTATTGATGAAGAACGTGAAGGTCAATCCTCTGGATGAAAACTTTCAGCTGAAAGATCCTACGAACCAGTCAGATAGATACGTCATGGAGTTGGGGTCGAGCTATTATAGCAAGGTGGGTAATAAGTCTAAAGTGTTGAGTTGGATGTATGACCATATCAAGAACATTGGATCGTTGTACGTCAAGATGGAACAAGAGAATATTATTCGAAGGAGTCACAATTTAAGACTTGGACGAAGATTGCCCTGACAGATATGTTAAGAGCTCCGTACATTGACGACGATACGACAGAGCGTGGACCGGGTTGGAGGTTCTTTAAAAGGCTTGAACAGGAGGTTAGGACAGGGTTTAAAGGTATGAAGACCACCGAACTGTATCTTAGAGCAGCCTAAGGAGTGCGTGATGCACATACAGGCAAACGTTTTAAATCTGGGATTGGCCTCCTATGGATAAAGAGTTGGTGATTCCAGTTGCTCCTACCTTTCCAAGAGGAATTTTGAAGAATTTTAACTTTTGGTTATACGATCCAAAGGTCGGAAGTGTTGCGATAATGATGAAAGAGAAGGCTTTCAGGGTGAATGATATTGTGGATTTGGTCAGCTTCCATGATGAAGATTTACAAGGCTTAGCTTCTCATCAGATACATATTGCTGAACTATATGAGGTGTGTGCCAAGGATTGGACAGCTGCAGTTGCAGGAATTATTGCTAGTCGTTTGGGAGTGGATGCGGCGCCGAAGGATAAATGAAGAAACCTAGGGGGAGATTGTTGGGCTTGGAGCTTAAAGGTTTATTCATTTATATTGCTTTTGGGCTTTTGGGTTACTTTTAGGTAGTTTGGGCTTCCTAGTGCCAAGTGGGCCAAGGGTTGTATATTTGGGCTTTGTTATGCCTATAAGTAGAGGGGTTAGGGAACTTGTTAAGGGTTAGAGAGTTTTGTTTACTAAACTTGTATCTGACATCCTCTGGTGTATGCAAGTTATTATATTCAAGTTATTCAAGTTGTTCTTCATCTGATCATTATTTCCGCGATTGATTAGGATAGTGATACCTGTTTGATCCGTTACACAGGATTTACAACAAACCCCAGTTGTTGGCCGACATACACCTCCTCTTTCACTTTGACTGTTTTGACTGGCTTGAACCGAACTCCTGAAACTGAACCGATTCGTGACCCAAAACAACCCGGACATCGCCACCACCATCACTATCATCGTCGGTCGGCCCGGAGTCACCGACGGCGACTACCAATGCTACCATCTACTGCCGCTCCATAGTTCCCTAAATTTTGGTTATCCACACTTATACAAGTCGACACTCAAGAAAAGAAAGAATAAAGTAGAAACAAGTCTGGTTCGACTTAATGGGAAGTCGTCGGACTTTAGATATTTACAACACTACACCAAAAAGTCATTTAAGCTCCGATCTATGCATGCACGGTGAGAAAACGATCGGAAATGGCTTCGCTAGAAAACTGTCGGAAATTCGCCGGATTTGATGCCCAACTTAAACATCTTCGGTTTTGGAGAAACGGACACTATCATCACATTGGGGATGTTTGATTTCATGGGGATAAGGCGTTTGTCCAGAAAAATCATCGTCGGAAATCGCCGGCACATCGCCACAGGCGGCAGTGCCTCCTAGCCTCACCGTCGTCGGAGTCGTCGGCGGCCGTGATCCTTGCTGGATCTGGCTTGTTTAGAGAGAGAGTGTGAGAGAGAAATTGGAGGTAGAGAGAGTAAATAGGTGAGAAATGAGGGTTTTAGGTTAAACTTTTCTATTTATAGGTAGGGTTTGTGGGCTTGGGCCCAAGGCCCAAAGGCCCGTTTCTAGTGTTTTATGCGGCCCAATCGCGTGCCGTTTTCGAACCCGAACATCGTGTATGTCGTATAATATTGTTTTAGGGTCAAAAACATGAAAAATGATGTCGGAAGTTTGAGTTTGATGCGCACGTTCGTCGGTTACGTTAAAATGGCGTAAAATGATTTGGGGGTCGTTTCTAATCCGTTTTTTATCCGATTTATCTGCAAATATTAAAATTCGAAAACGATGCTAAAATTATCATAATATTCCAGTTTTGAAGGTGATATACAAGTCCGATGCTTCCGTTTCCTTTTGGTGGGTGCGTTTCTACAGTCGCGTTTTTCGTTCACATAAGCGTTTTGTGACGTTCGAAAGCATGTATAAATTATACGTGTAAAATTCATATTTTTCAGCATTGTCAGTATAAAGCCAAAAAGATGTTCATAGGCATTCAAAGGCTTGATTAAGTTAATTTGCGTCTTAAACACTACTTTTAATTGTCTTAACATTTGTTATTCACATAATTAGAAACCGTAAATTGCCGGTTGTCACAAATGGTGTGGTGTCGTTGGATAAAGTCAACTACATAGTTGAGTTAGAGAACAACTTACTAAGTATTTCTCAGATCTGTGGCAAAAAATATGCAACACACTTCACTGATCAAGAATATCTTATTTTGAAGCTAGGATTCCATATAACGGATAACTGGATCTTGATGCGCGATCCCTGAGAAAACGTCTTGTATGTCTTAGACATGAGCATTGCGACAACGACAACATTCGTGCAATGTTTTGTGTCCAAAGCAATAGAGAAAGAATCAATCATGTGGCACATTCATCTCCGAAAGATCAATTTCTTAGTACATAACAACCTAGTGGAGGGGGTCATTTAAAGAGTTTTCACTTAAGTGATGACTGCATTAAGTTTCAAAAAGGGCAAACAACATAAAAAGTCGAATCCGAAGAAGCTCCTAAACTCAATCAAGCTCCCGCTAGAGAGACTACATATGGATCTCATTGGACCATTCAATGTTCGAAGTATTTAAGGTGATCTATATTGTCTCATTGCTACTATTGTTACTGATGATTATTCAAGATTTTTTGGGTGATGTTCCTTGGAAAGCTAAGATGAAACTTTTGAAAGTCCGATGATATTGTTCAGGAAATTGGAGAATCTGCACCACCTACCAATTCATCGTATGAATTCAGGGCTCCATATACCCCACTGCAAAAGGTTGGAGCTGAACGCAAAAACAAAACGCTAATAGAGACAACAAGAACCATGCTCGCTGATTCAAAACTGCTAGTTAGCTTTGGAGCAAAGCCGTGGCATCTGCATGCTATACTTTGAACAGAGTATTGACAGCTAGCCTCGCAAGAAAACGTGTTTCGAATTACTTAATCAGCAAAAGCCAAAGCTGAATATTTAGCACCGTTCGGGTCACCATGCACGGTAATTGATGCAAATGGCAAATTCGGGGCTAAAGCAATGGAAGGTTTCTTCGTGAGATATTCTAGTCCACTACTGAGAGTATATTTACTTGGCATAAATTGTGTAATCAAAGCTTAGAATGTAGTTTGTCAACGTTACACATCTCCAACACAAAAACCTGGATATTCTTGGCTGTACAATTACGAAAGTCTCTGGGATTCCTTCGAGTTGCTAGCTGATCGATAGAAGAGGAACTGTTGATTCTTTATCAGCAACAACAAGCTTTATACAAGAACAAGTTCCTAAATCGATTGTGATATGCTGAAGCAGGCCATAGTACTCAACATCTAGAATCACAGACTACTGGAACAAGTGATCCCACAGCTGATCAAGAGATTAATGAACCTGCTCCCACGTTTGATCAATCCGATTATTCTGAATCTAATGCTAAACCAACATATGACAATGACGGATCTACTTCCGATGATGGTGTAGATCAGATTGAAAGTTTACTCAACAATCAAGCTGAGAAAACAAGTGCTCAGAATGAAGCATCCACAAGTAATCAAGACGCTGATCAAAATATCACAAATCTAGAACACGAAGTGAGCATTCCGTGCGAAGTTATGCCAAGGACATTGTCGTACAACCCATAAGAAATTATCATCGGAGAGTTGCCGACTTGTGTCAAAAGGCAAAATTAGATCAATCAGGATCTTAATTGTTTTTATACTAATGTTGCACCTTTACAAAGCACGGTTTCATATAGTTGTTTTATTTCATAGATTGAGCTAAAAACGTACAAGGAAGGTCTCACAGAAGAAGCTAGTGAACACTATGCAGGAAGAGTTGTTGCAATTTGAAAACCTTGGTGTGTGGAAATTGATTTATCTACCAAATGACCATAAAAAGATAAATACAAAATATGTCTTCAAGTGCAAAAGAATGATAGTGGAGTAATTGTTCGAAACAAAGCTCGACTCATTGTTCAAGGATTTCATCAGCAAGAGGGAAAATACACTATCATTGAGAGTCAAAAGAATTTCACTAAGGGTCTTGGGTACAATAGGGTACCTCCACCATATAATCATAATTACACTAGAATGCCTGAAACTGAGGAAGAAATCGAAAATGCTGAAAAAATGATGTATGATAAACCGTCAGATTATTTATCTAAATCGTGGACGCCCTATTGTCCTAAGTTCTCCATACCCACTCAACTCAAGAAGGATGATGTGTTTGTAGCCACTACACCACCTCCTAGTGAAACTAGTAATCATCCATCTGAGAGTACAGTGGAAATGGAGACAGAACTACTTGAGGCAGAACCCTCCACATCCTTTACAACACCTAATGAAAAGTAATCTTTTGAGGCTCAAACTAAATTTGTGAACGATACTAATGTGTCTAATTCATGTGCAGCAGATATTTTAGTTGAGGACATCACACAAGATGATGAGGAAGAATGTCTGAATACACATTCAGACAATTCAGCTGATGATTATGCTTTTTATAAACCTTCCTTTAACATTTTAAGTCACTTTCTTGCTGAACAATTTACATGCTCAAACAGTGTTGGTTGTGTTGAACATTTAGATAGTTTAAATTCTAATACTGATGTTTTGAATGATGATAATAGCTGTGACAATGTTTGTGATGAGAAAATAAATTTAGCTGCAGGATCTACATCAACAGATGACTCGGCCTCATCAGCTTCAGTCGAGGATACCGAATGTTCATCTTCAGCTGAGGATGCTGAAAGTTCATCTTCAGCAGAGGATATCAAATGTTCATCTTAAGAGGTCGTATCTTTTGATGCATTTCATAGGAATGACAACGTCAACAATGACCAACCAACTGTTTCTGTCAATGTTGATGGTGACATTATTCTAGAAGACATGGGCGACCCAATATAAGGGACTGATTCGGAAATGAAAGCAGATGAACACAAATCTAAATTTAATTTAAATGCAACCTTTAAATCTGATAGTGAATCAAAATCTAATATTTTGCGAGGTTCCATCATCATCTGCTGAAATTTCTGAACATGATGTTCCTGTTGGTTCACTTGTGTCCTCTATAGAATCTGTCTCAAAGTGTGATTTGAAGAATAAGCCGAAAAAGAAAAGAACACGTAGATCTAAAAAGAAGAAAATCAAAGAAGCATCTTCAAACAATGCAGAGGCAACCGCTGAGTCCTCTCGTCAAACTGAGGAATCAACTTAGCAGTCGCCCGTTTCATCTGTTCTGAAACAATCTTCATGTTTTAAATCTTGTACTTCAAATAAAAAATCTGACAAGTGTGCTGATGGTTGCGCGTAGGACACCACCAAGCCAAAGACCATGCAGCAGCCGTCAGTAAACGCCAGCAAGAAATTGGCCGACAAACTGCCCAGAATTTCCCAAGCTGAACGGACTATCTTCTTCCAGAAGAGGCAGACCTGTTTCAACTGTGGATTTCCCGGGCACATTGCTGGAAACTGTCAAAGGCCCTTTACCTCTTTCCATAGTTTGTACTCCAAACATCAGAAGGCTATGCCTAATCACCAATATAAGGCTTGATTTGTGGCTAAGTCTTCAGATAAAAATTGGAACTTGGCCAAGAAACAAAATGTTAACCCCTTGAGACATTCGGTCTCCAAGAATCCATCTAGCACTCCTAGGAATGTGCAGAGGTCTGATTTGGTGACCTGGAGGCCTAAGTCAGTGGCCAAGACTCCGTCTCCTAAGCCCTTGTCTAGTAAATCAAAAGCATCATCAACCTCATCCTCAACTAATTTGATCTTTCGTGAGGTTACTTATGTTGATGCAAAAGGCAAACCCAGATCTTCTATGGCCTGGGTTCCCGTCTCTAACTAACCCTGTTGAAATGTGCAGGAACATCTTTGGCGCTCTCTTGTTCGATTATGGTGTATTGATAGCGGCTGTTCCAGGCACATGACAGGAGACATCTCGCAGTTGAATGACATTCAGTTTTTCAAAGGCGGGTTTGTTTCCTTCACAGATGGAGAAACCGGGAAAATCACGATGAGAGGAACTGTTTGCAATGGAGCCCAGAGTTTTAAAAATGTCAACTTGTACCAGAATTGAAGCATAGTCTGTTAAGTGTGTCTCAACTCTGCGACAATCATCTGGATGTTCTTTTCACAAAGAAAGGACGCTATGTGCTCAAACCAGGCTTGATCATTCTAGATGATTGGATTCTCTTGAAAGGTGCAAGAAAAGGAAACGCCTACGTCATTGATATGAACCAGGCTCCTTCTGACAAGCTCACATGCCTTTTCTCCTCGACGACAGAACATGACGCCATGTTATGGCATTGCAGACTGAGTCACATCAACATGAAGAATTTAAATCATCTCGCTAAAGGTGGTCTGGTCAGAGATCTGCCAGTTCGTAACTTCAGGCAGATCGAAAAATGTGAATCATGTGCTCGTGGGAAGCAACACCGTTAGCCGCATAAAACCAAAGCCATATCCTCCACTTCTCAGGTCTTAGAACTGCTCCACATGGATCTCTGCGGTCCAACAGACATTCGTAGCATTGGAGGAAAGGCTTACTGTCTGGTTATTATTGATGACTACTCTCGATTCACCTGGGTTTTCTTTCTTACACATAAAAGTGAAACCACAGAGTTAGTCAAACAATTTGTCACGCTTATGGAAAACCAGAGAGATTCGAAGGTAAAGGCTATTCGGTGTGACAACGGGACAGAGTTTAAGAATCTCAACTTAAACTCTTTCTGCTACTCCAAGGGAATTGACAGACAGTTCAGTGTAGCCAGAACCCCACAGCAAAATGGGGTTGCCGAACGTAAAAATCGCACACTCATCGAGGTGGCACGAACTATGCCAGTTACTGTTACAGTTGCTACTTCTGAGTTGATTACATCTACTACTTTAGAGAGCAGTGTTGCTGAGGTTATTGTTACAGAATCGGTTGTTTGTACTTTGACGATTGATACACCTATTGTTTCTACACAACCCACAGTTCCTGTCATTACACAGTCTACAGTGGTATCGATTCCTGCTGCCGCAACATTACAAATGATGGAATTTGGAGGCAGTTCTTCGGGTGCAGGAGGTTCAGAAGCGGGTGGTAGTGGTGCTGATTATTCTGGTGATATTGCTGATGATTATATACGTAGATCTGAGAAGAGGGCGTTTGAGTTTGGGGTTTAGATAGTGATGATGATGATACTGAAGTGGATGTTGTTGAGTTAAAGAAACGGGTTGTCGTACTGGAACATGAAGCCATGTTAAAGGATGCACAGATTGCCTCCTTGCAGAATCATTCGGATGTTCGAGATCAAACATCGAACAGCTGCAGGGAGATTTGACTATGCTGATGACTATCATTTCTGATTTGAGGGGCAAATTAGAGAACAAGTTTGACAGAGAATTAAATGATCCGACCGACGATCCTATGAATGTTGAAACCCGTCATCATGCAGCACAGCAAATGATGGCTGAGGTAACAGAAGAGCAGAGGTTGGCGGCCGAGCAACTAGCAGTCGAACGTCAAGCTAGTATTGATGATTACTTGAAGGATCCACGCAAGAAGTTCACTGCGAGTCAGAAACGCGCTACAGATCCGAGAAAGAAGAAGCAAATGGTATTGATGAAGAACGTGAAGGTCAATCCTCTGGATGAAAACTTTCAGCTGAAAGATCCTACGAACCAGTCAGATAGATACGTCATGGAGTTGGGGTCGAGCTATTATAGCAAGGTGGGTAATAAGTCTAAAGTGTTGAGTTGGATGTATGACCATATCAAGAACATTGGATCGTTGTACGTCAAGATGGGGCAAGAGAATATTATTTGAAGGAGTCACAATTTGAGACTTGGATGAAGATTTCCCTGACAGATATGTTAAGAGCTCCGTACAGTGACGACGATACGACAGAGCATGGACCGGGTTGGAGGTTCTTTAAAAAGCTTGAACACGAGGTTAGGACGGGTTTAAAGGTATGAAGACCACCGAACCGTATCTGAGAGCAGCCAAAGGAGTGTGTGATGCACACATAGGCAAACGTTTTAAATCTGGGATTGGCCTCCTACGGATAAAGAGTTGGTGATTCCAGTTGCTCTACCTTTCCAAGAGGAATTTTGAAGAATTTTAACTTTTGGTTTATACGATCCAAAGGTCGGAAGTGTTGCGATAGTGATGAAAGAGAAGGCTTTTGGGTGAATGATGTTGGGATTTGGTCAGCTTCCATGATGAAGATTTACAAGGCTTAGCTTCTCATCAGATACATATTGCTGAACTATATGAGGTGTGTGCCAAGGATTGGACAGCTGCAGATGTAGGAATTATTGCTAGTCGTTTGGTATGGATGCGGCGCCGAAGTATAAATGAAGAAACCAGGAGAGATTGTTGGGCTTGGAGCTTAAAGGTTTATTCATTTATATTGCTTTTGGGCTTTTGGGTTACTTTTAGGTAGTTTGGGCTTCCTAGTGCCAAGTGGGCCTAGGGTTGTATATTTGGGCTTTGTTATGCCTATAAGTAGAGGGGTTAGGGAACTATTAAGGGTTTGAGAGTTTTGTTTACTAAACTTGTATCTGACATCCTCTGGTGTATGCAAGTTATTCAAGTTGTTCTTCATCTGATCATTATTTCTGCGATTGATTAGGATAGCGATACCTGTTTGATCCGTTACACGGGATTTACAACAAACCCCAGTTGTTGGCCGACATACACCCCTCTTTCACTTTGACTGTTTTGACTGGCTTGAACCGAACTCCCGAAACTGAACCGATTCGTGACCCAAAACAACCCGGACATCACCACCACCATCACTATCATCGTCGGCCGGCCCGGAGTCACCGACGACGACTGCCAATGCTACCATCTACTGCCGCCTCCATAGTTCCCTAAATTTCGGTTATCCACACTTATACAAGTCGACACTAAAGAAAAGAAAGAATAAAGTAGAAATAAGTCGGGTTCGACTTACTGGGAAGTCGTCGGACTTTAGATCTTTACACACTACACCAAAAAGTCCTTTAAGCTACGATCTATGCATGCACGGCGAGAAAACGATCGGAAATGGCTTCGCTAGAAAACGGTCGGAAATTCGCCGGATTTGATGCACAACCTAAACATCTTCGGTTTTGGAGAAACGGACACTGTCATCGCATTGGGGATGTTTGATTTCATGGGGATAAGGCGTTTGGCCAGAAAAATCATCGTCGGAAATCGCCGGCACCATCGCCACAGGCGGCGTGCCTCCTTGCCTCACCGTCTTCGGAGTCGCCGGCGGCCGTGATTCTTGCCGGATCCAGCTTGTTTAGAGAGAGAGTGAGAGAGAGAAATTGGAGGTAGAGAGAGTAAATAGGTTAGAAATGACGGTTTTAGGTTAAACTTTTCTATTTATAGGTAGGGTTTGTGGGCTTGGGCCGAAGGCATAGGAAGATGCCATGTGGCATAGGAAGATGTGGCATAGGAAGATGCCATGTGGCATAGGAAGATGTGGCATAGGAAGATGGGGCCGAAGGCTTGGGCCGTGTAACGGAAATAATGACACCCGCTTCTGAACCTCATGTGGCATAGGAAGATGGGGCACATTCATCTCCGAAAGATCAATTTCTTAGTACATAACAACCTAGTGGAGGGGGTCATTTAAAGAGTTTTCACTTAAGTGATGACTGCATTAAGTTTCAAAAAGGGCAAACAACATAAAAAGTTGAATCCGAAGAAGCTCCTAAACTCAATCAAGCTCCCGCTAGAGAGACTACATATGGATCTCATTGGACCATTCAATGTTCGAAGTATTTAAGGTTTGTCTCATTGTTACTATTATTACTGATGATTATTCAAGATTTTTGTGGGTGATGTTCCTTGGAAAGCTAAGATGAAACTTTTGAAAGTCTGACGATATTGTTCAGGAAATTGGAGAATCTGCACCACCTACCAATTCATCGTATGAATTCAGGGCTCCATATACCCCACTGCAAAAGGTTGGAGCTGAACGCAAAAACAAAACCCTAATAGAGACAACAAGAACCATGCTCGCTGATTCAAAACTGCTAGTTAGCTATGGAGCAAAGCCGTGGCATCTACATGCTATACTTTGAACAGAGTATTGACAGCTAGCCTCGCAAGAAAACGTGTTTCGAATTACTTAATCAGCAAAAGCCAAAGCTGAAGTATTTAGAACTGTTCGGGTCACCATGCACGGTAATTGATGCAAATGGCAAATTCGGGGCTAAAGCAATGGAAGGTTTCTTCGTGAGATATGCTAGTCAACTACTGAGAGTATATCTACCTAGCATAAATTGTGTAATCAAAGCTTAGAATGTAGATTGTCAACGTTACACATCTCCAACACAAAAACCTGGATATTCTTGGCTGTACAATTACGAAAGTCTCTTGGATTCCTTCGAGTTGCCAGCTGAATCGATAGAAGAGGAACTGTTGATTCTTTATCAGCAATGTGACATCCCGGTTTTTTCGGATAACTTAAACGCACTACTTCACGGTTATTAATTCGGAGACTTGAATTTGCACGCTCGAAATAGTTACGATAATTTAGTGAACTTGTCAAACTAATTATGTGCTATGTGTATAAACGTTTGTGAGTTGGTGAAAATGTGATGTTCGATTACGTGATTTGTTTTAGTTACGAAACATATATATAATAAATATATAAACGAATCGAGCCGAACCGTGACACGAGCCGCCTCTTTTCTTGCGACTCAAGGAACCAAACTTGGGGATCAAGTCTTAAACCCAAACCGCCCCACCCAAACCCTTCGGCCGCGAACAAACAACCCAAACCGCAACCCTTCCCTTTTCCCTTGCATCCCTTGCGCCTATATATACAAACACACATGCATGCTTTCTTCACAAAACAAAAACACAAACCCTAGTTGAGAAAACAGCCGACGGCAGCCCCTTGTTCACCTCCTCGATCGCAAACAGCCCTCTTGCACTTCCTTTGATCGCGGCAGCCCTCGCCATTCACCTTCCCGGTCGCAACCTTCATCATATCCGAATCAGTCCCGTCCAAGTCTCGGCTCATTTACCTTGTCATTAAAGGTTAGGATTTATCATTGTTACAAGATCATGTTCGGATATATGTGTTTGAATGTAGTGATTGTGTTGTTTTGGATTGATTATGCTAGATTGAAAGTTTGATGTTTTCGGAAATCACGTAACATAGGCTGCGTTTTAATCGATAAAAACTAGAGATTATGATTAGGGTTTGCATGGGTATGATATATATAATGATATATGATTGGAAAAATCTGTTCTTGATCGCATATGTTCAATATATAAACGGTTTAAGCGAGTTAGTTTGTGATAAAGTGCTGAATCAGGCTGCTGAATGATGGTTACAGCCGACTTCAACTGGCTGTAACTCGGTCATTAGTTGTTGAAAAACGGATTTTCTGAAGTCTAAAACGTAGAGTTTTAAATAACGAATCTAATGGCACTGGATTCATATTTTTCTGAAGTCGTTTGATATTTTTAAGTGGCCAATTAAGTTCAGTAACTAAAGCTGTGAAAATCCTGAAATTTTGTTAGTTGTTTATCGAGTTGGATTTAATAATCTGTAGGGAGTCGAATCATGAAATTTGTACAGCAACTAGGTATGGAAATTTCCGGGCAACTCCCACTGGAATTTTGTTAATCGGACGAACAGTGATTTTTAAATAAATTCTTCCGTGGACTGCAGTCAGAAAATGACGAATCTGACTGCAGCCTAGTATATCAATATTTATGGATAATTGGTAAAGTATTAGGACTTGAAAAATTTATATAAATTTCTACAGTATAGTTGTCACCTGCTGTAAAATTAATTGGAATTTTTGGAACGTTGGAACTATTATATAAAAATCCTAGAAAACAGCCGAATTATGAGTATGTAAGCTGAAACTTGATAACTTGTGAATGTGTGCACCAAAGTGTTGTATGGATTGGATTATGTTCATGATAAATTGTTTTGATTACTATGTTCACATAAGGATATTTGCATGCATGTTTGAGTGTTAGGAATTTTGATTGTGTGTATCACTTTGTGCGTAAATTATGTGTAGAATTTGTATTGGTGTGTTTACACACTGACTTGAAATTAATTGGTTTATTAGGACGCAATTAGAGGTCCCATCAATTGCAACTTCTGTGTTACACTAACCGAGCAACTAAAGGTGAGTTCACGGCCCCTAATTTTATCCGGTTTTAAACAACAGGGGGAGAAACATGTATACACTCTTCAACTCAATCTCTTTACGTTATACGAAATCAACGTCACATAACTATTCGGTAACTAAGTTAATGTTAATGTAACGTTATGGTCACTAAGCAGCTATATCACATAAGTCCTCGACAATCTCTCGGATCGTTAGTATTGGGTTTAAATAGCGGGGAAATTATAAGTAGTACTACTGGGCCCGACAAGCCCCATCCGAGCTAGTCGCGCTAGCCGACCGGTATGGTCAACGGGTGAATAATTTGGCCTAACTTCGCCATGGTCAGTGATAGGCCTGGCAACACGGAGGCACAACAGTCAGCTTCCATCGCGAACACTTACGTGACATAACTTTAGGCTAGCTACCTATATATATTAACATTGAACTTAATTACGAATCAACAATATTATTCCGGGATAGGAATAATGGAACCATCAGCAATATTATCCCAGGTTAGGGATAATGGAACCAACAACGTTGTTATTCCAGGTTAGGAATAATGGAACTATCGGTATTATTCCGGGTAAGGAATAATGGAACTATCTCCATTATTCCGGGTTGGGAATAATGGAACTAAATCGTTATCCCGGGTTAGGGATAACGGGGGAAACTAACTCATAACCGAACAAACGAATTTATGAAAACCTGTGAACTCACTCATCTTTAATGTTGACACTTGTTTCTTTACATGTTTCTCAGGACGCTAGGAGCTCTAGGTGCACTCACTTGCATTGATCAAGACATCTTTTATCGAGTCTCATTTACAAACATTGTGTTGGGTTTTTCTTTGGTTTTGGCGTTTATGTTGGCGCCCGTTCCGTTACTTTACTTTATGCTTCCGCTCAACTTTAAAAACTAATGCTTCCGCTAAACATTGGTAACTAACTAAGACAATTTAAAATCTACGACGAATGGTTAAACAAATGATTTTTGGAAAACTATTATCAAACCATATAGAGTCGTTCGACGTACTAGTGTTTCAGATTCTGGTTTGTTCACACGCCTCGCGGTAAAACTCCGCAAGTGGAAATTGAGGGTGTGACAGATTGGTATCAGAGCCACTAGCTATAGAGAACCAGGTTTGCATTAAAAAGTAGACCTAAACTATAGCTGATTACACGACACTAGACGTAGTTTGGCACCGAACTGTTATATCTTATTATGTGATGTACCACAACTATGTTACGTGAAATATGAATGCATAATTGAAACGAATGCAACTCGTAACTAACTACACCAACCCATCAGGCAATGTCATCATCATCATTCGACAAATCTCGACAACCAAGGGCGCCGGGGAAGGCACCCATAGTCGAACCCTCACCACCTCATGGCGTGGAGACACGCTCAGCTGCTAGGAAAAGACTCGCTCTAGGGGAGGAGTCGTCCTCACGCCCGACCATCGCTGTGACGGTCGAACCGGTTAACTCGTTAGAAGTAGGGAACAACCTACTTAGAGATATGATAAGAACGCAACAAGAACAAATAGAAAGAATGCATGAAACCATCCTAGCACAGGGATGGATGATACGACAACTGACAGGTAAAACTGGATCGCTCGAGGAAGAGCAACATACGAGTAAGATAGCTCGTAACACCTTAGCCAGAGATCTTCGTGCTGAGCAGCTAAGGGCTGACTGGCTAGAAGACAGAGTTCTTGAGTCTAGCTGGAGAATTCAAGAACTGGAACAAAATCAGGCACCTGCACCAGTACCTGCACCAGCACCGGCCCCTCCAGTGCCGGTAGAGGAGGATCCGGAAGAGGATCCAGAAGAGGATCCAGAAGAGGACCCAGAGGAGGATCCAGAGGAGGACCCAGCTGTAGAAGCTGGAAATGCCGCGCAGGATGACGGCAACGATAGCGATTTGGGAGGTGGAGACGTAGAAGACTGACTCGTCTCGCCAATCCCCGCTTTGTTTTCTTTAGTTTATCTGAAATGGCAACTGGACGTCGCGGAAACCTCAACATGTCACCTGAAGAATTGGCCACAATGATCCAAGAACACGTGAATGCTGCTCTGGCAGTTTTCCAAAACCAACCAGCAGCAGGAGGGGGGGTCTTAACCCCTACAAGATGTTCCTCGACGCGAAGCCAAGCAAATTCACGGGGGCAGAAGGACCCATAGGACTGGTCCGCTGGATCGAAAAATCCGAATCAGTGTTTGAAATGTGCAACTGTCTGGAGGCCAACAAGGTCATGTATGCAGCCTCAACATTGGAGGATGGGGCACTAACTTGGTGGAACGCACAAGTCCAAACGCGTGGACTTATTGCTGCAAACGCAATGGCCTGAGCCGGGTTTAAGGCCCTAATCAAGGAGGAGTACTGTCCGCGGGACAGGGTTCAGCAGTTGGAGCAAGCATTATGGAACCACAAGATGGTGGGATCTGAAATTGAAGCATACACGGCGAAACATCACGATCTGGTGTTCCTATGTCCCGATCTGGCCAACACTGTGGAGAAACGGCTCGAGTTTTACCTTGGGGTCTGGTCTCTGAGATTCAGGGTATGGTAATGGCTAGCAACCCTGCAACTGAACATCAAGCAATCAGGTTGGCGCACAAATTCACCGATAAGGCGGTGGAACAAAAGAAGTTGCCAACTCGGGGTACAACTGAAGTTGACGCTGATAATAAAAGAAAGTTTGAAGACTCGTCTGTTCTACAGTCTTTGTCATCCCAGCCACAACAGGGAACCAGAAACGGTTCAATAATTACAACAGCCACCGGGGTCACCAAAATCAGCCCGCCAACAACAACCAGAACGCAAGCGGCTATGTAGGTCGAAAGCCGCAGTGCAATCGCTGTAATCTTCATCATCACGGCCCTTGTGCCGGAATCGCTGCCAACGATGTGGCAAGGTGGGACATGCGGCAAAGGATTGTCGCGGGGAAATCATGTCCCGACAAAACCAAAATCAACCCCAGGGCCAGCAACAGGGTGTTAACCGGGGATGCTATCAGCGTGGTAGCACTGCCCACTTCAAAAGAGACTGCCCACAGCTGCGTAACAACAACAACAATGGTGGGAACAACCACAACCACAATAACCACAACAACAATAACAACAACAATAATGGAAATGGTGGCACAGGAGGTGCCAAAGGTCGCGCATTTACGTTGGGCCGCGGAGAGGCGAGAAACAACTCGAACGTGGTCACCGGTAAGTTTCCCCTTAATGAACATTTTGCTACTGTGCTTTTTGATACGGGTGCGGATAGGAGTTTTATATCTGAGTCTTTTAGGAAGAACCTAAATCTCACGCCTAAACCCTTAGAGACCCCTTATATCATAGAACTAGCCGATGGTAAATCTGTAGATGTGACCCATATAGTATCCGACTGTCAACTCAAACTCGCAGGTCACACCTTTACCATTGATCTGATGACAACTACCCTGGGTAGTTTTGACGTGGTAGTCGGAATGGACTGGCTATCTGACGTCCGAGCTGAAGTTCTTTATTTCGAAAAATCTATCCGTATTCCGCTCACTAACGACGAAATCTTGACGGTGCAAGGCGAGAAGGTAGGCGCCGTCACAAACATCATCTCTTACATGCAAGCGCAGAAGTATCTTCGGAGGAAGAACTCTTTCGCTTTACTCGCACTGGTTACCGAACAGCCTAAGGACGAGAAACGTATAGAAGACATCCCCGTCGTCCGTGATTTTGCTGATGTATTCCCAGAGGAGTTACCTGGTCTCCCACCCCATCGACAATTGGAGTTTGAAATTGAATTGGCGAGCCATGCAACTCCTATCGCCAAGGCCCCATACCGCCTAGCTCCAGCCGAGCTGCAGGAGCTGTCTACCCAACTTCAGGAGCTGTTAGAAAAGGGATTTATCCGACCAAGCGCTTCGCCATGGGGAGCTCCAGTCCTTTTTGTCAAGAAGAAGGACGGGACCTTCCGCATGTGCATCGACTACAGGGAACTCAACAAGGTTACTGTCAAGAACCGATACCCGTTACCTCGCATCGACGATCTCTTCGACCAACTGCAAGGGTCAGGCTACTATTCCAAGATTGATCTACGGTCCGGTTACCATCAGCTACGCGTCAGGGAGGAGGATATCGCTAAGACGGCATTTCGTACTCGGTATGGCCATTATGAGTTCTTGGTCACGCCCTTCGGTCTCACCAACGCACCCGCGGTGTTCATGGAACTCATGAACCGTGTGTGTAAACCATACCTCGACAAGTTTGTCATTGTGTTCATCGATGACATACTCATCTACTCTAAAAGTGAAGAAGAACATGCTGAACATCTACGATTACTGCTGGGATTACTTCAACAGGAGAAACTATATGCCAAGCTTTTGAAGTGTGATTTCTGGATTCGGGAAGTTCAGTTTCTCGGGCATATCGTGAATGAAAAGGGTATCCATGTCGACCCTGCCAAGATTGAAGCTATCAAAAACTGGGAAGCACCCAGGACACCGACAGAGATCCGCCAATTTTTGGGTTTGGTTGGTTACTACAGACGTTTCATCGAGGGATTTTCAAAGATCGCACAACCGCTTACTACCCTTACCCAAAAAGGCATCAAGTATGTTTGGGGTGACAAGCAGGAAGCGGCATTTCAATTGCTGAAACAGAAACTTTGCAGTGCACCCATTCTGCCCTTACCGGAAGGGACAAATGATTTTGTAGTATATTGTGATGCTTCCATTCAGGGATTGGGATGCGTACTCATGCAGCGCGACAAGGTCATCACGTATGCGTCCCGACAATTAAAGGTTCACGAGAAAAACTACACAACGCATGACCTGAATTGGGAGCAGTAGTGTTGCACTTAAGATTTGGAGACACTACCTCTATGGAACGAAGTGCACAATCTTTACAGACCACAAGAGCCTTCAACACATCTTTGATCAGAAGGAGTTGAACATGCGACAGCGTCGTTGGGTCGAACTCTTAAACGATTATGAGTGTGCCATTCGGTATCACCCGGGTAAAGCTAACGTGGTAGCTGATGCCCTCAGTAGGAAGGAACACCTGAAACCTCGTCGAGTACGAGCACTACAGCTCACTATTCATTCGGGGTTACCCGAACAGATACGCGACGCGCAGTTAGAAGCAGTTAAGGAAGAAAACATCAAGGCCGAATCGGTGGGAAAAATGGAACGCGATTGGGAAGTAAAACCCAATGGAGCCCGGTATTTCATGAATCGCATATGGGTACCTCTCTACGGAAACCTCAGAGAGCTAGTCATGGACGAAGCTCACAAATCCCGATACTCTGTCCATCCTGGTTCGGATAAGATGTATCAAGACCTTAAAGCTGTGTATTGGTGGCCCAACATGAAAGCTGATATAGCCACCTACGTGAGTAAATGTTTGACTTGTGCAAAAGTCAAGGTAGAGTATCAAAAGCCATCGGGGCTACTTCAACAACCTGAGATCCCAGTGTGGAAATGGGATCAGATCTCGATGGATTTCATCACTAAACTCCCGCGAACTTTGGGTGGTTGCGATACCATTTGGGTGATTGTGGATCGTTTAACTAAGTCCGAACACTTCCTAGCTATTAAAGAAACAGATAAGATGGAGAAGTTGACTCGCATCTACATTAAGGAAGTAGTTTCTCGACACGTAGTGCCAACGTCCATCATCTCAGACAGAGATGCTCGCTTCACGTCCAACTTTTGGCAGTCACTTCAGAAAGCGTTGGGCATACGCTTAGATATGAGCACTGCTTATCACCCTCAGACTGATGGTCAAAGCGAAAGGACCATACAGACCTTGGAAGACATGCTTAGGGCATGCGTAGTAGACTTTGGAAATAGTTGGGAAATCCACCTGCCTTTAGTGGAATTCTCGTATAACAACAGTTACCATACAAGTATATCGGTAGCACCGTTTGAGGCATTATAGGTCGTAAATGTAGATCACCGGTCTGTTGGGCAGAAGTCGGTGACAGCCAACTTACAGGCCCTGAGTTGATACTTGAGGCTACTGAAAAGATTGTACAAATCAGAAACCGCATGGCAGCAGCACGAGATCGACAGAAAAGCTACGCTGATCAACGACGCAAACCGCTCGAATTTCAAGTAGGCGACCGCGTCCTACTGAAGGTGTCACCCTGGAAGGGTGTAATCCGCTTCGGAAAACGGGGCAAACTAAACCCACCGTACGTAGGTCCGTTTGTGATCTTGAAACGTAGTGGACCCGTAGCTTATCAATTAGACCTTCCTGCCGAACTCAGTGGAGTTAACAACGTGTTTCACGTGTCAAATCTGAAGAAGTGTCTATCAGATGAAACTCTAGTCATTCCATTGGATGAGATTCAAGTGGATGAACAACTGCACTTTGTGGAACAGCCTATCGAGATCATGGATCGTGAGATCAAGACTCGAAGGCACAGCAAGATTCCGATCGTTAAAGTTCGTTGGGACTCTAAGCGTGGACCGGAGTTCACGTGGGAAAGAGAGGACCAAATGAAAAGCAAATACCCACACCTCTTCACAACTGAGCAGCAAACTAACGATACCAACAACTAAATTTTCGGGACGAAAATTCTTTCAACATGGGGATGATGTGACAACCTGGAAATTTCTCATACTTTCGCGTACCATTGTTAACTAAATCCTTGTGCATGGCACTTGGGAATCTTTGTGCATGGCACTTGGGAACTTCTTGTAACTTCGCGTACCATCGTTAACGAACTAACCCTTTGTGCGTGGCACTCTAAACATGTACGCTGCATTCTAAACCGCGTTTACTCAATTTTCGGGACGAAAATTCTTTCAACATGGGGATAATGTGACATCCCGGTTTTTTCGGATAACTTAAACGCACTACTTCACGGTTATTAATTTGGAGACTTGAATTTGCACGCTCGAAATAGTTACGATAATTTAATGAAATTGTCAAACTAATTACGTGCTATGTGTATAAACGTTTGTGAGTTGGTGAAAATGTGATGTTCGATTACGTGATTTGTTTTAGTTACGAAACATATATATAATAAATATATAAACGAATCGAGCCGAACCGTGACACGAGCCGGCCTCTTTTCTTGCGACTCAAGGAACCAAACTTAGGGATCAAGTCTTAAACCCAAACCGCCCCACCCAAACCCTTCGGCCGCGAACAAACAACCCAAACCGCAACCCTTCCCTTTTCCCTTGCATCCCTTGCGCCTATATATACAAACACACATGCATGCTTTCTTCACAAAACAAAAACACAAACCCTAGTTGAGAAAACAGCCGACGGCAGCCCCTTGTTCACCTCCTCGATCGCAAACAGCCCTCTTGCACTTCCTTTGATCGCGGCAGCCCTCGCCATTCACCTTCCCGGTCGCAACCTTCATCATATCCGAATCAGTCCCGTCCAAGTCTCGGCTCATTTACCTTGTCATTAAAGGTTAGCATTTATCATTGTTACAAGATCATGTTCGGATATATGTGTTTGAATGTAGTGATTGTGTTGTTTTGGGATTGATTATGCTAGATTGAAAGTTTGATGTTTTCGGAAATCACGTAACATAGGCTGCGTTTTAATCGATAAAAACTAGAGATTATGATTAGGGTTTGCATGGGTATGATATATATATGATATATGATTGGAAAAATCTGTTCTTGATCGCATATGTTCAATATATAAACGGTTTAAGCGAGTTAGTTTGTGATAAAGTGCTGAATCAGGCTGCTGAATGATGGTTACAGCCGACTTCAACTGGCTGTAACTCGGTCATTAGTTGTTGAAAAACGGATTTTCTGAAGTCTAAAACGTAGAGTTTTAAATAACGAATCTAATGGCACTAGATTCATATTTTTCTGAAGTCGTTTGATATTTTTAAGTGGCCAATTAAGTTCAGTAACTAAAGCTGTGAAAATCCTGAAATTTTGTTAGTTGTTTATCGAGTTGGATTTAATAATCTGTAGGGAGTCGAATCATGAAATTTGTACAGCAACTAGGTATGGAAATTTCCGGGCAACTCCCACTGGAATTTTGTTAATCGGACGAACAATGATTTTTAAATAAATTCTTCTGTGGACTGCAGTCAGAAAGTGACGAATCTGACTGCAGCCTAGTATATTAATATTTATGGAAAATTGGTAAAGTATTAGGACTTGAAAAATTTATATAAATTTCTACAGTATAGTTGTCACCTTCTGTAAATTAATTGGAATTTTTGGAACGTTGGAACTATTATATAAAAATCCTAGAAAACAGCCGAATTATGAGTATCTAAGCTGAAACTTGATAACTTGTGAATGTGTGCACCAAAGTGTTGTATGGATTGGATTATGTTCATGATAAATTGTTTTGATTACTATGTTCACATAAGGATATTTGCATGCATGTTTGAGTGTTAGGAATTTTGATTGTGTGTATCACTTTGTGCGTAAATTATGTGTAGAATTTGTATTGGTGTGTTTACACACTGACTTGAAATCAATTGGTTTATTAGGACGCAATTAGTGGTCCCATCAATTGCAACTTCTGTGTTACACTAACCGAGCAACTAAAGGTGAGTTCACGGCCCCTAATTTTATCCGGTTTTAAACAACAGGGGGAGAAACATGTATACACTCTTCAACTCAATCTCTTTACGTTATACGAAATCAACGTCACATAACTATTCGGTAACTAAGTTAATGTTAATGTAACGTTATGGTCACTAAGCACCTATATCACATAAGTCCTCGACAATCTCTCGGATCGTTAGTATTGGGTTTAAATAGCGGGGAAATTATAAGTAGTACTACTGGGCCCGACAAGCTTATGATTTCTAACAATTGTTCTCGTTAGTATGCAGGTTATGGACGACGTGGACTAAGTCTCAGCTGGAATCTCTAGAATAATTCGTTCAAGATGCCACACGTGTTGAATTCCACTAACGGTCATGGGGGTTGACCGTGGTCATCCTTGAATTTCGGACTTAGTTGTTATCTTGATTCAAAAGAGCTTGATCAAGTGTTAGATAGAACAATTACGGTTACACACATACACACACACTCGCATACATTGCAAACTAGAGCTCTCACTTAGCATACGATCATTGTAACACACTTGATCAAGATCCGAAGTTGTAATCTTTTTTGTGCAATATAGTTGATAGTGATAATTTTCACTACCCGAGTTTTTATGCTGGCGATCTACTAGTGATCAAAGGGCTTTCATCGTATAAATTGTTGCGTTCATCTTTACATTTATTGTTCATCATTCAAGAACTCTACCTCACTTTACAAATTTGGTTACATTATTCTTAATTAGATTTTTTGACCAAAAAAGTTTTGTTTCGGTTCGTTATGTTATTTTCAATTGTAATGTGTAACTGAGAAAATAATGAAATTTAATTTATTTTATTTTGTGAACGGATGTCCTACAAAATCCTGGTCAAGTGCGAAAAATGAAACCAACAACTACAACGATTATTCTATAAATGTGATGAAGT